>OZ024718.1:5000-339617 GCA_964016875.1 Fallopia convolvulus | reverse complement strand
GACAGAACAAAGATTGATTCTTTTTTTTTTCCTTCTAGTAAAAAAAAGACAAATTAGTTTCTAAAAACGTTGAAATTATTGTTAAAAAATTTGATGCCAAACTGAGCCAAAACTTCAGTTTACGAAATATCAAGTGGATACGGTGCACACAAAGGCCAGCCAGAGCCCATCAGCTTCACATGCAAAGCTCTGTTAAAATCTGTGGCTGTGTTTTTGCTATTGTAGTTAGACAGCAAGCACACTGGGTCCCACTTTACGCTAGCTGCCACCACCCTGAACTGACCAATAGGTTTCTAGCACCGTTGAGCTATTTACATGTTTCATTACTTTCCAAATATATGGTTATAATTCATTCTTGTCGTCTCATATTAGGTCATGTTTTCACATTTCTAATTTATAGTAACATAGCTTTCTAACAATGAACAAAAGATGAGCAAAAACGTACCAATACTCAATAGTTAGGTAATCTAGTGGTAAAGTGACAATAATCTTTCTGGCAGTATGTCTGGAGCGATCGATATAGGTAGATTCTACCTCGAAACTAGGACTGAGCAAAACTCGGTCCGAACAGAGGATCAATCTAGTGTGGTGTAGTGACAATTCTTCTTGACCATATGTATGGAGCGGTTGATATAGTTAGATTCCGCCCCAAAACTAGGACTCGGAAAAACTCGGTCTATAGATAGGACCCGACAAGACCCGGTCTATAGATAGGAAGTGTCTAGTCCTCGATCCGTGATATTTTGAAAATCAGTTTTTGATTTAGTTCCAGTCCAGACCAATTTTCTCTATATTTAATAAACCTCATTTGTGTTATGTAAACCCAGATATTATGCAAGACCAATGCTCTAAAAAACGTTAGGCGAGGAGCCACCGACTAGACGATCATAACGTTTGCTTATATGGCCAGGACGGCTAGGTGGACTAGGACCTTCCAATGCCAACTAAACAAGGCCCAGACGGGACCTAAACAGGATTTTTAGAACAATGTACCAGAATGAGAAATTTCGGTCCAAACCGAGTCCATCATTATCTGAATTTTAGTCTAGGTTTCGCCCTGTTTTGGACCAATGCACAGCCTTAGCCGAAACATGGCCATGACCATTGGAGGATCAAATCAGACGAGTCATAAAAACGGAAAAAGAAGAGCAAAAACCTACAACAAGCATTCAAATTCAATGTTTCAACCCCTAAACAAAATCCTTTCCGGGAACTGTTAACACATTATAAAAACAAGATACCATTTTGAAAGGTATATAACTTAGGTTCAATTTTTTCAGCTCATCCTTGTGGTCTCATTTTCCATGCAAAACACTTAGCTGTTCAATGCCTTGTGAAATGCAACCTGCGCGTGGAAGAGATTACAGTTAGCAAGTAGCCTTCAAATTTCTGTCCCACCAAGAATCAAATTGAGATATCACAATATATGATAGATATTGCGGGTCATTTCAAAATAAGCATTTAATGAATCGGTCATGTAATGAGATGACATGAAGTGAAATTTTCACAGGGTTTGCCCAATACCGACACTCCGCAGATTCTTCCACAAATTTGCACAGTTAAGCTATCAAGGTCTGACCTTTTGAGAGGTAAAGAAGATGAACATGAATTAAATAGAAGGAAAAAGAAAGTCTTACCGAGGTTGATGTTTTTAGAATCTCCCTTATGGCCATGGTAGCATAACTTGATGCCGGTAGAGTAAAACATAGCTTGAGAGCCGTCTGTGTTTCTTGAACATCTGAGCTTTCTATTGTATCTGAAGGCTTACTTTCAGATTGAAGTTCTGAGCTTTCAACAGATTTGGGCTTGTTAATCTTGTCCATATCTGTCTCTGCCAAGGGTTTATTTCCATCTGTATACTTTAGTATTTCCCTGTCAAAGAAAAGAAAGTAACATTTTGTGACAACATTTACTACATCATTCATAGAAATCAATTTCCAGTTTACAGATCATGGCACCAGACCATTCAAAGCCAATGGGTTTTTGAAAAACACGCCTGTAGCCTCCGGTCATGCTTGTTATTGAGAACTCTCTGCAAAACAAATCCATAAAAGCCAATTAAAGATTAAAGCTTGGAGAATGAGATTCAAACTGTAGAAACTTTTCACAATTGTTTGCAGTGATGTTATGTTTACTTGACATTGTGTTTGCACTCTGTCAAACTGATATCATCCTGATCAAGATCCAGACAAAGAAACATGACAAGGATTAGAAGCTAAAATAATCAGTGAGTTGATAACAGAAGCAATTTTTAAGGCCAAAACAAAACAATAACACAATAAAAGTAAAATCCATAATTGCCAGCTCTCAGCTCTCGGTTGATAACAGAAGCAATTTTGAAAAGATTACCTTCTTAGCCAAATCATGGTAAATATCAGCAATATCATTCTTCGGATAAGTTGCCCGTGAACTGTAACAAATTTTGCTTCATAAGACAGATGCGGCCCAATAACTGAATTGTGTAAGAAATTCACAGCAGTTCTAAGGAGTCCCAAAGAGGATCCTGTCATACCCAGGCAAAGGGAGGACAATATCTTCAGTTGTATAGTTCCCCTTGAGTAAATCTTCAGCATCTATCGCCTGCCCAAAGTAAAAGACGTGTCTAAATGAAGATTGCAGATAGCTATATCATACAAATAAACGCCTCATTTAGATATTACGCCGAGTTGCTGACCATGTTGAAAAAGTTTTAAGAGATTTCGGGTCCAAACTTCCAGTAGACACAAGGAAAGTAATATAAAGCCTTCTACAAAAGCAAAATGAGCTATTTGATTGTGAGTTTGTATTTTGTAACATTCTAAGCAAGACTTTTCCAATGTACATTGAACATATATCACATAAAAGAATGCAATGATAATAAAAACAGAAATGGAATGTTCTAATGTCTCATTACTGGACAAGTGAATAGATATGAACTTGCAGGAAGAGAATATTACCTTCACAGGTTGGCATCTATCCTCTTGAAGATCTACTTCCGAAAGTTCATCAACATGGCTTCCATTGACCTCGTCGATAGTCGCATCATCTTCACATTCAATAGCAGGAACTCCTGGGATATCATCCTGACTACCGTCTTCCTTAGAATAGACTAGGTCTCCTAACACGACTTTCTCAGCTCCTACCATACCATTATAAAAAACAAAAACTTAGACCTATACATTTTAGTGCTCATTTATGATAGTGGAGTGACAGTGAGACAACTCCATTGGGTAACAACAAATATCATGAATAAATCAACTGAAAACTGGTTTTGTTACCTACCATATTTCTGCACTCGTATACTTGCTGCATTATTCCACAGGTAACTTTGATAGCTGTGTACATACCTGGACACACATAGAACTTTGAATGTCAGTCTTAAGTGGACCATAGACATTGAAAAAGTTGAATGCTTTTCTACATTTCCAGAATTTTCTCAAGTGAACTTACAGCCTTAAAGTATGTTGTCTTTCATATTCGAGTAAGGAATCAAAGTCCTTTTGCAATCTCAACCAAAGTCTTAAATGAATTCAAGGATAAAGCCTGTTTCACCAAATTTATTTTAAAAAGACTTAAAAGAAAGCCCATATCTCTAAGTTAACTTCCAAGAATCAATCCCAGGCCTATTCCCCTTTCAAGTTGGGAATTTGACACATACTACACAGTCAAATAGGCAAATAGCTAGCCTTTGGGGAAAAGTGATGACGACTACTCTACTTACATCATTCGCAAAGTTCTAGGTATTGCCTTTAGTGCTTGCAGATAGTTTCCAGGACTTTTCTTCAAGCACTGAAGCTGCATAAGATAAATAAAGAAATAGTGTTGGAAAAGAATAAGACCAACACTATGTTCAAAGCTCAAAAATCAGATGGCTAGCAAAATCATGAAGAATGCAATTTTATTGGAGTTTAACCAACATAAAATCCAATTAGTGACAGCACTGACAGGTATATGATGGAGCTTGCAAAAAGCTATGACTTCACCAAGGACTCTTCTATACAAATCTTTTAGTATGTTGTAATGTAAATAAGTTGCAGACCACAAGGCAAAAGTTGATTGAAGTTATTACCAAAAATTTTAAGATCGTTAACAGATTCACAGGGACAAGCTTCAAATATGTGCAGACATATATACATAACATCAGTTAGCCTATAAGAGATTTTTCTCTCCTACTAATCAATTTAAAACCTTGATAAGCATATATCATATGGTTCAACGAGCCAGTTAGATATATTTACAGCAACTAAGAACAAACATTATCATAGTGCACTACAAAGAATAAATGAACAGATGTATCTAGCTGTACACATGCAGAATTTATAAAAGAAACTTCAACCAGAAATCCGCAAGCATAATACTTACAATTGCCCTCTCAGCAACCATATTATGAGGCAATTGCCTTAGAGTCCCATCAACATCATTAGTTTCCTTGTAGTACTCTCGAATCTTCTTGATTTCATCCCATTGTGATAGCTCAAGGACTAGGTTAAGAAATACATTTTTTCCAAGACCAAACAAAAATAGAATTAACGAAAATAATAGGTAAATAACATTTGAAATGAACATTATAATGCCAGCAAAGGATATCCCCATCTCTTGGATCAAGAATCATATTAACAGCTTCTTTCCATTCTCCTCTGAGCAATGCTGAGCCTATGCGGTGAGTAGGCACTGTCCCACTTCCAAACCGCTGCATTGAGCCATTAAATATTAAAAAAAAAAAAGCAAAGCAGAAAGAACTAACAGAGACTAGCTGATAAAAGAAAAGGTACAAGAATTTCATGTAAAATGACCAAGAACTACCTGCAGACCAAAATAGTTAATAAATCCATACGTTGCCATGTCAGACAAAGCTGCTCTGATAGTGTCTTCAGATTCAGCAACAACCCCTCTGTATGCATATAAGGCAAGCAAAGGTTATATAAAATAAGATTGTAGGAAGTAGGGTAATAAAAGTATGTAAAAAACTTATCCAGAATACCTTAATGTAATTGTGAATCTGTTGCCTAGGAGTTGTCCAAGATTTAATCCATCCTTGGCATAGCTGAATAACAACAAAGTTCTATCATTTTCCCGTTCAGCCATAAAATGTTACACCAATACCAATAACCTAGCTCATGAACCTTACCTAAAGTCACCAACTTTTATTCCAATCAACCTCTCATTAAGAGAAGCTAGCCTTCTTGCACGGACCTTGAAAAGAGTTACCTATCGGGGAATATAGGAGAATCAAATCACAAAATGACTCAATTAACAAATCAAATGACATTTAAGCTTCCATACTATCAGACCTTTGAATCATAGTCACCAGCCATCCAAAATAAACAGATAAAGGAAAATGAAATATGTTTAGAAGGCATATAATATATCTAATTGAGTACCCTTTGGGTGGTCACAGCCCTCTTGTCCTTTGTGCCTGCAAATCCAAACGATCGAGGCTGTTCACATTTAAAAGTAACTTCAGAAAGATGTTTGAACAAAAAAAAATAAAACCTAAAGTTTGAACATCATTCCTCCTCAATGCCAACCAGGACAGGCATTGGATCTCACTAAATACATTCACAAGGCAGAACAAAGGGGGTCTTCACCTGGATATCAAGCATCTTGCCTATCACTCTTAAGGCCTCTTGAGTGTCCTTGTTCTCCTTGTATAGATGAAACCTGCCATACGAATAAGTAGGGAGTTCAGAAAAATAGTAAGCATGTTGCAATTGATGTCTGTCAAAACTCTAAAATCTCTAATTTGTCGAAAATGAATATATTCAGCGTAGTCACATGGACTAAGGAACTTGTATACCTCAGGTATGAAGTGTAATAAACAAAAACTCAAAAGTACTATCCATATTTTGGCATGAGCTTGGCAAAAAATGTATTACTAATATGCCAGCCAAAAATGCACGCAAGATATGACTGTTTTAGATATGATCATGCAAACTGCTGAAGATCATAGATACTAATTACAAAATAAAAGTACCTAAGGAATTTGCCAAGATTCTCGGGCCAGTCTTCAGATCCCCGACTATCATAAGGCTTACCACCCCTGTCTTTCCGCTTCCGAGAGAACTTTCCCCTACTTTGATTGCCACCTGAAGCCAACCTCACCCGTATGCATTTTGATGACGGATCAGGGCCATCCACTGTATCCGTCACAAGAAAATTCATTTTCTCTTTGAAGAAGTTGTGCACTGCCTGAAATACTGCCAATATTATTCTAACACTTACGATTTAGCTAAGTAAATTCATTTCAGAAGCTTTACCGTCCTATGTATCTTATCAGAGCTTGGAGAAAGGACAAACGGAGCCCCACTGTCCTCGGAACCAGAATTAATTTTTTCAATAAAGTCCTTTAATTGGTCGGCATCGGAATCACCGGCCAAGGACCTGAATGATTCGATTTCAGAAGTGTAACTCTTATCAGATTGCTCAGGCAACTTCAATTCTCTCTTCTGTACCATCTGGAATTCAAATCACAACGACCAGAAGATGCTCACTAGATGAAAATCTAAAATCTTGACAGCATAGTAACACAGGTGACAGCTTACCTCTGGAGGTACATCCATGGAGGTTAAATGAACAGCATTTCCATCCAAATCCACTTCGTTCACAATGAAATCAGAGTATCTAAACACAAAATTAAACAAAACAAGACATATCAACAACTAATTCCTTTCTATCATCAGCTTGATGTAAGAAAGAAGATACCTTTGCTTGAGAATGCCGCGGAAGCCGGGGAGCTTAGAAATGTAACAGAGGATTCCCACGTCTGGTTCTTCTATAGACCTCGCCACGCCATTATTAGCCTTTGGCGGTTCTTGTTCTCCCATTGCGGCGGCGCCGGCGGCGGTTGTCGTCGGCGTAGGGTTGAAGAAGGGTGAGAAGGGTTTAAGAATGTGCTTTGACAACACTGTCACCGTGCGCCTATGAAGCATACGGTTTTCGGCGTTTCGCGAGCACTATCAAAACGACGGCGTATATATTTTTATGAGAAAAATATAGCACCATCAGACATAAATACATTAAATTTATTTTTGTGAATTAAATTTATTTATTTTATGTATTTTTAATTTAATTTTTGGGTCATCATCACTGATACGGCAAACCATTTTTTAGTATAATCTCTCACTTTATGGCCATTAGTAAATTAATTTATATAATTTAACAATTTTTACATCTTAAAAAAAGCAAAGAAACAAAGAAAGAATCGATCTTGAACCTGAGGAAGCGGAGCCTCAAAATACCAAATCAGAGGCGGTGACAGGCCCGAGACGGACTAAAGTATCGCGAGAGATTAGAGATGGTGACCAAACCTGAGGAAGCGGAGCTTAATAGATTGGAGAGCCAGGCTGAGCATGGAGGTGGCGGTGCCTGGGAGTATCTCTGTCTCGTTCGAAAGCTCAAAGTTCGTCGCTCTGACTATGTTTTGAAGCATGGATTGTCGATCTTGAACGATCCTAAGAAGCGATCTGCTCTTGGCGACGAGGGTATGTAGAATCGATCTACTTTATTTTTCTAAATCTGATTGCTTTATTTAAAATTGGCTTCTGTTTGCTGATTCCGATTCGATTGCTTCAGTTTCAAACCTAGGGTTGCAATTGTTTTTAAGAATTGTTCTTTCTTATGTCTAATGATCGTTGTGAATAGCAGACTACTATTCCAATTCAATTACTCTAAAAGGGATTGTAGATTAACTTTAAGTTGACTTACACTTACACTACACCATAAGGCAACGATTGTTTTGAGTTGGGAGTTTGCACAATTAGCGTGCGTCTGGAGCCATCAAATTGTGGAGGAAAATTCAAATTCAAATCTTGACAATTCGACTTCATTGTTTGACAATTGACACTAAACATTTTTATTGTTTTGCATCTCACAGTGTGATTTTTTAACAATTTGCTTTTCTTTTCTCGCTGTAGTATGGACATTGTACGAGCAGGTGGCTGTTGCAGCCTTGGATTGTCACTCTCTTGACGTTGGATTGGTAATTATAACTTCATTTCAGTTCACTATAGCCTCGGAGTACCATGAACCTGATTGTCTGGTTTTCATTGATCTCTTTTTTTTTTTTTTTTGATCATTTAAAAATTGTTATTGCTCTGTGCAAAGGTTATTTGGGGATGCATGATGTCTGTTTCAGTTGTTATCATGTCTACAAAGCTCACAGATTCATTACTTTGAACATATGTAGTTATGTCACGTCCACAAAGATACATACTGTGCTATTAATTATTGTATTGACATTCTTTTTCCTAAATGCTTATTTATTGATTAAATTTGCAAATCGAATAAATGGTCGTTGTGGAAGTCAGCTCTAACTTGAATCAGCTATCTAATTACTTGATTAAGCACCCTAGCTTCTTTGAGAAGACTATCAAAGTATAATTTGTTAGTTATATGTTTCTCTTTTTGGGATATCTGCTTCATTTTCCCAATTCTGCATTTTATCTCTTTTGGTCTTGTAGTCTTGATATCCTTTTCTTTCCTTTTTTCTGTGTGTGCAGGATTGCATTAAGGCTCTACGGAAAAAGTTTCCTGAGAGCAAGAGAGTCGGTAAGTTCATTTTATTACTTTTAACTCTTCGTGATTAATTTCACCTCTTTTCTTTATTTTTTATTTTGTTGGTGGAGATAAAATTCTGTTTGCATTGTACAAGGCAAAAAAAGATGTAGTTTGGTTTCCATTTGTTACTTCTCCAAAAAAAAGTATATCTTAACCTTTTGGATCTTCCTGAAATTCTGAGAGCTTGAGAATCTAACTGTGGCATACACCTTTGTCTTGTCCTTATATGTCTAGAGGTAAGCAGAAAATGATGGATTTTTATTTATCCTAAGGCTGCCTAAAGGCTTTTTTATAACTTGTGGGTACATATATAAAGACTAGCATTTCTTAAGTGGATCTACTAGATTAGTTGATTCAGGTAGTTGCATATTTTGAAGAGTGATTTAGATAGTTGGTTTTAAATCTGCATGTTTTTGTTCTAGTGATAATGATAAGTAACTAAGCTCTTAGATTGACAAGTGCTTGCGATGATATAACAATATATTCTGACTTATGATGTAGGTCGACTGGAGGCAATGCTGTTTGAAGCAAGAGGATGCTGGGAAGAGGCAGAGAAAGCGTACTCCAGCCTTTTGGAAGATAATTCTGTTGATCAAGTATGTTTCTTCTACTTCTATCACAATTTGACAGTTTAATACCCATTCAGTTTAATAAGAGTTGTCTCTTCGAGGTTTTCTCTTTTCATTCTACTTTTCTATTTCTACTGAAAGATAATTTTTAGTCTCATCTCAATAGTATCAACTTTTGGCTTTCAGGTAATACACAAGAGGAGGGTGGCTATAGCGAAGGCTCAAGGAGATACTTTGAAGGCCATCGACCTTTTGAATAAATATCTTGAGATGTGAGTTTGATGCTCCAGGAACAATCTCTTTTTAATTCTAAGTAGATTACACAGTTCATTCTGATTTATTTCATAATTTTTAGACAAATAATAACTATTGACTCTTTCCTATGTTTTGCCAGCTTTATGGCAGACCACGAGGCTTGGAGAGAACTTGCTGAAATTTATGTATCACTGCAAATGTAAGGCACTGGTTCCCACAGTGAGAATAAGCCAGCTAATTTCATATTTCACCTGTATTCCAAATTATGTAGGTAGTTATATTGCATGGCTGTTCTGATATCATGTTCCGCTTTTGTCTTAAACCCAGGTATAAGCAAGCTGCTTTCTGCTACGAAGAGTTGATTTTATGTCAACCTACTGTTCCTTTATATCACCAAGCCTATGCTGATGTATGTGTTTCCCCCCCCTTTTTTGGTGATTTGTACCAATTGTTAATCTTTATCTGTTTTCAACTAGTATTGACTGATTACTATGGTCTTCAACCCTTTGTAACGTTTTTTTATTTTGTTTTTTCCGTGCATCCCCTCCTGAAAAGCTAACAATAGTTAAAAATGAGGTTAAACTTGTGGGTTATTATTCTGACTGAAGCCTAAATATCTTACAAGTTTGTTTCAATTTGTATTTGTTTTTTCCTGAGTTTGATTCTGTTTGCTGTACAATATATGAAAAGTCCCACAATTTTTTTTCCTTCATTTGTATATGGAGAAATATGGGACACCCTGTCCCATTGTCATCCAAATTATGATACTAGGACGGGCATCAATAAGATACCAAAGTTGGTTTCTTAAAATGTTAACAATCAATGAATGCAGATTATGCTTCGCCAATGTAGAATTATCTGGAGTTTCAGTTGCATAATCTATAAGATTATCTTGTTTGTATTTTTGTGCCAGGAATACATTAGGTGCATCTATTCTAGCCATGTCAATTTTCAATGGACATTTTGATGTACTATTGTGCTTTTAATTGACCTTATGGGCACAATCTTGTATGCAAACTTGACTTTGGGTCTGTTTCCTTGTCTTGTATTTGTGGTGCTGGTCTTTAGGTACTCTATACAATGGGTGGATTAGAAAACCTTCAGACAGCCAAGAAATATTATGCATCCACCATAGACTTGACAGGTGGTGAGAGCATAAGAGCTCTTTATGGTGTTTGTCTGGTAAGTGGTTTTCAGTCTCTTATTTATACCATTTCAATTAATTCCACAAACTCATCCTTATTTCTCTCTGCTTGAATGCAGTGTACCTCTGCCATTGCCCAGCTGGCCAAAGGTCGAAACAAGGAAGACAAAGACAGTTCTGAGCTGCACACGCTCTCAGCTGCAGTCTTGCAGAAAGCTTACAAGACTAAAGCTTCTAACAAGCTCCCACTGCTTGAATCTGCCTTGAAAAGTATGAAACTTTCTTGATAACCCTCGTAAACACTAGTTTTTCTTTGTACTATTATTTCATTTGACCCTGGAAAGTGGAAACTGATGGTTCTTGAATTTTAGTTTAATGGAAACAATTTTACTGTTCTTTTCTGCAAGCCCTTTTCCCTCTTTTAAATTATTTGCTACTTTGCTAGTTTAAAGGATATTGTATTGGTGTGGTTTGCCCACCCGTAATTTTGAAGCTATAACAATAAGTTGTCGGATCTTTATGGTTGTCAGCATTATATGATCTTATTATTATTTGTGTTGAGTTTGAATTAAATATAAACAGGGAAGAGGGATTGAACCGTGTACTTCTTAAGTGTATGGAATATGAGGGCATGCCATGAAAATATAGTGAAACTCTAGACCTAGGTAAAACCCGCTATCGCCCATTGGCGGGTTTGGACTGGCCTTTGTAAATTTGGATATTTTTCTTGTCCATATTCAGCCGTATTTGCGAGTAGGTTGGGTGGACCAGCCCAGACTTGCAGAGGGTCTGAATGAAATAGCTTCAGCTTAACTTGCACCAGAACCACAAGAAAGGAAACAAGGTTCAAGTTGGCGAAGACCTTCTCTATTAACCAAAACACGAACCAATTTACAGAACTTCTATAAACAAGCCGACGTTTCCGTCAAGGGGGAAAAGGAAATACTGCTAATTATACTATCTAGGGTAGCGTATGATTATCATATGAACAAATTTGTGGGGTGAAAATGAAATTACAACACCTTGTAAATCCAGACCAGGATCAGTAATTAGGCAGACATGTGATCCTATAGAGGCCTCAATAGCGGGTAATCTTCAAGCAGTTCTCTCTCTGTTAGTGTGTCGTTTTCATCCTGTGGTGTCCAGAGAACCTCCACAGCCTGCATGACGACATTGACAAAAACTAGATGTAGCAACTCTTGCAGAAAATCTATATAGCTTCCGTTCAGAAAAGATTGTCATTTTAGTCTTGTGATCTTGTTAAGATAAGGTTTATTGGTTTAGGATTTTAGATAATGGTTTGTTGGTGATTATGAGGTTTGTTATTGGAAAGGTAATTTGGTGATTATGGGTATTTAATAAATTGTAAATTGAGGAAAATTTTAGTTTGTATTAGTTTGATGATTAAATTTCGTAATAGTTGTGTCTAAGGCTAAAATGACAATCTTTTTTGAAGAATTATAGTACACAAAAGAGCAAACAATGCATTATTACCATGGTTTGTCTGGAAGGAATAGATCCAAGCTTTTGAAATGCATCTTTCAAGTCTTTACTTTCATTGATTGGGGGCAACTTATGAACACCTTCAGCAGCCACCAAGATTGTAACCTGAAAACAATGAGCCAAAAAAGATGAGCTTGTGAATTGAGCAAGATTTTGAAATATGTATGAGTAGACAGACCATTGAAAGATTCTTACCACTATGTACTCATTGCGGAAGCCAGTTGATCTCAAGCTTTTTGTGGTCTGCCTTCTTATGCTGTTCACATTTACCAGCGTCTCCTCGTCGAATTTCCCTCGCTCTTCAATAGATAGTTGATTGAACCGCTTTTCTCCCTCCTCAATGCTTCGTTTCACGTCTGTCTGGAAGCGTTACAAAAAGTACATCAAGCCGAAGAACAATCATCAATGTCAAGCACAAGAAGACTACATCTGCGATTGTCTGATGTTCAAGAATTCACAAGAATTTTCCAACTTACAGATGAATAAGCAGATATGCAGTAATCTGGATTGCGGAGCAAAGCCAGCATTGTTTCTGGATTGGCACATGAAAGTTATTTGTTTAATATCAACTATCAAGCTGATCTCTCTTTAAATCCAAATTACACAAACACATTAGATCATTCATGGCAGAATGAAATCTTTTAGCATTTCATCAGGAGCTTTACCTGTCAAGACATAGTTTAGACCTTCAGGAGTGGATGTATCAGCAGTTTCAGCTATCCGATTAAGATCTCTTTGAAGCGACCTAGCCATGCCCAAAAGGCCAACCTATGAAACAATTTAACACACCAAGACTTAATCTTTTTATACATCTTCTTGTACAGGAATGCAAAAATATGATCCTTTTTTCTCCAGAGTTCAATATTCACTAAAACAGCCATTTTGATCTTATTGTAACGCCATCATCCTACAGAGAATTTAGATTCAATTTCAACTCATCATTATACGTATTCTCCCAGCTCAATGACTTGAAATTTGGATTCAATTTCAAATCATTGAGCTTTATATGAAATCTTCACTGAATTATGTAACCAATTTTAATGGCGGAAATATATCTAACCTGAAGCTTAAGCACACTAGTCTTTTCAGTGGCATTCAAAACACTGCCTTCAGATCGATCAGAGAGGAACCCAGAAACCAACAAGAAAGCAGCGGCGCCCGCCAGAAGAAACAAGAAGCTCGACCCGGCGCCAAGCCCGAACCCGAAAGCCGGGCCCGCGTAGAACCCGCCGCCAAACGGCGACGGGGCGTAGTACGGCGTCGAATACGAGAACGACGGGCCCGCCCGCCCCGACGAGTAGCTTCTAGAAGGAGAAGGCGATGAAAAGGCCCGCCCGCCCACTCGCCCGCCCGAAGCGGCCCAGGCCGAATTCGGGTCGGATGCTAGCAACAGGCCCGCTAAAACGAGCGCGAGGGCGGGCTTTTTTAGGGCGTTGAGAACGGTGTCGACGATGAGTCCGAGCGGATTCGGGTCTTCAATTCGGGTGTTAGGGTTGGAATTCGGGGGCGGAGGTGGCTTTGCGGAGCATTTGGGGGAGAATTTGGCGGGTTTTGGGGTGAATCGGAGGTTGAAGGGAGGAGAAAGGTGAGAGAAAGGAGTGGTCCGCCATTGGAGGGAGTTGGAAAGCAATAGGGTGTTCGCCATGGGAGGTCAGGCTTTAGGTGACATCACAGAAAGAGTTGTTCTTTTCAATGGAGAATTTTGAAGAAGAAGATATTTGGTAGGAATGGGATTGTGTGAATGGAGGAATTGGATTTGATGGAATCTGCGTGGCATATCTCGGATTGGAAAATTTGAATGGTGGGTGATTTATGGAAAAAGAGTCTTCTTCTACCTTCCTGGCTAATCAGTTGCCACTTGGCTATCACAAGTTCACAAGCGGAGAACAAAACAAAAACCTTGTATAAAAATGATCAATTAACACCTAAAAACTAAATTCTGTCAATTTTTGTGTCTTCAGTTCATTAATGGACAATTTCTTGGCCTAGCATCATCTCAAATTTTAGGAATTCATGAACCACATTATGCTGAGTTTTGCCACTAATTTATGGATTGGGTATTGCTATTTTTATGGATTTTTCCACTAATTTATGGAGTGGGTATTGAAAACAACCACCTTGTTCTTATTAATCATTTACGTAGTCCTTCCCATAATTAATCGTATATTTTTTCTAGTTGAAAGAGAGATAGGGATGCAGTCGAGCCGAGCCGAGCCGAGTTTTGAGTTGCTCGAGCTCAACTCGTTAAAAATAGGTGAGCTCGAGCTCGAACACGAGCTTGGTTCGAGTTGTTTGAACTTGGTTCATTAAATGCTCACCGAGAGTTCGAGTTGTTTGAGCTTGGTTCATTAAATGCTCACCGAGCTCGAGCTTAGTTCGCGAACCTATCATTTAAGTTCTTCGTGAGACAAATTCGTGAACAACTCGTTTACTTAATCAATTATACAAGAAAATGAAATTAAAACTCAAACTATGTAGTTTGAGAGAGACCGTCAAAACTATGTAATTTAACATAAACTAATATATATATAGTAGAGCTTATTCGTGAATGTATAATCAAGTTTGATCATGAGTATATAATCGAGTTCGCTCATGAGCAAACGAGCCGAGTTATCTCGTGCTCAAGCTTAGTTTGTTTATCTTTCGAGCCTTAAAATTGTGCTCAACCTCGGCTTGTTTATAAATCGAGTCGAACACGAACAAGATTTAACCGAATGGAATACCAATTTTCTCACGAACGGCTCTGTTCATTTACCGCCCTAAAATAGACATTGTAAAGTTGTAATTTTCATTCTTTGCTTCAAAAAAAAAAGGCCACTTTTTTTTTATTCACAAAAATTAAGTTGGGCCATGGAAGTAGATTTTGGGTTGAGCACTTCCAATACTTTGGGCCAGACCCACTCTGGCACTCTGTATCAATCAGTGTTCGATAAAGCTTTAAACTTTTGTTGTTGTGGCAATTGGCAAAGCATTGACATTTAAGGTGAAAGCAGAGCATAGTACTTTGACCAAACAGACTCAAAGCATGGTATTATCATTGATTTTTGTTTTCTTTTCTTCCACTTTTATTCAGGCAAATGTTTAGAAATACGAATTAAATGTTTAGGATATGAATTGAAAAAAAAAAGATTTGACCTTGATTTAGAAGCTTCTAATCAATTTAATTTATAACCATTAATGTTCGAAATGCAAGAACTATATACTACGTATTTGTGAGAAAAATCAAAGTAGTACAGTAGTATCCATTTCAAATTGGCAGACACCTTTGAACGACCAAGTAACATGGAAGATGCATCACCCAAAATATAGATTCAAGGAATGTTCTTGTAAACAATAGAAAACAAAAAACAAAAAGAGAGAAAAAGTGAGAGCCAAGTAAATACATATATAAAAAATTGAGATCCTGAAAAACGTGACATTGCAAGGATGGAAATAGTAGGAAACCTCCATCCACCTAGTCCTACTACACATTTTCTTCATTCCCCGCCATTAAAGACCACCTTGTGATCGATTATTACATTTGAAAGAAGGAAAAAAAAACTTGTGATTAATTTCTTAGGAATTTTTCTCAATTCCACACAATTTTTCTTTCCTTTCCCCTGATTTCATCTAGACAGGCACCTATAGTGTCAACATTCACTTTCTGAACTAAGTTCTTCTCTTTCTATAAAGATCATATCTTGTTCTTCTCTTTTCTGAGTGATTGATTCCTCAGAGCCCATTTACCAAATTTACTTGCTTTCTTTGTGTAATTCTGATCTCAAGAATGGGTGATGCTAATGGTAAGCCACACTATTTCTGATCTTTTTGGTTTTGGTATTCCAATTTTTTGGGAGTTTTTTTTTTTTTTCTGGGTCTTGACTCTTGAAGAACTGTTTGGATACATATCTGATTGTGTTTTTTCGGGTATAAGCATTTGGATTTCGCAATTGGATCTTACATGTTTTTTGTTTTCACTTCATTGAAAATGATGGCTGAAAGAGATAATCTGAATTTTTTTGGTCCCAATTACTGTTTTTTTAAACTTTTTTATGTTTTTTTTTGTTGTTGTTGTCACTATAATGATCAATTCAAAAATGGCTCTTTTATGGATCCATACCAATTTTACTACTGTCCTCACATTTGAGCTGTTTTTTTTTTAAATAATCAGGTGTGCAGGATAGAGATCAAAAGTTCTTGACAAAGGCAGTTGAGGAAGCCTATAAAGGCGTCGAATGTGGACATGGTGGTCCATTCGGTGCAGTCGTGGTTCATAACGATGAAGTCGTTGCCAGTTGTCACAATATGGTGCTCAAGAACATGGACCCGACTGCACATGCTGAAGTCACAGCCATTAGAGAGGTTAGAGTTGATAATTTCATACAGTTACTTAATCTTGATCTTATGAAATGATCTTGGTCTGTTCTTGCAGGCATGTAAAAAGATGAACAAATTCGAATTGTCGGAGTGCGAGATATATGCTTCTTGTGAACCATGCCCAATGTGCTTTGGTGCCATCCATCTCTCAAGGATCAAGGTCCTATGATCTGTTCGATTGTTTTGATTAGTCGAATGGAAAACAAATCGGCTTTGTTCATGTTGATTGGTTATTCACAATGATTGATTTCCTTATGAAACAGAGGCTGGTGTATGGGGCCAATGCTGAAGCTGCAATAGCAATCGGGTTTGATGACTTCATCGCTGATGCGCTGAGGGGAACCGGTGTCTATCAGAAGGCTAGCCTTGAGATCAAGAAAGCTGACGGGAATGGAGCGATCATTGCTGAGCAGGTTTTCGAGAAGACCAAGGAAAAGTTTCAGTTGTATTGAGACTTTGTGATTGATGAATATGAAGAAATAATAATGTGCAAGAATAGACAGAAGAACTGATCATTCTTATATTGATCAAATGGCCTATTGCTATTGAATTTGATTTTGTACAGCAGATGAAGATCTTCAGTCAGCTTTGTTTGCTGTCATTATGTATTGAACTAGTACAAATGTGATGAAGACTGGATTCTTCTCTTGAAAAAAATGGAGTAGCTGTTCTTGCTATATTTTAATGCATATGAACACTTTCTGTTGAAAGATACATGTATTATGTATACAATAATACAAAGACCAAAATGTGAGTTTTGGCAAGCATGAAACTAAAGGTTGGCTTATTCATCCACAAATAAGCTACAATTCCTAACCCAACTAGCAATCTGGTACCACAAGATCAAGAACAAGGATTCTGCATATATAAAATTTGGGAATATATAGAATATCCACAGCTGATCATTTTGACATGAAGAAATAATCCAACGCCTTACTCACAGAAAAGCATATCAGTGTATATTTCCATGTAAACTATGGATTCCTTGTCAATTCATTCAGTTCCCATATGTACTCATCATGAATTGAGCAAAGACTAATTACATAAAACCAGACAGACTGAAACTGGCATTACAATTGCATCAATTTATGTCAGTTCAACAAGTAAATCAAGTGATCAATCAGCCATGGACAAATTAGAACCTCAAATTTGAGTTTACTAGTCTACTTCAATACTGAATTTTGTTTCCTTTTGCAACAATCAATTTCCTCTCATTCTGAGTTCCGCCACTGCCAACTTAATCTGGTCTTGAACGAGCTCCAATCGCTTCGAGTACACCTCCAACTCAGATATTTGCTGTTTTCTCCACCTTTCTTCCATTGATTTCCCAACATTTCCCAAATTTACACCTGGAAATTTCATGGGAATTTCGTTGAACGCCAATGAACCGATTCCTCTAGCTCCTCCTCCAACAAAACTAAAACCATTCGCACTACCACCAGCAGCATTATCAACCAACTCCTTCAAGAATGGCGACAAGGAACTCTTCATAGTCTCCTCTACGAATCCATGTACAGGAGGAGCACTAACAGCCTCATAGCCACCGGAATTCAGGTTCATCTGTGTCGTCTCCTCCATTTTCACCCTCGGTCGCTTCCTCGACCTGCTGATATGATCCGCTCCCATGTTCATCATCATTTTCATCTTGTTGGAGGTGTTTATATCGATTGTAAATGGAGCAGGAGTCCTGTACTCGCCGGCGCTGTTAAGATTTACGTTAAGAGGGGTAAATCTGTTAGGGTTAGGGATTTGATCATCTTCGTCCAACTCGGAGCGATTAGCGATCGAATTGCTCCAGATTTTGCGGGAGATCTCAAAGGTAGCCTGATCGTGCGGGCTCTTGAAGACGAACTCCTTGCCGGAGCTGATTCGGCTGACGACGGTGCGATACTTCTTCTTCAACCTCCTGAGCTTCTCGACCAGCTGGTTCTTGTTGCAGTCCAGTTGAATCTTCGACTTGATCTGATCGTAAAACGCCGTCGTATCGTGGTGGTGGCCCGACCAGCCCGGCCCTCTCTGCGCTGTGTAGTCCAAAAAGCCTTGCAAGAGCTCGATCTCGTCCTCGTCCGTCCAGAGCCTCTGGAACAGCCGCCTGGAATCTTCGACAGGCTTCCTCTCCGACACCGGAGTCACGGCCATTGGAGCAACAGCGGTTATTGGCGCGGTGGTGGATGCGGAGGCGCTGGTGACGAGATGAGGAGGAGGAGGAGGAGAATTGGAGTCGTTTCTGGCGGTGGAGCGAGGGAGGACGGCGATGGCGGTGGAGGAGGTGGAGTTGGTGTCGGCATCGGAGTCGTTTTCGGTGTCGTCGTCGTCGTCGTCGAGAACGACGTCGTTGAGAGGCTCGTCGACGTCGTCGTCCTCTTCGTCGACGTTGTAGATAGCGATGTTTAGATCGTCGTCGGACGCCATTGGAATGAACTGAATTCAGAGGGAGAAGGAAACAGAATTGGGGGAGAAATCGGGTGGGTTTGTTAGGTTAAAGAATGTGACTGGGGTTGGGTTGAAGTTTGGGGGGAGTTAAAAGGCTCGATCACGAGGAGTTTGTTTTCGCGGGTCGTCCTTTTTTGCGTGCACGATTGAGAGGAGTGGGAGGCACGCGCTAAAGAAGGGAGAGCGGGACACATTCCGTTTTGGTAATTTTTTTGGGAAATTTTGGGAAAATAGCACAATTTTGGATAGTTATTGAAAATAGTCCGAACTTTTAAAATTGTGGAAATTTACCCTAACTATGAAATATGTTATAACCACTACTCCACTAGCTAGTTTTAAGTACCATTGGAGACTATTTTTTTTAATTGTAATGGAATGCGGCATTGATATGATTTGGCTACAATGTTTAATGTTTGCTAATTTTATGAAATAATTTTCATTTGTATCTATAATTTTTATCATAGTGGTGTTCACACTTCTTTAGAAATGTATAATTTTTCTCAAGACATAGTGAAATTATATATTGTATGAAGGATAGTGAGTGTGTGTAGCAAATATTCATTTGTCTTACACATATAGCATCTAAACCAATGCATTATTGTCGACCTATTTATCTTAATAAGGACAAATCAACGATGATATCTACTAGTATATATACATATATATGTCGATATTATAAGCATGTTATACCAAACACTTGTAATACAATTAATACTCTCTATCTATATCAAGCTTCTACTAAAAAGACATCATAGCTGTTTATTAGCTAGTGCTCGATCTTTAGAAAGATTGTCTTATTATAAATACACAATCATTAAGAATGTCATTACATCATAATTCTCAACCTTAGAAGGCCTCATGGTTTTTTTTTTGTCTAAGGTCACGAACTTAGAGTGTCCCACAATTCATGCGTATTAAAGACTAATCCCTGATCACTTCCCGACTCTCGCTAATAGATTGTCCTCCTTTCATGTAACCGCACAAGGGTCTTACACCATTGTGCCAACTCATTGGGTTAATGCCTCGTGGTTTATAACGTACCATTCCCTAAAGACCTTTACAAATTAACCAGAGTTTGACAATATAATCAACTTTGTGAAACAGCTTATTAGCTTGTAATTTTAACATGCATTTTATTGTATATGAAAATGCTTAAGATAAGTAATATAAAATATTCAAATAAAAAAAAATCAAACTTTCTACGAACGTAATTAGAGAAGTAACCGATTCTAAGCCACAGATAATTCGAGTGTATAAAGTTATTCGGATCAAATTGCCGCCTAAAGCTTTGAAGATGGACCTTCTATATTGAGTGGAGGGTTTAATGGGGCAGATAAGTGGTGAGTACTGAGTAGTAGGAATCTAATGTCATTGGAGGAGACAATCCCACTCTCCTAACGGTCTTTATTTATTTTGTAATTGCACATTTGTAATGTTGTGTTGTCATTTTGTCTGATGCATAATATGCAAAGGCATAACAATGAGCATAAGGCATAAATTCTTCGATGTGTTCCCCTAAACATGCATTAATGCATATGCCCTTGCAAATTGCAATGACGCTTGTAGGATAAAATTGTCTACCTAGTGTGGTGAAGCATTTGAGACAATTCCTTCATTGGGCCTATAGGGCTTGTACCACTACGATTTGGGCTTTGGACCATTGGGCTAGATGGACATTGGTTCTATCTATGACTTACCCTAACATTATCACCATCTATGCTTGTGGTGCTTGTAAGTGAGAGAGTATACCCTTTAATTCAATGTAGAGCAACTTTAGCCTATTGATCTACATATTGTAAACCAAATATAAAATGTCACTTAATTAGGAAATGACTTTAATAGTTGACCATATTGGTTCGATTTGAAATGATTCACAAGTCATACCAAGATATATATTTGGCTTAGGACTCTTCGGCAAAACGAGCTAGAGTTGGAGCTGCATATGTATCTCAAACTGGAACGGAATGTGTAGTTGGCGCTAGAATGAATTTACAAGCAAAAAAATCTCAACCTCAACCTCAACTTAATCTTCATCTACAAGAAGGAAGGCGGGAGCCAATTTTTTTTACCGAACACTCGTCTACTAACTTAGAAAATTAACCTGAGCTCCATTAAACTTGTGCCAAATGGAGCCTAAACCTTATCATTTGAGCTTACTTATCATCTTAAGTTAATTGAATGGAATAATAGCTTCGAATATTCACACGGATCCGTTCAAATTTAGACAAGGCGGTCTCATTAGAGGAGGATTTGATGATTTTATACATAGTTTATGTGGCAACCAAAGAACGGTCTAACCAACCTTATCCAAATGCCCCATTCGGAAACCAATGAGAAGAAGAGGCACCATCTTCAACTACACAAACCCAAAGGAACAAAACTTGAAAAGAAAATCCATCAATGGCTTCCGCCACCACACCACGAAACCTCGCCACCTTCCATCTCCGCCCCACAACCCCACCCTCCCTCCCCAACAAACCCACCACCCTCTCCCTCCCCTCAAAACCCTCCACCCCCAAATCCAAATCCAAATCCCTAATTTCTCGCCCCAAATCAATCGACGTTTCCAAAGAAGACAAGCCCACATCCGACCCGAACCCGGACCCGATTCCCGACCCGGCTGAAGACGCCGAGGGCATCGACAAGCGGCGGCTGGAGGAGAAGTTCGCGGTGCTGAACACGGGCGTCCACGAGTGCCGGTCGTGCGGGTTCTTGTACGACCAGGCGGCGGGGGACCCGGCGTACCCGGTGCCGCCGGGGCTGCCGTTCGAGCGGCTGCCGGAGGATTGGCGGTGCCCGACGTGCGGGGCGGCGCAGAGCTTCTTCCAGAGCAAGAGCGTCGAGATCGCCGGGTTTGCGCAGAACCAGCAGTTTGGGCTCGGCGCCAACACGCTCACTGGCGGCCAGAAGGCGGTTCTCATTTATGGAAGCCTTGCCTTCTTCTTTGTGTTGTTCTTGAGCGGCTACTTTTTGCAGTGAATGAAATTAGGCTGTGTTTGTTAATTAAAGGTGTTTCCTCATCATACATTATATCAATATGCAATAATTTTTTGTGAAAATATGATATTTGTTCAACTAGGACAATCTTAATCTTATCTAATTCAAAAGTTATGGAATTTAGGATAATACTGAAATGGTCAGTCTATGACAATAATTGGGTGTTTGATGTTTCATATTGAAGGGTTTTTACTACTACAATCTTTGAATATGAACCTAGTTGTCATGATGGATGGAGCTCTGAATGAGAATCTGAGTTGGATCCATGAGAACAAGCTTTTCATTATCATCTTGGAAAGATTGATAGATAGAGGCCATTTACACTACTACAATTGGATAGTAAGATGATCAAGAGCCAACAGATCATCTTGAGCAGGGACGGACACAAAATTTTATAAAAGTAGTGCATAATTTAGTTTGAGTTTCTTGGTCAAGTCGTCACGAACACGAACGAGCTTTATTCAACCCTCAAGACCCAAATTTTGAATCCTTTTTAAGTTTCGAATTGTCTCAAGTGAGCTTATATCATATACCGATATGGTCATTTATGTTTCGGCTAGTTCATCTCATGGACTAAAACTCTCAAGCAAGTCGAGTTATATTATAAAGTTTGCTCTTGCTTCTTTTCAACAATCATAACATATAAACTTAACTTATCAGCCGATTACTAATATTGACATGATTTACAAAATTTCACAAAAAGAGTCACGTTTTTTTTTTGAATTGGTGGCACAAGGCTCGTTGTTGTCATTTGTTTTGGCCATACAATTGCATGATTGCAATTTGCATTTCATAGTTTCTTTCTCTCATATAATTAAACAAGAAACACACTGCAAAATGCAAAAAATGCATACAGCCAACGGGTTTCTTGTCATCGAACTATATATGTTAAAAAATCAAAATTTAAAATAAAAATCCTATGAAAAAAATCAAATAAACCTAAACAGATAAGATCAAACAAAATATTTATAAATAAGATTATTTAGCTTATGAGCATAGGGGTTGGAAAAACGGAATATTTAAAAGTTAGCATACTAGGGTATATAAATTTAAAATTCGGGTTACTTTTTGCAAATTTCCATATTTTAATTTCCTAACCCGACCAACCAAATGGCGTGTTTAGCCTCACGCGCCGTGGACTCGGAGTTGGAGAGACGTAAAGTTGTAAGCTGACGTCTCAATTCCCAACTTCTCGACACGTCACCACATTATCCTACTTGTCGAGCTAATGTACGCCCGCCACGTCTCCACCCTGAAAACCCGCGCGGCGAGTGAGCACACTCACATGAGCCACTCGAGCAACTCGTTGCCGGGCTTTTTCGTAAATAAATCCAAACTCCAAGTCTCTTTTTGACTGGCCGTCCCTTCCTCCTCTCCTTACTCAAGAAGAAAGAGAAGTTTCGTTCCTCCATTGTTTCTCTCTTTCCCTCCTTTTGAAAAGGGCCAAAGAGGGGGAAGAGGCAAAGAAAAGTCGTCTACTTGGGAGAATTCAGAGTAACGAGAGAGAAGAAGGAAGAAGAACAAGAAGAGATGAAACACATTTTCAAGAAGCTTCATAAGAGTCACAACGATCCCAATCGGATCAACGAAACCCTAGCGCCTTCTTCTAATTCTAATTCTAATGCTCCTTCTTCGTCTGCTACTGTTTCTACTGCTCAATCACAGCAGCCATGCGTCTCCGATCAATCCCAGTCTCCGGCAGCAGCGACTGCTTCCGTATCGACGCCTACGTCCGCGCCGGCGCCGGCAGCGGTTTCGATGCCTGCTTCCCCTGGCGCTGGAGGTGGAGGTGGTGGTTTGGGGGCGAATCATGGTGTGGACTATTTTTCATCCGAGGAGGAGTTCCAGATGCAGCTAGCGCTGGCGATCAGCGCTTCTAATTCGGATATTCGAGATGATCCGGAGAATGATCAGATCCGGGCGGCGACTTTGCTTAGCTTGGGAAGGTTGAATTCTATGGATAATCGCCGGGATAGGGAGGTTTCCGGAGAGGCCTTGTCTCGGCGCTACTGGGTGAGTCTCGAAATTGCTGGTGCATTTATTGGATAATCATGATTGCGGTTGCTAAAAGCAGCTGAATCAGTTTGCTTTTGTTTACTACTTGTTCCCTGCTGAGACTGAGAAAAGGGTTTGCTTGATTGATGGTAAATTTAGGGAATGTTACATTGCCGCTTCTCATAGAATTTTTGGGAATTCCGGTTGTGATATACCTTTGCTCGGCTTAAATCATTAGGCATTGGTTGCGCTTTGTTTCAAAATGGATAGTGTGGAGTTGTCACATTCTTGGATGGACACTATGTAGTTGAAGCCTGTTATAAATGTTGCTTGCACTTATAGGATTACAACATCGTCTGTCTAAAATTCTAAATATTGTATTTTTTTTTGTCAACTTGTTGCGCTTCATTGATTTATGAAAGGTGTAATTGAGTTTGTTTATAAAAGATTGACATAATATATGCAAGCTTGTATGTGCTAATTTTCAGCTTGCTGTTTATTCAGGATTACTGTGTTCTTGATTATGAGGAAAAAGTGGTTGATGGTTTCTACGATGTATATAAGATTGCAATGGATCCAACAAATAAAGGAAAAATGCCATCTCTCTCGGATCTTGAAACAAATTCAGGGGATTTGGGTTATGAGGCTGTAATAGTCAACAAAACAATTGATCCCGTGCTTTTGGAGTTGGAGCAAGTTGCCCATTGCATTGCAATAGACTGCCCTCCATCCAACTTCAGTGTTTTTGTCCAGAGACTTGCTGAGTTGGTTACTGATCATATGGGTGGCAGAGTGAAGGATCCAAATGTTATGCTGGCTAAGTGGATGGACAGAAGTGCAGAGTTAAGGATGTCTTTGAATACAAGTGTGTTTCCCATAGGCTCCTTAAAACTTGGCATAACTAGGCATCGAGCGTTGCTCTTTAAGGTGAATCTTGATTCAGTTACTGTGACTCTGATTTTTATGCTACCGGTGTTCAATAAGGAACTTCTCCTTGTTATGTGTTTTTTTTTCCTGATGAAGAATCTGCTCTTGGATTCAAATTAGGAACTTCGTGTCATTTGAATCTTGCATTCATATAATCCATTAAGTTTCTATATTTGAAAATGATGCAAATCACTATGCTAAATACATGGTTCCAAAGCATTTATGCTTATCTCTGAGCACAGTGCTGTCATAAGCTAATGAAGTGCTACTTATAGCAACTTGAGGATGAAGTTCAATTTGGTTGCTTTATTTACTCAACTAAAGTTGATAATGGATTTGAGTTTAGTGGACGCGAGTTTGTGCTTAAGAGAATGTTACTGGCATGAGAGATAAAAATTAAATAGGAAAAAGAATGAGATCAGATACATAATTGACGTAACTGCTTAATTGGTATTTTGCATCATCTTTTATCTCACATGTATTCTGCATTTTGTCAATAGTCTCTTCCTTATTTCTTTGTTCAAAGTCCTTTATACTAAGTATTTTATCTTATCTTCCATAAGTGGCCCTTGTTAAGTAACCGGGTATTACTAAGTGATTGACAAATATACTTTACACTGAGTCACTGACATATTTTCAGAATCAGGTTTAATATGCATAAAGATCTTCTTACATGCTAATGCTGTTAAGACTGTAGTCCTTGGAAATTTATGAATAGTGGGGAAATGCTAATAAATGATATGCATGCATAATGCATTTCTTGTTGTTTCAGAGGGGGTTTGTCTTTTCTTTTTTCATATGTATGCATTTAACAAGTGGTTTCGTTTGGACTGCTTGCTTAATTACAGATATTAGCGGATAATGTTGGAATAAAGTGCAAATTGGTAAAAGGAAGCCATTACACAGGTTTTGAAGATGATGCTGTCAACATAATAAAGTTGGATAATGAACGGTAGTGCTTCACTGATGTTTTGGCATAAGTGTCATTTTCTTCATTTCAGAGTCTTGCTAGGCATCTTCATGTTCTTTAGAGTTGCTTTATTTTTAATTCCTTGACTTCCCTTGGTTGGCTGCAAGATTGAATGCACAGAGCTCTATATTTATCTATAAATATATAAAGTACTCACTTCAGTATGCTTTTTCTTTTCTGCTTCCCTTATTCCCAACTTTCATGCTTCCCAAAATAGATAATCTGTGCTGCTCATTATCCTTACGTCTTTTTTTTTCTTCATTCTCAAGTGGCTAATGGTTATTCCCTTGAATTCAGGGAGTTTTTGGTTGATCTCATGGCAGATCCTGGGACTCTGATACCTGCAGATGTATCAGGCGGGAAGGATTCTTCATCTCAAGCTAATAACCAAGTACTGAAGGGAGTACCCTATCTGCAGCCGACAAATGATTCTGATGTTGCATATCCTGGACCAAAACAAATTATTGGTAGTAATCCTGGCATTAATATGGGTTCTGCAAAAAACTATATGCAGCCTGGCAATAAGTTGGATATTGGAAGGGAAGAATCTTCATCTTCTGCTGCAACTAATGACTCTTCGGTTGGTCCTTCCAGAATTTTTAGTAAATCAACCTCTCCCAATCAGCTTGACTTCCCTTCTACATCAGCTGTAGGGGCTTCTCTGTATAAAGCTAACCGTGGGGCTCTTAAAGTTGGTGATGGTTTGAGGATGAATGTTAACATAGTACCATATAATCAGAACAATAGTGACGAGTCCAAAAATCTTTTTGCTGATCCTAACCCATTCCAGATAGGAGCTGGCAGGTTGTTGCAAAATAAATCGCAAGATTTTAGAGTTGAGGAATCTCAAAGGCGGAACAATGATCTAGTGTCAGGTAGGCCTCCCTTGCCAATGATGTGGAGGAACCATCATGTAATCAAGGGGGGCCCTGAAAAAAGAGAGCAGGATGTTGTTCACAGCCTATTTCCTAGAAATAGTTGTGATCCTATTGGTTCTGACATATCTTCTTCGGGATCTTCATCTTCTTCACTTTCACAAAATGTCTATCCTAATAATTCCCAGGGCACCAATGAATTATCTCTCCAGTATTCTCAGAATTGTGAAGATGTTGCTTCTGTAGCTGCACTAAGCAGGGGGGAAAGTAATAGGCTTCACTTAAATGATTCTGGGAATGCTATTCATAATGATGGATCCCAAAGAAGTGAAGTGACATCATCAACAGAAATTTCCGCCGGAAAAATGGGACAAAATTATAGTGCTATTGGTGCACAGGATTCTCATAAGTTGCTTCCTGATGACATGCGGACTCTAATCTATCCAATAGATTCAAGTTCTAGTTTTGTTGATCCTGTTCTGGATGACGTAGGGGAATGTGAAATTCCATGGGAAGATCTTGTCATTGGTGAAAGAATCGGCTTAGGTAAACCATTGCTCAAATTTTCATTTTTTGTCATTTTACATCTTCCCTGATATGCTTTTATTACATCATCTTCCTTGATTTTTATGCCTTGGTTTTAACTAGAAGTATTTGTTGTTGTGATCCCCTGTTATTGGTTTTTAATAGTTACCAGTAATGGTTTAAACTTAAGCACAATTATTGAGAACATTCATTTCGAACAATACATGCCAACTCTTATCACTCTTCTTTTGACTGTGATGATTATTGGCACTTGAATTCATTTATTCATTAATGTTTTAAAAATTTGTGTGAATTTCTCTCTCTCTGTACAGGTTCATATGGGGAGGTGTATCAAGCTGATTGGAATGGCACGGTGAGATTCTGTCATGTAGTTTCTCAAGGAAATTTGCTGAGAAAATTTGACTAGAAAGTGCTGCATTATATTATTTAATTATCTATGTTTCTTTTTAAAATTCCTGTAACTTATTTGTCACTAGATTTAACGTTCTCATTTTCACTTTCAATTTACATTTATCCCATGATAAAAATTGAAAGCAAACTGCAGATCTGACATTCAAAAGTTGTCTTATAATATTATGTATCCTACTATGTTTTTCTATCCCAAAATGGAGGCAAAACAGAGAGTATAATAGCATTGGTGCAAACGGGAGTTGTTGCTAGCACAACTCTTGGTTGTACACATTTAATTATACGTCTATCTTGTTAAGTAATCATGACATGCTTGTTGCGGACACCTTTTTCCTACAAGGTTCTTAAGTGTTAACCTTATTCTTGTAATGGATAACATATGATTTGACTTGTTATTTTGAGTTTATGTTACGTGTTTGATGTTCTTAGTCACGTGATTGGTAAGAACTTTGCATCTCCGATGTCTTGATGCCTTTCCATTTCAGGAGGTTGCTGTGAAAAAATTCTTAGACCAGGACTTTTCAGGCGCTGCTCTAGCTGAATTCAAAAGAGAAGTAAGTTTTTTTTTAATGGCACAATAATAGGGCATAGGGGCAACTACAATGGGTTGAAAAGAATCATGCAACCACTTAATTTCATTACGATGATCAAAAGTTAATTTTTTGAATGACACAATTATTTTAGATGCATGCCCATGAAACCCTCTAAAATGTATATGTCTGGAATTGGCCCCATTCTTTCAAGTTAGTGCTTCAGGCTGCACCTGTCTTTTTGGCTTTAGATGGTGGTCCTTTTCCCTTTTCCTGGTGGGGTTGCTTTTCAAGATTGGGTTGGGTTGGGTGGAGCCAATAAAAGAATGGATAGAGAATGAACGTGGATCTGTGATTAATCTATAATTGTGAAAGGTCAAGGCCTTAAACACACCATTCTGATGGATCCACAGTCATTGCCGAAGAGATATACCTGACAAACACAATATCATTCCTTGATGCATTCACCAACATAAATACTCAATGGCTCTGCTTTAACCAAATTCCCCAAAGGACAACAACATAATTTGCTGACAAAGAGATTCTTTTCTTGGGTTCTCTGAGTTCCTGATAAAGTTGCAATAATATACCTTGAACAAAAAAAAAATTATGTGAACAATATGATTTTTATTTATGAAAATACTGGATAAAGGGGAAACTAAACACAAAGTTGATAACTTTTCTCAATCTTGGATCATATGCACTATCATGTGGAGAAATAGCTCTATTAGGACTTATTTTACCATAGAATCTGTTGTGATTTTGATCAAATCCATGGTAGAATCATTCAAAAAGATGAACATTAAACACACACATAGATGATTAGATCTGATTGAAAAGGTAAAATAAGTCGATAACACTATGACGTAGGGGTTTGTTTGATGTAAATGGACATTTTCATTCAGTATTTTCTTACCTGCCTGAAAAACACAAGGGAATTTGGGCCTTTAATCAGAAAAAATGAATTGTGATATATCCTCTACCTTTTGCTTTCTAAACATTGTTTTGTATGATTATAATTCTATTTCACACTTATAGGTGCGAATCATGCGTAGACTACGCCATCCAAATGTTGTTATGTTCATGGGGGCTGTTACTCGCCCTCCTAATCTATCTATTATTTCAGAATATCTTCCAAGGTATGTTTTGTTGCAGATATGTGTTACTGGCTTTCTTACTTCCCTTTTTTACCTCTCAATCTATAAACCAGTATTCCTTGATTGTAGAACTTGTGGCTTGGATTTTAATCATAGCTTGTATCCCATGCATGTTCTTTTCCTATGGGTTGTTTGTTTCAATTGAATGTTGACTCTTCCTTTTGCTATAGAGGCATTGATGTAAAGGAACTTTCACATATTTGCAGTAGCTTAGATTTGCATAAGATATTTGCTTTTAATAGGAGTTTTTATGCTTGTATTATAATCATGTTGTCTGGATATATTAATAATGTTGATGATTGAAGTAGTTGATTCTATACTATATACACTGTAGCTACATTTTTACACCTTTTGTATCATAATAATAGCTGTGGAAAGATCCAAAACAATCAACTATGAGGTTGAATGGTGGCTATTCAATAAAGGGATTGTGTAAACTTGGTAAAACCGTCTCTTTGAATTGATTTGCGATAAATATATTAATTCATGTCATGTAGAAAATTGCTACGAGAATCCCATTTTATTTGCACTGGTTGAGTTTTGGACCTTTTTCCATCTTAACTACTCCCCAGTCCCCATGCAAGAGGTGTAAGAGTAACATTTCTTCTTTTTATCTGTAGGGGAAGTTTATATAGGATTATCCATCGCCCTAATTGTCAAATTGATGAGAAGCGTAGATTAAGGATGGCACTAGACGTGGTATGTATACTTCTGATTGTTGCTTGTGTTTAATCTTTTCTTCCTTCCCATATAATTTCATGCTTGAAGACCTTTGTTCTTGTGCAGGCAAGGGGTATGAATTGCCTACATACTAGCAGACCAACAATTGTCCACCGTGATTTGAAGTCACCTAATTTGCTTGTTGACAAAAACTGGACAGTAAAGGTATGATGGAGAATGCTAAATTTCAAGCAACATTTCTGCACTTGCTGCAAGTGTAATATTTATACTCATTTAGGGAGGGGCCTAATTTTGTGTTCTGTATGGAACTGAAAGGGAGATAATCATGTGCATATGACCTTATCTCTGCTTAACCTACATCTTTAGCCTCACTCTGCCTAGCTTACAAGGCTTGCTTTAGTAGCTTAAATATATAGTTTGATTAATAATACTACTAACATGTAAAATTATTGTGCATATAATATATGCAAGGAACTAGGGTCCTGGCCACACTTTAATTATGTAACTGCTCAATATCAACTTCTTGATGTTGCAGGTCTGTGATTTTGGGCTTTCAAGGCTTAAGCATAATACTTTTTTGTCATCCAAATCGACAGCTGGAACAGTGAGTTTATGCAGCTATCTTGAAGTCAGCTCAAAATAATTCCTCTCTCCTACTATTTATAATTAACTATTTCTTTTGTAATTTTATCAGCCTGAGTGGATGGCACCAGAAGTACTACGCAATGAACCATCAAATGAGAAGTGAGTGAAATGTTTTATTAGTTATTTTCTATTTGAATGTAACATTGCTCTCAATCCTCTCATACAGTTAGCTTCATGCAATTTACCTTGAAGAAGAAAGTGCAATATTCACTATTGAACTGCTTGGAGACAAAAACAAATGTAATTTGGGCTGTTTGTCCCCCGTACTAGTTGATTAACTTAACTGGCTGTAATGTCATATGCTTCATCAGCATAGTTTCAAATTTTCATTTTCTGCTTAATAACTGCATGGGTCAAGAACGGAAACCAACTCTGTGATTGTTTCCAGATGTTTTATTTTCAGTTGTTTCTCTTGGGATACACCTGGTAATATGTAAATTATTGGGAATTCAGGGCGATTCATTAGATCATACTGATTTAGAAGCAAATGTGGCTAGTGAATAACTGTTTCACTCTGGATAGAACTATGTTAATGGAAATAAGATGTTATTTCTGGCATTTAAATTGTGAGCTGGGTCTTTTCAGATGCGATATCTACAGCTTTGGAGTAATATTGTGGGAGCTTGCGACGCTGAGACAACCTTGGAGTGGAATGAATCCCATGCAAGTTGTCGGGGCAGTTGGCTTCCAAAACCGGCGTCTTGAGATCCCTAAAGAAATTGATCCATTGGTTGCAAGGATAATATGGGAATGCTGGCAGACGTAAGTAATTAATTACTCCTACCTCCGTTCAGAAAAGATGGTCATTTTAGCCCTCAAATTTTGTTAAGAAATGTTTGTCATTGTAGAGTGGTAGGCAATGATTTCTTAGTGAGGTACGGGGTTTGTTATTGAAATTTGCACATATCGACTCTTTCTATGCAAATTGTCTTTATTCATAGACAATTCATTGAAATTCTTAATAGTTGTGCCAAAGGTTAAATGACCCAGACCCGCGTCCTTGTTCTATTTCAGTTGAATTCTGAACTAGTTATGCTGTTTTGCAGTGAGCCAAACCTGCGTCCTTCGTTTGCACAACTCTGTGTTGCTCTAAAGCCATTGCAGCATCTCAAGATCCAATCTTCGAGCTTTGACCAGCAAAGCTCCATCCCTCAGGAGATCTCTGTAAATTCTACACCATAGCCTTTTTCTTCAAGTGTTCATATCATGCTCTCTTTATTGCCTAGGCTAGTAGTATATATATGACAATATCGGGAAAAAAGTAAATGCAACTAAAAAAAGAAAAAAAGTTGAAGAGATGAAAAGATGGGAGGAACATTTGATAGGGGTGCAGATTAAGTGTATGTAAAAGTGCAATTTGATAACCCATGTAATAGCTGCTGTCGCCCAAGGTCTGTCAGCAGCATTTTTGTACAGCTGTGCATAAGAAAATGATTCCCAAAAACATCTTTAAGGTGAAGAAGCTGGAAATGTAAGATTTAAAGCCCTCATGTTTTGCCAGTAAAATGCTGTTGTGAATTTGATGATCCCTTTTTTTTTCTTTTAATGACAATGATGCAAACAGGCTGATAATGTGAATGGTGTTGAAGTGATCAATTTTGATCTCTTCAAAATTCCAGGCACATGTATAGCTACAGTGACACTAGAAGGAAAATTCATTTCTATTCATAGCAAATCTTCAAGACAGCAAATTTTCTGTCCAACACAATAGAGCTGCACATTCTGGGGGAGTACTACAATACAAGGTAAGTCTTTAGAAAGGCTTTACTAGATTAGTTGGTAGGCATTACTAGAATTCACCTCTTACAATACTAAACACCACAACATCCCTGTTCTCTCCCTTGACAAAGTAAAACTTCCTGAGAAGACCCTCTCTTTGAAAGCCAGCCTTTTCAAGAACTCTCTGTGAAGCCTTGTTCTCCACAAAAACATACCCTTCAATCCTATCCAAAAACCCCAACTCCTGGCTCGCCATCTTCACAGCCATCTTCACGGCTTCCGTTCCTATCCCCTTCCCCCAGAACTCCTTGTTCATAGAATAAGCAATCTGGCCTTTTCTCTCGTTTTTACCTGAACCGGGCAAGACTGCTACGGTCCCCACAACCTGTGTCCCTACACAGATTGCTCGGTACCAAGGGTGCGAGGCGATCTTTTCTTTGAGAAACTCCCTGGCTTGCTCCTCTGAGACGAATGTGTTCCATGTCGAGTACTTTGTGACTTCGTCATCACCGACCCATTTGAAGAAGGCGGGCACGTCACTCAGCTCGAATGGACGGAGTGTGATCTCCATTTGAGTTGGTTGATTGAGTTGCGTGGGTTTAGTTTCAGGCCTGGTATGGTCACTTTTATGCTAGACTTCTAATTGTTTGTTTTGTGGATAAGACTGAACAAATAGCCATCTGCGCTTTTATGGTTGCCACACATTTTCCTTGACCTTACAAGTTGTCATCAACAGGACCACACTTCAAATAAATTACACTAATTCTCGATGTACTTCTTTGACCAGTCGAGGTCTTTGACCAATTTAAATAAAACATGAGCTTTAATTAAGGGCCATTGAAGTTTCACGTGTGGTGGTGCAACTTGTGAAGTTAGCTAACGTTACAAATTATTCCGACATATATTAACTATCAAATATAGGATTTTCAAAGGCTTTTTTTTTTGATGGATTAGATTCATTTATTTCCGCTTTTGTTTTCATAAATACTCCATATAGGTGAACGTGTATGTATAACTCTGTCCAACACTGATTAAGATCAGCTAAATTTTCGAATAAATCTCAATTTAATCAATGCTATTTTATGATAGGTAGAAACTTAAGAAGTTCAAGGGAGGAGATGGTGCATGAATGAAAGAGGATCTCTACTAGAAAAATAAAAATCTAGTAGCTAGTTTACTAACCTATATTTACAAGTCTTTCTAAGTTGAATTTTTCAGATCCGATTAAAGTAGAAAAAACAAAGTTTCAAACCAATATTGAGTCATTGACACATCTACTGCTATTGGCAATCTCAACACAATTAGCCAAGAAACATAAGCAAATAGTGCATCACCAATTCACCATTGTAATCAAGAGCTTCCAACGGCTAAACGGCTAGGCGGGTTGGGACCTTCCAGCGCTGAAGCGGCGCCTACATAGGATTTTCAGAACAGTGTTTGTAACCAACCAATAGGTCTTTGAATTTCCCTTACCCCGTTGTAAACTTGTAATATGTATTCCCTAAGAAAAGGAGGGAACATAATAGTATCTTAGAAATCACCTCTTACAACACTATATACCACAATATCCTTGCTCTCTCCCTTAACAAAGAAAAACTTCTTGAGAACACCTTCTCTTTGAAAGCCAGCCTTCTCAAGAACTCTTTGTGAAGCCTTATTCTCCACAAAAACATAACCTTCAATCCTATCCAAAAACTCCAACTCCTCACCCGCCATCTTCACAGTCATCTTCACGGCTTCCGTCCCTATTCCCATCCCCCAGAACTCCGCGTTCATAGCATAAGCAATCTCACCTTTTCTCTCGTCCTTACCCGAACCGGGCAAGACTGATACGGTCCCCACAACCTGTGTTCCTACACAGATTGCTCGGTACCAAGGATGCGAGGCAATCACTCGTTTGAGAAACTCCTTGGCTTCCTCCTTTGAGACGAATGTGTTCCATCTCAAGTACTTTGCGACCTTCTCATCACCCGCCCACTTCAAGAAGGCGCTCACGTCATTCAGCTCGAATGGACGGAGTGTGATCTCCATTGAGTTGGGAGAGTTAGTTAGGATTAGTTTCAGGCCTGGTATGATCACTTTATAGTAGACATCTCCTTGTGGATAAGACTGAGAACAAATAGCCATCTGTACTTTTATGGCGGCTAACTGTTGAAGTGGGCACGAACTGGAGGATTATCAAACGTTTAGATTGCCACAATTTTCCTTGATCTTACAAGTTGTCATGAACAGCACCACACTTCAAATCAATTACACTAATTTTAGATGTACTTCTTTGACCAGCCGAGGATCTTTGACCAATTTGGATGCCACATGAGCTCTTAATTAGGTTTCCTGGTGCAACTTGTGAAGTTAGCTAATGGTTCAAATTATTCTGACATATTCACTAACAAATATAGGATTTTCAATTATTATGACAAAAACTATGACCATTATCATACATATCATCATACGGAGAGAACCATGGTCTGAGCAAAGTTGCAGATAAGTCTAACTAAATTGTTTTTCATACAACACATTATTCGCCTTCCGATTCGACCAAAAAAATGCTCAACTTTCAACAAGGCTTTTACTTGACAGCCATGTTCTACAAACACTTTTCGGTACATCAAAGCCCGCATAGTGTTGATATCCAAGATCTCCAAACTCCAATTAGCACATCTCTAAGCCTTCAGATTGAAGCTATTTTGTCTCTCAATTCATCTGAAGTTGTATCATGCATGTGAATACCCAAAATCTCTAAACAATGTCTTGTTCAATTGTGAGGAATTAAAAAGTGAAGCATGATTTTGTGACTAAGTTGCAGAAAGCCAACAGATAAAGATGAAGGTGTAACAATCATCAAGTAGCCTGCCTCACTTTGTTGGCAATGCAGTTTGTCTCTTCAATCTTTAATCTTTGCCACAACACCTTCATCAAAAGCAAGACAAACAAATCAATTAAGTATGGTTTAATGTAGTTTTCTTTGAAAAAGAAAAAGTTTCTGAAATCCTACGAAAGCCACAGAACAGATTCACAGCTTAATTATTGGAAACACTAAGATCAGGATCGTTTTTTTTTTCTTTATCTGTCTGATAAACTATTGTACACTTACGGTGTGTTTGGATTTCCAAGGATAATGCATTATTTTGCATCAAAGTAAAAAATTCATATGATTTAATGCAAAGCAATACATTATTTTAGTCTTTTTAGATATCCAGACACACTTTTAACAATCTAGTTGTTCTTAGTTTTGCTTCATGCCCAGAATCTCAACAACAGGACATAATAGTCTAGATAGAAACATGAGTCTGCTGAAGAAGAAAGTACACAAGATTGTAAAATCAACTTTAGAGAACAGGATTACCTTTTGTATCTCTTTTTAGAACCACACGGACAGAATGCGTTTCGACTTATCTGGCCACTCTTAGCCATATTGGACCTGGCAAGATCTAATGGGCTTGATCCCATGATCTTTTGTACCTAAGAGAAAAAAAATGAAACAGTGTAAAGCATATAGCTTTCATCATAAAATAAGGGCTACTATCACAGTGAACTAGAGAAGGCATAAAATAAGTACATGTTAATCTACCTCAGCGAAGGACGTGGGCAATGGCTTCCCTTCTTCCTTTAACTTCTCTAGCTTCTTCTGAGCTTCCTTGGCCCAAGTGTATTTCGCAAGTGTGTTCTCAACATCAGACATTGTGCATTTCAAGTGATTAACTGCCTCTTGCTTGTGGCTGACTTTAAGATTCTGTTGAGCACCCTAGCATGTTAGTATGATATCGAACCACATAACCCAAGGCTTGTAAACAAGGATATCACTTAGATCTTGTTTGGTTGTAAACCATGGAAAAACAGAAACAGGCCCTTAGTTTCTGTTCCATAGTTTGCATCCAAATGGGCCCTTAGTTTCTGAATGACAAAAATACTCTATATATAGATGAACATGTATGAATAGCATCTAAAACCTAAGTAGTATCTCATTTCAAATAAGCCAAAAACTGATTAAGGTCAACTAAATTGTCCAATAATCCCGATTCAAGCAATGGTCTTTGATCCTAGGTAGAAATCTTAAAAGTTCGGGGGAGGAGATGGTGCATGAATGAAAGGGGATCTCTACTAGACAAATTCATTCTAGTACTATATATAGTAGCTAGTTTACTAATCTACATTGACAAAGCTCTCCATAAGTTGCATTTTCAGATCCAATTAAATTAGGAAAAGCAAACTTTCAAAGCAATATCGACATCAGATGCTGCACAGCAACCGTGATTGATTGGCAATCTCAGTCAATTGCCACCATTGCAATGAAAAGCTTCTAAATAATGTAAAATCCAATAGAATAGGGTAAGTGGATCAACAAATTAACACTAAATCAGCTCAGATTTTCATTAATTGCGACAAAAAACAGGACTCACATTTTCACAAATTAAGCATGTATGTGTAATCATGTATAATTATCAGCCCAAATCTAACCTCTCCAGTGGAATCCAAAGCTCCGAGATACCGAAGAATAGTTTCCTGCTTCTCGAAAGCATTCGAGAATGTTGCTTCGCTGCTTCTTCCAACCACAAAATCCTTAAAAGCTCCTATCTTTCTCGCCTTGCCCAATTCATCAGCAAATTCTGAAGAAATAATACACACAAAAAAACCCTAATGGAATCTTCAAATCTCCACTGATATTCTAGATATCTAAAGAACATGCTATGCTGATCAATCAAAAATGAAATTCAAAAGGAGGAGGAAGGAGAATGTACTGATTTACGATATAAAGGGAGACAAATCATTCCTTCGAGAATTGTATTAGAGGACTTACTGTGGAGGGTGAATGCCTGATCGGCGGTGGCGGAGGAACCGGAGCCGGATTCGGGTTTGTTTCCGGTGAAGACGCCTTTAATCTTGTTCATCCATGAGTTATCGAGACGTGACGTGGTGAAGATAGAACGGTATTGTGACGAATTTGGGTGAAATGACAGAGAGTAATGATTAGAGAAGAAGAAAGTGTTCTTCTTCCATGCGTAAATGGCAAATCTACTCGCCATGGATGTGGAATCTCTGCTATGTGTTTGGGTTTTTTCAGGGTTTTTGCTTTCTCCAGGGTCGCTAGTGTAAAAGCTGCAAATGAAGAGCACTAAAACGCAACGTTTTATTTAAACGTTGTAAGTTGTGTAAGTTGTGTAACCTTAAACGTTGTAACTTGTGTAACCTTGTTGAAAATGACAAGTTTTTTGTAAAAAAGTCGATGGACTTGTGTGAAAAAGAAGAAAAAACTACATAAATTACTGTACATGAGTATAAAATTGGTTATACATAAACATGGTAGGTGTGAGCAAGTGCTCATGGCTCAACGGTTGAACTTATACAAGTGCTCATGGCTCAACAGTTAAGCTTTTTGCCAGTGTGCAAGAGGTCTTAAGTTTGAGCATTCAGGACGGCTGTTTGCCATTATAGGTGTCCTTAATTAGATGATACACAAATTATTTTTTTAAAGGCATTTTAAATATTCACAACATACCAAAAAATATTTCATAAATAAACATATCTTATAGTCTATATTTTGGTCCATTTAAATTGCACCATTTAATATATTAAATTACATTAAATATAAATTTTAATGTAGAATAATATATTATATTTGACATTTAAACTCATCCTTTATCTATTTAAGTCCAATAAAAGAAAAAGTTTTATCCATATCTGATATAAAATCCATATTTATCTAGTTCAAAAGTATATAAATAAACAAAGAATTTATGAACGTATATCCTTTAAAAAAAAAAAATCAAGCTTATGCGTATTGGGTTTTACTTTTGCCTGTTTTCGAAGACCCTGAAGTATATGAACTACCATACCCCCAGTTTGCCTTGCCCCGTCAAACAAAAGCCGATGGGAAAGAAAGTAGAAACCAATATCATCGATTGAGGAAGAAGAAAAAATAGCCCATTAAATCACAATTCACAGGTAAACTCATCGATCTTCTCTCACATTCTTGAAGGTCAAACTCCAACCTTTACTTTCCAAATTACCAGCTAAAGGGCCTGACTAGGAGTTGCCCTTCCCACCAGACTGGAAACCTGAAAAAACAGGAATTCCCCAAAAAAAACTGAAAAAAGAAGTAAATTAGCGAACCCAAAATATTTCTGTCCTTCCCAGCGTCGACGATCACTGTATAAATCGCTTCTAGGGTTTCTTCTTCAGCCCGTGTCAACGAAATTGTCGATTTGCTCAACTCGGTTCGTTCTTTGTAAATATGTAGTATTTCGTTTTCGTCTAATTATTGCATCTGCTTTGGATTCTGTTCTCGTTGTTGGTTATTGATGTGGGCAATTGAACATTTCTGCCTCTGATTTGCTAGGGCTACTTGGGGTGGTTTCATGTCAATTCGCTGTTGATCTGGGCAATTTTGTACAGTTTGAATCGCAAATATTGACTTTTTGGGTATTATATATTTTGATTTTCTTAATTACTGGCGATTGATTCCATTAAGTTGGTATTTTATAAAAAAAAGATTTGTGCTTTGCAATTGGATTGTTTGAATCTTCCTTGGTTTGTGCCTAGTACTTTGATGTAGTGGAACTGTAGAATTTAGTTTGAGATGCCATTCTCTTTTGTCATTTGGAGATAACTATTAGACTACAGTTTTCTGGGTGTATTATACTATTTCATTGAGACCTTAAAGCATCTTGATGAAACTTGGCAGATATCCGGATGCTATCCAAGCCATCTGGATGTATGTTTTTTTAGCTTAGCAGTGCTTGTTTGAGGTAGAGTTTTAGTGCATATAAATGCTACAGTATTTGGGTTTCAGTTTGTAATTTCAAGCTCTTCATAAAGAAAAAGTATCAAGTCTCTCTTTTTCTTAGGTGGCTCACTATATATGGTATAAGATTCTGAGTGATTATAGTACTAGCTACATTTACACATGTTATGGACTATGGAGTTTGTACTTTGTATATAGTATTGATGTGATGACGAGCGAGACTAAATTGGCCTTTTTTTGCGAAAGGCAACATTGGTCTGAAAGAGTGAAGGTGGTTTGTATACTATTGGATATGTATTATAATATGAATAATGATTTCTGGTCATGGTAGTTTAAAGAATTTTATTTTTGGACGTTAAGATTTTGTTTGATTCTGGGGGAAGAATGCCAAGTGGCATTCTCTATTTGGGTATATGAATTTCTCAATCCAGATTGTTTAAGTATAATTATTGTTTGGATTGAATGTTATGCCTTATAGTTCCTTCTTCTGATTTGTAGGGAAAAAACAAGGCCAGCAAATCTTACATTTCTGGGGTTATATATATACACACGTGAGTTTTCTGCTCTGGAGACGTTGAGATGCATCGCGTGGGCAGTGCAGGAAATGCATCTGGCTCTAGTCGCCCCCGTAAGGAGAAGAGATTCACATATGTCCTCAATGCATCTAATGATACCAAGGTACCTGACTTAATATTAGCATAAACACTTTAAATTAGTCACCAACAGGCTTTCTTAATTTCCAACACAGTTGTCTCTATAGTTTTTTTTTTTAATGAAGCGTGTGTTATATTCTCCTTGTAGCCGAAGTGTAATTTATCATCACCCTCTCTTTCATAGTATAACTGCAAAAAGAATATGATAAATATTTTCAATGTGCAGTTATTGTCTATAAGTCAGATCTCCTTAAAACATCTTATATATACTGGAAAAGTAAGGAAAGGATCCTTTTATAGTTCTTGACCTTTTGGTGCCCTTTTAGGATTGTAAGATTACTACTATAGCTACATTAGTCATGCGCATGGTCTTCATTTGCTACCCCTTTAGAGGTTTTTTCTCACTCTCTGTATGCTCATCATTCTCGATAGCATGCACTCACCTTCTTACAATTATGTCTAAAAGGCTCATGATCTTGGAAACTTGGCTGCTCTTTGTGTACATCATTAGTCCATTTTCCAGTCTAATTAGCGGAGTGTGTCTTATAATGCTTTAATACTCACTTCCTGCTAAGGATGTGTCTTTCCCGGTAATGCATGAATGTCAGCTATAGGGAAATCTTGGTGCAAGGCCATATTGTAGAAGACATACTAGCTCGTACAATTTCAATCTTATAGCATATTTTTAGCAAGTATCAATCTGACAGCAGAGAATCTGTTCTAAATCATATGTATACAAAGCTAATAAGTATTACTTCATAGATGGGTGTTTGGGCTTGATTATATCATTAATTAGGTATATTATGCTTGTCTATTTAGAATGTTTGTACTGTATTCATTTTATTGTGCCTTCTTGCACGACTTACTCATTTTATATATGAATTAAAATGTTTATTTTCCCCTTATGCAAATTGTTATATTTCAATGCTCTGCAGTGGCCTGATTTACTGGCCCAGTTGAAAGTAAATGATCATTTAATATGGAAAAGTAGTGGATTCTATACACATGTTCCCAGGGAGTGCTTCGATTGTGGTACAATCAACTTCCTGACATTTTCTACAGGACATTCTTTTTATTATATATTGTTCTTAAGCAGTGAGGTGTACAGCAAGCTGAAAATGCAGTCTTGTGTGTCAAAAAAGGAAAAAGTAGATTGCATATGGGGATTTTAATGATGCTGTGCAATAATATTTTCTCAGTGATATTTACATTTTCTTGTCCACTTGCAGCATTCAGCTGGAATTAATTGTTTGACTATGTTAAAGTCTACGGTTCCTGATGCCTGTGATCATCTGTTTACTGGGAGCCGTGATGGGACTCTAAAGAGATGGGCCCTTGGTGAAGATGCTGCTACTTGCTCAGCTACTTTTGAGTCACACGTGGATTGGGTACTTCGCTGGAACTTCCTGTTATCATCCATGTTTTGAGATCTTTACATTTAAGATATTAATTGATATTTCTGGCAATGGTCCTTGTTAGACTCTTTTTCTTCTAGTTTGATTGCTGTGAGATTTTCGATTTCTGTTGCTGATGCTTTGTGTTGCTCAGGTAAATGATGCTGTCCTTCTTGGAGACAGTACACTCGTGTCATGTTCTTCAGACACTACCCTGAAGGTTTGCTTGCATTATATAAGATTTATTATTATATATGATATTGTTATATCTTTCCGCTTTTAAGATCTCTAAAATTGCCGCTTGTGCTCCAGACATGGAATTGCGCATCTAACGGAACATGCATGAAGACTTTACGCCAACATACTGACTATGTTACATGTCTTGCTGCTGCCGAGAAGAATGTAATTTTTTTTTTCTCAATTAGATATTTTGATTGTATGTTGAAATTTATTCTTTGCTGGGAGGTGCAATTTTTTTTTTCATCAATTTTCTATGTTCATTGGGGGTGGGTGGTGCAATTTTTTTCAGCATGACAATATAGAATGTTTTAGTAGCTGAAACTTATTCTTTGCCAGCTGTAATTTCTCATGTTGTAATAGTTTTCATGTATTTTAGAGCAATGCTCTTGCCTCTGGTGGCCTTGGTGGTGAGGTTTTTATTTGGGATATTGAAGCTGCTTCTGCCCCAGTTTCTAAATCAAACGAAGGCACAGAAGATGAGTGCTCAAATGGTATAAACGGGAATGGAAGCACCCTGCCTATTACAAATCTACGCACAATAAGTTCCAATAACAACATTGCATCGCATACTACATCCCATGGTGTCATTACTGCCAAAGGGCATAAGGAGTCAGTTTATGCATTGGCAATGAATGACAGTGGGACACTTCTTGTTTCAGGTGGTACTGAAAAGGTATATACTCTGTCATTGATGGTTTAAAGTATGTACCCAACCCATTTTACTCCTCCTCTCTTGCTGGGTGAAGAAATAGATGAGTTGGTAACTGTGATTGCATCCAAAGTATCTGCTTTTAGGAAGCTGCTTTTACTGCTTGATAGTTCATTTTAATGATTCAAAGAACTGATGGGTTTATTACATAAAAATTGCTTATTATATATCTCATGATCATGTGATCTTTCATCCGATTGAACTTACCCCCTAGGTGGTTCGTGTTTGGGACCCAAGAACTGGTTCGAAAACCATGAAATTGCGGGGACATTCAGACAATATAAGGGCTCTTCTGTTGGATCCTACTGGCAGGTTGATGCAATTTTACCCTTTCCCAATCTTCAATAAACTCTTTCTTAATATTTTAGTTATGAATTCATATACCTATGGTCTTGATCTTAAATCTCAAGCATTTGCCGTACCTTCTGCAGGTTTTGTTTATCAGGCTCCTCTGATTCTATGATCAGGTAGGTGCCCAATACCTCTTTTCTTATGTTATCTTGACTTAATTTTGCCTGTAGATAAGCTCTTTTCTTCATTTTTTTTAATCACTCATAATTGAAAATGATTTGATACTGATGAGTGTCATCTCACTTATAGTTTGACTATACCTCATACATATCATTTGTACTTTAAATCAGCCTTTGATGCTGCCATATTTTCAACAATTTGGTTGATTATAATAATAAAACCTGCTTTATTATAATACATACTTGTTATTTGGCTAAACATTTGTATTGTCGGATGTGAGTCATATTACTCTACATGGGTTGCTGTTACCCACCCTATTGTTTCCTGTACTTATTAAGTTGAACGGTTCCTTTGTTTTTCCATTGCAGACTATGGGATCTTGGGCAGCAGCGTTGTGTTCACTCTTATGCTGTTCATACAGATTCTGTTTGGGCTCTTGCTAGTACCCCGACATTTAGTCATGTCTACAGTGGTGGAAAAGATCTTTCTGTAAGTGGTTATTTGTCTTAATGTGTTCTCATAATTTGAGATCTTACAGGTTTGTCAGACTAACAGTATTTTTTTGCTAAACGTTTTACCTCCCCTCAATGGCTCAGTTATACTTGACCGACTTGTCAACAAGGGAGAGCATGTTGCTTTGCACAAAAGAACACCCCATTTTGCAATTGGCTTTGCATGATGACGACATATGGGTTGCAACTACAGACTCTTCTGTAGATAAATGGCCAGCAGAAGGGCATAATCCTCAGAAGGTTTTCCAAAGAGGAGGTTCATTCTTGGCTGGAAATCTATCCTTTTCTAGGGCGCGTGCTTCCATGGAAGGTTCCAACCCTGTAAGTCTTTTGAGGAGATTTCTCTGCCTTTGTTCTCTTAAGCCATCGTTATTACTTGCTAGATTAACAAGCAAAAAAGAAGTGCCTGCTTATTCCTTTTAAATTTCCTTCATACAGTTTAGTAGCTTTAAATTTGGTAAATTGTATTCACTTCTGTTGCTTAGATTAGTCCCTGCTTGTAACAGGTTCCAGTTTACAAAGCACCCTTACTCACCATTCCTGGAACCCCTGCTATTGTGCAACATGAAATTTTGAATAACAGAAGGCATGTTTTGACGAAGGTTTGTGATATATACTATTTTCTATATATAAACATGATGCGTCCATATAGGATTGTCTGTATTTTACTCGCAATGATAAAATCATGTCTAACAGATTAACTGTTGTTGCTGATAGGACAATGCTGGTTCTGTGAAGCTATGGGAGATCACAAGGGGTGTTGTGGTCGAGGACTATGGCAAGGTTATATGAGTAAATAGTTAAATTTAACATTTCATGAGAACTATGATGTAGTCCTTTTTTTTCCTGCTACTGTTAAGCATTTATCTCCTTCCTCTCGGGTTAGCCTTGTATGGAGAACACATCAAATTTCCCTCATCATAAAGCCTTATTAACTGTGCAAATTAGTTTGGGATAAAGTTACTTGTAGAATATTTATTTGCATTCTTTCTCAAATATGGCTGACATTACCTGGTTTCAAATTTGGAAACCTGCAGGTTGCTTTTGATGAGAAAAAGGAAGAACTGTTTGAGATGGTATGAGGTCTTTTTTTTCACATTAAATTTCTCGCTTTCATTTTGGTGATTCTTATTCTTGTTTTTCAACTGATCCAGGTCAGCATTCCACCATGGTTCACTATAGATACCAGGCTTGGTAGCCTGTCTATTCATTTGGAAACTCCTCAATGCTTTTCCGCAGAGATGTATTCTGCTGACCTCGGCATCCCTGGAAAACCGGAGGACGATAAGGTAAACATGTGTTATATTATTTCCATATACTCCAATCCTGAGGACATCTGGGAACAAGCATGCTGTATGATGTGGCAGTAAATTTGGACGATGTATTCACATGGAAATGCAGTTGTTTGTTTTTAGTAATTCTCCCAGGGGAATGACCTCTAGATCATGAAAAATGACAATCCAGTGGTATTTTATCTTTAAAGTGCCGTTTTAAGCAATTGAAAATATCAGGATCCTTCCATTTCTCTCTTTATTTTTGAGTGAAATATCTGAAGATCCTTTTAAGATAATCTTCCGTGATGCTAATTTTATGTGTAGATCAATAAACAATGAGCACTGGTAATTTTTTTTTTTTTATCTAATACTTCTCCATACTCGTAAGCTTGAACAATGGGATCCACAGGTTAATTTGGCACGTGAAACACTCAAAGGTCTGTTAGCCCATTGGTTGGTGAAAAGAAAACACAAACCATCATCTCATCCTTCAGCTAATGGAGACATAAACTCCATGAAGGATATATCTACTAGGACTATGAGCCATTCAAGGATCGAGGTTGATGGTAGTGCTGAAAATGATCATATGGTTTACCCTCCATTTGATTTTTCCACCATCTGTCCTCCTTCGGTTATTACTGAGGGATTACAAGGTGGTCCATGGAGGAAAAAGATAACAGATTTAGCCGGGATTGAAGATGACAAGGAATTTCCTTTGTGGGTTCTTGATTGTGTCTTGAACAATCGCCTGCCTCCAAGAGAAAATACCAAGTCAGTTTCTCCCCAGTTTTATTCTTTATATTTAGTATGGGTTTAGTGCTCTTAAGAAGGTAGTGTCATTTAAGTTGAATATTTTTCCCCTCTTTTTGAGAAGTCAATGCCTGAAATATGGCTTTTGTTCTCTGCTTTCTTGAAATATGATAAATTATTATGCCGTGTCTGCATAAAAGAGTGCAAATGCGGCTTTTTGGTTAACTGTTTTTGATTGACATTCTCCTTGTATAATTAACTTTTGTTTCCAGTAACAAATAAGAACAAGAAATTCAAGTCAACATGAGCATTCTTACACGTCTGCTGCTTTTTTCTTTTCTTTCTCACCTGTTGAAGCTCTGCTGAACATTTGCAGGTGTAGCTTTTATCTGCATCCTGCCGAAGGTTCATCTGTCCAAATCCTTACTCAAGGAAAGTTGAGTGCTCCCCGGATATTAAGGATAAACAAGGTAATAAGCTCCCTAATCCATCTCTGGGTTTTACATACTAGGAGAATGCAATTATGTTCTTCCAAGTGGGATTACAAATATTATCTGTTATCTATGGTGGACTTTTATGTGAAATGCTTTGGAGTGGTGATTGTGTATTGGTCTATTGGTCTGAATATGACATAATTGCTAGCTGTACTTGTAATATGAGCCTTTCTTAAAGCCAGCATTTGAACCAATTATATCTTATACTTTTATTGTCTTTGTTTACAGGTTGTTAATTATGTAGTAGAAAAGATGGTCCTTGACAAACCACTGGAGGGTGTTCCTGCTGATGGAACATTTTCCCCCAGTTTTGCTGGAGGCCCATTGCAGCATCCAGTGGCTCCAGGAGATACGTCTTTTCGATCTGGACTCAGACCTTGGCAAAGGCTAAAACCGTCTATTGAGATATTGTGCAATAACCAGGCAAGCAACGCTGAATAAAATACTTATCTTGTGCAATAACAAAGAACTATTGCCTTTCATTTTCCATCTTTGTTTTGTTTTGTACTCCCTCCGTTCAAAATTAAATGTCCTTTTGGATATTGTCACACATGCATAGAAGATTTTGTCCATAGTATCTAAAAGGACAAATATATATGTACAAAATTTCGAGTCTAAATGGGCTTGTAAATATGAACACAAGGAGTGTTGTTTTTTTTACTTCGATGACTTTCAGCCTATATGAAAATACATTCCTATTGACATTTGATTATTTGAGTCTTTTTAGGTTTTGTCCCCTGAAATGAGCCTAGCTACAATACGGGCGTATATATGGAAGAAACCAGAAGACTTAATACTTCATTACCGTGTGCAACCAGGTCGTTGAATCTGTACCTGAGTAACCTGACCTCAGAAAGGTGAGTTTTGAATCCCGACTTATTATGGCAAAAAGTTATGAAGAATGTCTTATCTTCCTATGCCTGGGTGCAGGTTCAGGATTTTAACCATGCACATTCATCAAGTGCGATACAGTATAGTGTATCGGTGTGGCTTGTCTTGTGTTGGTAGATACTAATATGACTATCGGCGGCCTTCATCTGTAAATCATGGCGTTTGTTGCATTCGCGAGTCACCTGTCGTCAGCTTGATACCATAGAAAATTTTGAAGGTTGTTGAAATTGGTGGATAGTTGAAAAGCTTCCTTGTGGGATTGTCTGCCTTGGAGCTTGAAAGAGTTTGGTGTGAAGAAAACCCACTTGAAATCTCTCTTTGATTTGATGAGAAAGGACTTGTGAGTAGGTTTTGTAATTTTGGGGGCTGGGAAAATCTGGGTTGTGTTTAGGAAATAAGACTGCTTCTTGATAGTCAAGTTTGGTATTTTTTTTTGTCATAACAGATGTATTTAGTTTTCCTTTTATTTATTTATTTCCTTTTGCTTTGGATGATTGAATTCTCCAAGGTATCCTCTTCACTTGTTCAGCGGGTACCCTAAATAGCAGAACTTGCTCTTTTGCCATTGTGCTATCTGCCTTGTATTAATTAAGGTTCAAGTACTAAGAGTAGGATTAAACCAACTCCTACATTGTTGCGCTGTTCTACTTATTTAAAGTTTGAGAATAGGTTGAAGGTCTCCGATGGCTCTAATCATTGGGATTTATATGATAAGAACTCATATATGAGCTCCAAGTATCGCGAGAGAAACTTCAGAAGGAACCCTCTGCTAGATGGTTCGACTAGTCTTGATCTAAGTAAGACAAACGATTTGAATGTCTGTATTGCTTTGGGACTGGTCACTTTTAAAGTGCTTTGTTCATCCACCATCTGGAGTGAGATTAAGATAAGTGATACTTTGGCATATGTCCTAAATAACACATACTTTATTTTGATCCTCCAATTTTATTAGTATAAGCTAATAAAATGTTTGATGCTGTGCTTAGCAAGAAAGTTTGTCATTATTATTCTTTCCACATTTTCCCTCAACATTCCTGGACCACTTTTAGAGCTTTCTTCTTCTGCCAGCCATGGATCCTCAATAGCGACGCAGAAAGCCAACGGTATAGCTCCTAGCTATCCTTATCCAGTGTTCTTTCTTTCAAAATAATGGTCACAAATGATGGTTACGCGATGCCTGACAAGAAAGGACACCCATCACCAGAACCACCCAAGAAAGTGAAGCCATCTCAAGATGATGCAATTGATGAGGCTGCTGTCCCTAAGATGCCACATGAACGACACAAGCCAGTGAAGCCACCTCAACAACAGCAACAACAACAACAATTACCCAGTGTAGCTCCCCTTACGGAAAATTTGGGGGGTCAAGATAAGGGCTCCCCTGGCTTAACGCAAAGGTGGAGCGCCCAAATGAAGCCACCTCAAGATGATGTAATTTCTTTTCTCCAAGCAGAAAAAAACAAGATTGAGGATGAACTGCCTCACAACAAGGGCTCCTTTTTTGAGACTGGTAAACCACTCGGGGTGAAATATAAGGTTTCCCAAGTTGATCATGTTAACGGAAGTCGGAACAGCAAGAAGCACGAGCTGAGACCTGATAATCCGCGATCTCCACCACCTCCACCACCTAAACAAAGCAGTTATAATGGTGAACTCTCTCCACCAAATCACATAGCGCGAACTAGTTCTAAGGATTCCATAGGGAACCCAGATGGGTCTAAAAAGGTCCATTTATGTGTTTGTCTTGACTCTTGTGGTTGTTGTCATTGCTCTTTTTGTTTAGATTGTCGTCCAATGTAGGTCTTGCACCTTATTTTTACACAGTTTGTTGTCTTTCAATGTTCATTGTTACATGATCATTCTTTTTGTCCTTCCATTTTTCCCCCTTCTGTTGCATACAAGGCACACAGATCAATCTCAATGGGGTTTGAATAAATGACACACCTAAACTTGAGACTTTAGTAATGAATCCAGTTACGCAGTTTGCTACAATTTCTATCAGCAAAAATGTGAGAACAAGAAACAATTTCATTTATAAATAACAGGTGTAATGGAGTAAAAATTCTCCAAGGTATCAACTTCTGGCAAACATAGTAAAAGTTCTCTATATATTTAGTAAAATACAGATTGGTAAGTTGTCATATACAAGTCCTGCAAAATGGTTTCTGAATCCTTGAACAAGTGGTATAAAGGTACAATAAATCCCTAAATTCCGAAATAAGTAACTATTTTACTAGTTACTACATGTTCAAAGAGCTTATTTTTTGCCAATATACCAATTTTCCTAGGGACATAATCCTGTATGTGATAAAATTATACAAAGTACTAACCAAATCCACCTGAAGAGTTTTACCTTCTATCCCAATTGAGATTAAATGAAAAATTCTACTCTTAATTAATTGGAAAGTAGAATCTGGAGTAATTTTAAGCTAAGTGAGACTTTGGAATATGTTCTAAATATATACAAATAGAATCCTATATTTTCATACTATTTTTTTTTTGTTAATTCACACGTGAAAGCTACATCTGTTATTTAATTCCATAACAGCTAATAAGGTTAATGTACCTAGCTAGTTTGATGCTTTATTTGTCAATGAAGACTATAGTAGTTTTATTCCACCAATAGTTAGATAAATAAACAGTTGCATTTCTTAAAAATTATATATTAATATACATCATGTCATACAACTACAATTTTTAGCTGGCTAGATAAATTCCAGATGCCCGCTAGCAAAATTCTTTGAAAATATAAACGGTTAGAAAGTTAGTGATGGTCACATTTCATTCTGTTTCAAGAACAGAATGTGATTCTTCAAGGGCTTCCACTAAACCCATGTTCAGAAAGACACCATTAACACTAAAGTGCACTAAGCACAAAAAAACAGAATACAGCATATATGTTTTAAATTTCTCTAGTGCAAAAAAAAACATCCTCTATATATCTAACAATCCACCAAGTTCGGAAACATAACCAAAGCTCAAAACACACCTTATTTGTCTTAAGAGCTAAGCCACAATGTCCCAACAATTGTATGGTAGGAATAGAGAGGAGCCATATGCACCTAGCTATGGGCAAGGTTCCAATTTCATGCCGAAAATACCCCCAGTCGTCGAAAATAGACAATCCCAGAAAAAGCCGGTTTTCATAAACTATTACCCATCTGGCAACACAAACAATCCCCAAAAGGTCATTGCTCAAGTTGAGACCGTCACTCGTGGTGAGGTTGTTCAGAACCCGGTTCCTATGATTGATCCTATGAAGGAGACTAGGAATCATCATCATGGTGGTGATGGCCAGTCAAAGAGAGACGACGAGTTCATCAACAAACTCCGAGATGAGACCATCAAGGCGACTGCTGATCTTAACAATGCTTCTAGGATCATTGAGCCTAAGGTAATAAGTACTACTAATCTTGATCATCAACTTCAATTAAGTGAGCAGCCTAGGAAGTATCATGGAAATGGTACCATGAATGATAATGGGGGGGGTCGAGCCAGCTGACCCGAACCAGCCAAGAAAGGTGGCTGAGCTTATGAGTAGGGTGTCGAATTGGAAAGGTGTTACAAACGGTGCAAGACCGATTAGTGGTGATGGATACAATAATAAACTAGGGTATGGGAATGGGATTAGTCGCGAAAATGGCATTAATAATGGATGGAACAAGATGCCTAATGTGACACAAGGCTATGACCACATGGGTTATGGAGGTGACTCTAGAAGGACTAGTCTTAGAAGTGAGGAAATAGGTTATTATAATGGGAATCGCGACACTAGAAGGGACGACATCATGGATCTACACACACCGCGAGCTTCAGGAGTTTATGGGATTACTCGCGATAATGGCATTGATAATGGATGGAACAAGATGAATAATGTGACAAAAGGTTATGAAAACCTGGGTTATGGAGGTGACCCTAGAAGGACTACTCCTAGAAGTGAGGAATCAGGTTATTATAATCGCGATGGTGGGAAAATTGATGGTGTGTACACTAGAAGGGATGACATCATTGATCAATACACACCGCGAGCTTCAGGAGGCGGCTACACTATTAGTAAGCCGCCACCCTTGACACAACAAGGTAGATATGATGATCCGAATCACTCGGATAGTAGGTATGCAACTCATGGAAGTGGTTACAACTCGGGTATGGGTAGCCAATCAGGGTATAATAATAATGGTCGGTTAGAGAAGGCGTGTGAGTATGATCAAGTTTATGGAAACGGTTATAATTCGGGTTTGTCGTCGAGTACTACTACTGTCATAAGTAGTGTTGATGCTGTGACAAAGTATAAAGGGGCGTTTGTTCCGATGATGAGAAATGGAGAGCAGAGGAGACAGCAACATGTACCGGTGAAGATTTGATGATGTTGTATGTGTACGTTATGATGCCTAATATTATGATTGCGTGTAGTTAATTGCTACTGTATTGTTGAATAATGCATTATGTATTCATATCCTTGAGTCAATTTCGACGGGATTAGTAGTCAATCTTGTAACTCCTGTTTTGACAAGCTTGATATATGTATGTTCAAAACTTAATATATATGCTGTGACTTTTTGGTGTGATAGTATCATGCTCTTTTGTGTGTGTGTGTATCAGTAACTTAACATATAAATAAATGGTTAACAAGGTGACTTTTTATTATAAAAGAACTAAGGTTGGGTCCCTTGCTGACCTGTCAGGACTGCTGATGTGTGTCAAGGACTGCTGATCTGTCAGGTACCTGTAGATTGGTAGTTACAAAGTTGATTAGCTAGCCAGTCATTACTTAAAAAAGGTTCACCTAGATGAGCTTAAAATGATTTTGAGAAATTTGGTAAGAGCAATGCAACAAGCTCTATGGTAAAGCACTTAAAAACACTTCAACTAGAGGTTCGAAGTGAAAACACTTAAAAACGGTTTGAAAATTGTCTTAGAACGACATTTCAACTATGGAAAGTGTTGAATCCCACTCACCCGTTGTTTAGCTTGGTCACTAGATGCCAACGACAACTTAGTCAGGCTAGCGAAGCCCGACTCACCCATGTCCTTAGGGAAGCGAATTTTGTCGCGGACTCCCTCACAAAACTTGCTTACTCTTTTCCCGTTGGTTTTCATTTTCTTTCGGAGGCACCTTCGTGTGTGCTCCAACTTTTGTTTAACGATGTTGCGGGGAGGGCCACCCCGCGCATGGTGAACTCGTTTAGGCCTTAATCCCGGGGTTTCCCGTTTCTTGACCAAAAAAAAAAAAACTATGGAAAGTGTAAAAAAAAGATTGAAGTTTGGGTCAATCTCAAGAAACTTTTTTATTGGAGAGTCATAACTTGCTTAATATAGGTTGAAAGGACTCAACCATTCAACCTTGTTGAGCTAGCTATATCACCTTCCTCTCTTGTTCCTCAGTCTACTCATCTCAAGTTTGCAACAATCTTGAATATTTGCCCACATTCATTTTGATTCATTTGTCAAATTCTAACTTGTTTGGGTTTCAACTTCTCTGTATATATATTTAAGTTCTCTGAGCTGTTAATATAATAAAAACTCAATATGGAAACCAAAACGGAAACGGAAACGGTACACATGTTTCCCGAAGAGGCGCTCCAGCACGTGCTGTCCTTCATCGACTCCGATTCAGACCGGAACTCGGTGTCCTTGGTCTCCAAGTCATGGTACGACATCGAACGGTGGTGCAGGCGCCACGTCTTCATCCGCAACTGCTATGCCGTCAGCCCTCCGATCATGACCCGACGGTTCACCGACATCCGATCCATCACGATCAAGGGAAAACACTTCACGGGAGAATATGACTTCGTTCCTGAAGGGTGGGGGGCCCACGCTCTGCCGTGGATTGCTGAGCTGGCGGCGGCGTATCCGGCGTTGGAGGAGATCAGGCTCAAGAGGATGGTGGTCACCGACGAGGGCTTGGAGTTGATTGCGAAGAATCACAAGAATCTGAGGGTTTTGGTTTTGCATAGATGTGAAGGATTTTCTACTCATGGCTTGGCCTCTGTTGCTGCCAATTGCAGGTTTTCTCTTCATGATATATATCTAACTCTGTTGCTGACAATGACAATTCTTGTGTGTGTGTGTTGGAATATATAATCAAAATCAACTTTGCATAGGAAAACAGAGGTAGGAATGTGTGTTTTTTGTAAGAAAGTATTGTGTACTAGTACTATAGATTAAACTGAACTAATGCACTTGTGGGGGCGTGTTAGAATACATTCACTTGCGTAGTATGCTCATCCCACATTTGAAAGTTGGGATTAAACTGAACTATATAACTTAATGGATTACTCTTCCTATTGCTAATTGAAATTACTCCTTCTATTGTCAATTGGTTTTAGAATAGAACCCACGAGCTAATATAATATGGTATTAGAGCGGGCACCCCCGTCGTGTTGTCAATTGTCAATTGCGGGGGCAAAACTTGCCTAGTATAATGTGGGAATGTATTCTAACAATCACTAATTCTCCTTTAGGTTTCTCTTAGTAGGAAATATAATGAAACTTGTCTCGTTTTCTGATTTTCATTATCTTTATAAACATCAATCTAGGCCAATGACATGGACTGATTATGGCAATGCATATTAATGTCTCATGTTTGTAATTTCACGTACTAGGATCTTGAGAATGCTAGACTTATTCGAGAGTGAAGTAGAAGATCAAGGTGGAGAAGACTGGATATCCAATTTCCCACATACTTACACCTCACTGGAATTCCTTAATGTCGACAGCCTCAAAAAATTCAGCCTACCATTCTCCAATAGTCTGGAGCGCGTTGTGGCAAGATCTCCTAACCTCAAAACACTTCGCGTAAACCATTCTTTCCCTCTTGAGAAGCTCGTAAACCTCCTACTAAAGGCTCCTCAACTAGTTGATCTCGGTGTTGGCTTGTTTACAATGGAGCCTAGCCTTGAATCCTATAGAGAGCTTGCTTTGGCTTTTGCAGGTTGCAAGGGACTGAAGACCCTTTCCGGGCTGTGTGATGTCAGCCCGTATTACTTACCGGCTCTTCATCCTATATGTCCAGGCCTCACTTCTTTGAACTTGAGATATTCCAACTTACAATCCTCGGATCTCATTGAGCTACTGTCCCATTGTTCAAATCTTCAGCGCCTCTGCGTAAGTTCAACTTTTTAATGTAATCATCAAGGGTGTCTTTGCTTGGTCATTTGTTGATGTTGAAAGTAAGAGCCACTCATCTTAGGAAAATAAGACTTATAAACAAGTTGTTTACAAGCAAACACAACCTAATACTATGTGTCTGTATATCAAAATGATCTTTTATACAAAACTTAGAACATGCTGCTACAATGTGCATGTGACAGGTACTAGATCTCATTGAAGACCGTGGCCTTGAGGAGGTAGCTATGTATTGCAAGGAGTTGCAAGAGCTTAGGGTGGTTTCCTCGGACCCATATGATGTTAACCCAAACATCAAGCTAACCGAGAGAGGTCTTGTCTCTGTTGCCATGGGTTGTCCTAAGCTCCATTCTGTTCTGTACTATTGCAGCCAGATGACGAATGCAGCTTTGGTTACAATCGCCAAGCACAGGCCAGCCCTTGCCGCCTTTCAACTATGCATCATTGAGCCCCAATTGGCCGACTACCTAACCCACCAACCACTTGACGACGGCTATGCAGCCATCATAGAGTGTTGCCAGAGCCTGAAACGCCTCGTGATTACAGGCCTTGTCACAGACCGTTTGTTGGAGCACTTGGGAAACCATGGCAAGAGAATCGAGTTGCTTGGGCTTGCTTTTTTCGGGAATACTGATATGGGGCTCCATCGTGTGCTATCAGGATGCAATAGGCTTAGAAGGCTAGGGATCATGTATTCGCCATTTGGTGGTGAAGCCTTGTTGGCGAATTCTGATAGGTTGGAGAGAATGCAGTATATTTGGATGTCGTCTTGCATGGTGAGCTATGGAGAATGTAAGTTGCTCGCGGAGAAGCATCCGGGGTTGAATGTGGAGGCGATTAATGAGAAGGGGCCGTTAGATGGTACAATGTCGGATGAGTGTCCTGTGGAGAACATGTATGTTTATAGGACAATTGCAGGACCAAGGCTGGATATGCCTGAATTTGTATGGAATGCAAATCAGACAAGCACAACTTGAGAATTAACCTAGCTGTAAGAAGTGGCTACACTAGTAATAGTAACCTTGACACAACAAGGTAGCTTTGTTCAAAAGGAAAAATGAAGAGCAGAGGAAGCCAATGTACTACTCAAGATAAGCTAGTTGTGTGGAATATAAATTTGTTGCCTTTTTTCAAGAATTTATGATGTCTAATCATGATTGTGTCTGGTTAATTGTTACTGTATGTATTGAATATTGCAATATCTATTCCTTATTTTGTCAAGCTTCGAAATGCAGAGGAACTAAGTTATGTGGGCTGAGGCAGTGTACTGGATAATTTGATATGAAGAGTTGTAGTTCATGTCAAATTGGTATGTTATTTTTTTAATATAAACCCATCGACTATTCCTATCCACAACTGAAAAATTGGTTGGATAAAATAACATATATGGAATCTGGATCCAAATTAATAATGAGGAGGAATGATGATTATCCATTGAAGGATTCGGTGGAAGATTTGGATGCCCTGTGGGTGGTGGAAGAAGAACATTGAAAGACATCCAGCCAGAACCGCCATATATTCAATCAACTAACTACCACCTAACGTTCAAGAACTACCCTATGATATAATAACATACAACTATGTATATGCAGCATTTGTTGATTGATTAGATGACAAAAGAAATAATGCATTCAAAACAACTCGCTATAGAGATCGTCTTCTTCCATATTTCCAATTTATCACCATGCTCAATGAAGCCACTTCTAGTTTGACCGCATGTGCTTTTTCCTAAATTAAAGTTATATACGTTTTGTTTCTTTTTCCCGACTTCTTCTTTGTTAATTGTAATTTTCTTATCGAGTTATTAATTTATTCAAACACATAAATAAAAAGTTATTTGTAATTATGTCCTTTCAATCTAAGGTAAAATTCACTCAATTTGCAAGATTAAACTAGCTATTATGGATTATGTTGGACCACTACCATGGTTACGTTGCTCTCGAAAGGGACCTTATTATTTGGAGGTAAACTATATGATGAAATTTAAAGCTAACACAACCAAATATTATGAAGCGAGTTCGTGTTATTAATAATATCCCTACAAAAATTCTATATAATTATGATTTGAATTTTTTAATCTATAGTAGGACATAAGTTAAATATCTTTATTTAAGAAACCCAAAACCCTATTAAAAGAAATAAATTATCCTAAATCTCTTACAAAGTTAGAAAAAATCGTTCCTATTCAATCCTAAACACTGTCACTTGTGTAATGGTCCACGTGGCCTGCACATGTGGAGAATCGTCTTTGGGCCAATTATGCGATCCGTTCACCAGCTGGCAGCTAATTAATGAACCTTGTTGGTTTCTTGTCCTCTTGTTAATTGCGGAGTATTTTGCAAAATGGCTCTAATAACATCAAATGCTCCGTATTATTTAATCATATAAGTTTCATTAATGCTTTTAAATATTATATTCGTACAAATTATAAAACATAATCATCTTACACTACACCAGACTACCTAGCTTACTAGTATATACTATAATTCGCACATTCATATATAATTTATGTGTTTTGATATTTTAAATCCTAATCTATACATATAGATGTATTTATTTATATTCCAGTGTCTTAAAAACAATCAAGTCACGTGTATGGCCACTACTGAAATCATTTCTATCATACTTGGCTTTATAAAAGAATATTTTTAAAAAAAAAATGAAAGAATTACTAAAAATGCATTACCTTTTTCATCAATTCATTCATTTATTTAATCATAGTGCGCAAGAAAACACTCCTACTTAACCTTCTAACCACATGTATAAAGAAAGAGACAAATAAAGTTGGATTGGAACTCCTATTAAACGTCCCTGCTGCTTTGATCAAGTGTTGCCAAGAGCACCTCACCTCCAACGAAGCTTCCCATTTTTCAACTTCTTTCTCTTTCTCTCTCAAAAACAACCTTCTCAATTAATATTGCTAGTTAGCTGTTCGATCAGAGGGAGATCGAAGGAATCAAGAAATGGATGACATCAGGAGGATGAGGAAGAGGTCTAGCCTCGTGGTGACGTTGTTGTTGGTGGTGCTAGCGGCGTTATGGAGGGCGGAGGCGGAGCTGGAGAGGGTGGAGCAGCCACGTAAGGCGGACGGGACGGTGAGGTTCCTGGTGGTCGGAGATTGGGGGAGGAAGGGAAACTTGAACCAATCCCTCGTCGCTCATCAGGTGCGCGCCTTATATATATATATATGAATCATATTATGTGTTTTTTTATATAAAAAAAATATTGATATCGAAATAGGAGTATAATATATACATGTCCGACAAAGACGTGTATTGAAGAAATGTTGATCATTTTATAAAATGAGTTTTGTAAATAGAAAGATTGCCATTATATTAATTGAGAATAGTTGAAATTAGGAATGGTGTTTTTGCTGATAGGAAGGCTGTACTTTTATAATAAAAAGATTATAGCATCATCTGGAAAATACATCAAAGTTTACCATCACAGGCGTTGCTAATTAATAATTATATAATTTGGTCATTAATTTGCTAGAAGCTTTGGTTTCGGGTTATTTGATTTGTTTGAAATAACGAAGGATATAGAGAGATTGCAAAAGTCTATCTATACAGAAAAAAGTTAGGTAGAAGGTGAACAAAGGATGCTATAGATGTTGTTTTTTTAATTCAAAAGTTAGGGTCATGTTTAATAATTGAGACAAAAGAAAGTTCGAGCATCTCTTTGGGATATGCTTTTATGCCTCCACGTACTCCCTTTTTCCCTTGTTGGCTGTTACATCAATTTTTCGGTGGATAAATTAGAATCAAACATTTGGAAAATAAATTATATATGTAAAAAACAAAATGATTTTTCATTAATAATACACGTGTATAAACTATGATAATAGTGGTTGGTTGGTTTTCATTTCAATTTATAAAATATATAGTCCGACATTATATAATGTTCTACTAGTTTAGGTTGTTAATTGCATGAATCGATCCTACAGATGGGAATGGTCGGAGAGAAGCTCGACATCGACTTTGTGGTCTCCACCGGCGACAACTTTTACGACAACGGATTAACGGGCGTCGACGATCCGGCTTTCGAGGAGTCCTTCACCAACATCTACACTGCCCCTAGCTTGCAAAAGCCATGGTTCTCTGGTACGTAATGTATAGGAGTAAATAATAATTAGGATACAAACATTTAATTAAGTGGTTAATTAATGTAAAACAATTATGGTAAATGGGAATGTACGTAGTATTGGGGAACCATGACTACAGGGGAAACGTGGAGGCGCAATTGAGCCCGGTGTTGAAAGCCATAGACCAGAGGTGGATTTGCAAGAGGTCCTTCATTGTCAATGCTGACGTGGTGGAGTTGTTCTTCGTCGACACGACGCCGTTTGCTGACAAATACTTTACCCCTGAGGAGGAGAAAGACCACTCTTATGACTGGAGTGGCGTGCTTCCTCGCCAACAATACCTCGCTTCTCTCCTCAAGGTATGTACTATAAATTAATTAATTAAACACATACGGGGTTTAGAGCCGTCAAAAGGGGAACGAATCCGCAAACCGGACCTGAATCGCCCAATAATTTAGGGTCAAGACCCGAAAATTTAAACCCGAAATAAACCGAACCAGATAGAACCTGAAATCCGTTGGGTTGAAATCCGAAACCCGATAGAACCTGAAACCCGTTGGGTTGAAACTCGGAATAAACCAAACCCGAAACCTGTTGGGTTATAAAATTTATTTTGAAGCTTATAATATATTTTATTATTATTAAATTATATAAAAATAATATATTATAATTAAATATTATTATTTAATTATAAATTGATTTTAATAATCTAAAAAAACGATATTTTAGACTCGCTAGTCAACTCGACCTAACCAAAAACCCACTACAACCCGACCCGATTGACCTATGACGCATAACGAAACTGAATCCGAAATGACCGAACCCGACCGGTCCGACCCGATTGACGTGTCTAGTCCGGTTCAAGTACATATGATCAAAGGGCTTTTTTGTAGTGTATTAGCACACCAAATACAAAACAATTTGTTTTGGATGGAATGTAGGATGTGGAAGAGGGATTGAAGGAATCAAGTGCAAAGTGGAAGATAGTGGTAGGACACCACGCTATTAGGAGTGCAGGCGTCCATGGCGACACTACTGAGCTTGTTGCACGCCTCCTCCCAATCCTCCAAGTATTCCATCAATATTTTCACACTTGATCAATTATTTATTTAAACTCTTCTCATCATAATTTTTAATCTTAACTAATCACATGTGGCGTTATGTACAATCTTGTAGGAGAACAACGTTGATCTTTACATGAACGGCCATGACCACTGCTTGGAACACATCAGCAGCCCTGACAGGTCAGCAAGGGACCCACCATTTTTTTTTTTATAAAACAAATTCATTAATCAAACAAAATTCAATCTGTTTGTTAACCATTTGTATATGTGTGTGTGTACAAATTTGGCAGCCCTTTACAGTTTTTGACAAGCGGAGGAGGCTCCAAGGCATGGAGAGGAGAGATTAGATGGTGGAATCCGAATGAGATGAAGTTTTACCATGACGGCCAAGGTTTTATGTCGGTTCAAGTGTCCGATACACAATTGGGCATCACCTTCTATGATGTTTTTGGTAAGGAAATGCACACTTGGTGTACGTCTAAGCCTATGCACTCGTTGGCATAGGCTAGGCGAAGTGTTCATGTGGCAACCAACAAGCAAGCGGCTCTGAATTAATTGGTTATGTATAAGATTAATTATTGTTCTCTATTCAAGATGTTCACTCTTGTGCTTCATGTGCACTTGATCAATTCAGATTGATCATGATTGCTTTGAACAATGTAACCGCGCAACTTTGATGTAATGAAGATATAGAGATCGATGTTGTTGAAGCAAAAGCAAGCGCGGATTTAAAGACATTTAAGATATAATGGTACATATATATGGACGGGTTGGCGAATCCTTACCCAATTGCCATCCTTTCTTACAATAGGCTCAATAGATCAAGCTTATTAATTCCTGAGTCGCGGTTCTGGTTGCCCTAGTAACTCTATTTGATTTGCATTCCAAACAAAGGCAGGCATATCCGATCTGGGTCCTACAATAGTCCTATAAATATAGAAGTTCTCCACAAAACTCTCATTTGTCATAGAATCTAGAGGACCCTTTTCATTAATGACCTCCACATTCAATCTCGGATTCTTCTCTGCTAGAAGCCTACACTCTCGATAACTCACGGGGCAAGATGACATCCAAAGATACCGCATTCCCTCTAGCCTTTCATAATTGGCCAACAACGCTTGAACACCAAATGGGCAATGCATGATCCCTAACCTTCTAAGTTTATTGCATCCTGAGAGCACATGATGGAGCCCCATATCAGTATTCCCGGAAAAAGCAAGCCCAAGCAACTTGAGTTTCTTGCCATGGGTTCCAATGTCCTCCAACAATCGGTCTGTGACAAGGCCCGTGATTAAGAGACGCTTTAGGTTGTGACAATGCTCTAGGATGGCAGCATAGCCATTGTCAAGTGGTTGATGGGTTTGGTAATCGGGAAGTTGTGGCTCAAGGATGCTTACTCGAAAGCTGGTGAAGGTTGGCCTATGCTTGGCGATTGTAACCAAGGCTGCATTCGTCATTTGGTTGCAATAGTATAGAATAGAATGAAGCTTAGGACAACCGATGCAAACAGAGACAAGACCTCGTTCGGTTAGGTTGATGTTTGGGTCGATGTCATATGGGTCCGAGAAAATCACCCTTAGCTCTTGCAACTCCTTGCAATGTATAGCTACCTCTTCAAGGCCACGGTCCTCAATGAAATCTAGTACCTGTCATAAACACTTTTTAGTTTAGAGACAAGCTTTTTCAACACTAACATCAATTTTAAAGCTTTATTAAACTTTCCATAGGCCGATGGATCGGGGGTCGTGCATATGTAAGCCCACACAAGCCCAATGAGGTTCCATCATAAAACCAATTGGCAATAGGAGACGTAGCCCAAGGCTATATATTGGGCAAGTTATATCAGAATTCCCGATGTGGGATAACATTCTTTCACAAGCTTGTTTTACCAGCTTAAGGCCGGTGAGTTATCTTAATTTGGTATTAATATTGAACGAGCCCTTGGCTTAAAAGTTGCAACTTACCCAAAGGCGTTGAAGATTTGGGCAATGGCATAGTAGTTTTACAAGATCATGGCACCGTAGGGTAGAACGAGTCAAGTTCAAGGAAGTGAGACTCGAGCATATAGGATAGATAGCCGGTAAGTAATATGGGGTGACATCCCATAGCCCAGAGAGGCTTTTGATTCCCTTAAATCTTGCGAACATAAGAGCAAGCTTTGTGCGGGCTTCATGGCATGGCTCCATTGTAAACAAGCCAATCCCAAGATCCACTAGCCAAGGAGCCTTCGGTAAGATGTTTACGAGCTTCTCAAGGGGGAAAGAATGGTTTACACGAAGTGCTTTTAGGTTTGGACATCTGCCCACCAAGTGCTCCAAACTGGAGAATGGTAGGTCGGATTTGAGGCAGTCGACATTAAGGAACTCTAATGAGGTGTAAGAATTTGGAAAACTAGATATCCAGTCTTCACCTTGATCTTCTACTTCACTCTCAAATAAGTCGAGCATTCTCAAGTTCCTGAGCAATAGCAAGGTAAAGGGGACAATATGTTACATATATACATGTTTAATGTTCAATATCCATTGAATATAATAGGTTCAATTATCCTCAGAATTTTGTACTTGTACATTTGAAATTCTGAGAATAATTGCCTAGTGGATTACTCTTTCTATTGTCTTTGGGTATGTCCGTTTTAAGATAGAACTCAAACAAGCTTATGTGCTACGCCTAATCCTAATGTTATATTGACCCACCAGACCGAATTTTAACGGAAAGTGATCATTATATGTTAAATTGACCTAGATGTTTAAGCAATAAAATAATGCAAAGGTGATATATCCTTATACAAGTACTTTTCTCTTAATCATTGAAAGAGAGCCATGATAGAACGAACCTGCAATGGGCAGCAATGGAGGCCAAGCCATGAGTAGAAAACCCTTCACATTTTCGCAAAACCAAAACCCTCAAATTCTTGAGCTTCCTCCCGATCAACTCCAAGCCCTCGTCGTTGACCGCCATCCTCTTGAGCCTGATCTCCTCCAGCGTCGGATACGCGGCCACCAGCGCCTCGAGCCACGGGAGAGCGTGGGCCCCCCACCCTTCCGGTACGCAATCATAGTCGCCCGTGTAGTGCTTCCCCTTGATCGTGATGGACCGGACGTCGGTGAATCGTCGGATCATGATCGGAGGGCTGACGGCGTAGCAGTTGCCGATGAAGACGTGGCGCCTGCACCACCGTTCGATGTCGTACCAGGATTTGGAGACCAAGGACACCGAGTTCCGGTCGGAGCGGGTGTCGATCAAGGAGAGCACGTGCTGGAGAGCCTCGTCTGGGAACGAAGGCGTAGTTTGTGTTTCCATCTGGGGTTTTGATTACTTTGCTTTAATTCTCTTTGAAACTTGGATGTTTGATCATTATATAAACAAATCAAGACTCATGTATAAAGGCAAAAATGAAACTTTTTGAGCAAGAGAAAGAAAGTGAGATGGGTCAATATAATTCAGAATTGCTCTTCTAACAAGTATATAAATGAAGTTTGAATCTTTCCAAGTTGGCGGGTGGAAGTTCAACTCCTTCTAACTTCCAAGTATGTGGGTGGAACTAGAAGCCGGGGAAGTGGAACGTAATCTTTCCAAGTTGAACGTAATTTTGACTCAACTGTACCTTCATACCTTGGTTGTCATTGTATTCTGTAAATCTTATTAACATTATATGTCATTTAAAATTTTAGGTTATAATTAAGTTATCATTGAATCATGTGATTATTATTGAAAAAATATAAAAGTTAAACCTTCTAATGTAAATTATCTTTATCCATTGATAAAATAAAATTAGAAGCTAATTAATAAAATATAAATTTTCAAAAAAGTTTGTTACCTTATTGGTTACGTTAAAGGTTAAAATGACTATGTTGCAAAAAAAAAAAAAAAAAAAAAAGAAGCGAGAGGTCGCAAATTGATTTATTGTATTCATCAAACATTAATGATCCTCTATATAAGATTGGAAAGAAAAACATCCTAAATCGGAAATTATGAGAATAACTTACCAAATATATAAGTCCATGGAACCATGCACACTGGCTTATAGTCGACGGACACTAGACTTTAACAAAGATGTTGTACTCTTTTGCTTAGTGTGCATTTAATCGATTCAAATCTATTGTTGCTTTCAACATTGTAACGACTTTGATTTAACAAAATTACAAATATCACATAGGATGGAGAATATAAAATTAACCCCATCATCAACTTATTTCCCAATAGGCTTAGTTGATCGAGCTCGGGCGTATTAATTCTTGACTTGCTGTTGTGCTTGTCGTGGTGACACTGCCTTGATTTGCATTCCAAACAAATGCAGGCATATCCAACCTGGGTCCAACAATTGTCCTATAGATATAGAGGTTCTCCACATGACACTCACTTGATGTAGACTCCAAATGCCCGTTTTCATGAATCACCTCCACATTGAATCTCGGATGCTTCTCTGCGAGCAACTTACATTCTCGATAGCTCACCATGCAAGAAGACATCCAAATATGTTGCATTCTCTCCAGTTTATCGGGATTTGCCAACAAAGCTTGGCCGCCAAATGGGGAACCAACAATCCCTAACTTCTTAAGATTAGTACATCCCAATAGGATATGTTGTAGCCCCAAATCACTATCACCGGAAAAGATGAGCCCAAGCCACTCAAGTTTCTTACCATGGATACCTATGCACTCGAGCAAACGGTCAGTGACAAGGCCTGTAACCAATAGGAACTTTAGGTTTTTACAATGCTTGAGGATGGCAGAATAGCCATGATCAAGTGGTTGGTGGGTTTGGTGGTCGGGAAGTTGGGGCTCAGGGATGCTTACATGAAAGCTGGTTAGGTTTGGCCTGTGCTCGGCTATTGTAACCAGAGCTGCATTCGTCAATTGGCTGCAATAGTATACAATAGAATGAAGCTTAGGACAACCAATAGCAACAGAGACAAGACCTTGTTCGGTTAGAGTAATGGTTGGGTCTGTGTCATATGGGTCTGAGAAATAAACCCTTAGCTCTTGCAACTCCTTGCAAGATACAGCTACCTCTGCAAGGCCATGGTCTTCAATGAAATCAAGTACCTGTCATTTTTGTACGATTTAGTGCCAAGCTTGATTTTGAAGCTCAATTCAATTAGCAACTTATAATTTTAAAAGAAGCTCGATCTACTTACCCAAAGGCGTCGAAGATTTGAACAATGGCGCAACAGTTTAATGAGATCAGGACAACGTAAGGTGGAACGAGTCAAGTTCAAGGAAGTGAGACCCGAACATAGATGATAGATAGTCGGTAAGTAATATGGGGTAACATCCCATAGACCAGAGAGACTATTAAGCCCCTTGAATCCTGCAAAAACATGAGCAAGCTCTGTGCGGGCTTCAAGGCATGGCTCCATTGTGAACAAACCAATTCCAAGATCAACTAGATTAGGAGCCTTTGATAGGAGGCTTACGAGCTTCTCAAGGGTGAAAGAATGGTTTAAACGAAGTGCTCTTAGGTTAGGACAATTGTCGACCAAACGATCTAGGCTAGAGAAACGTAGCTCGGATTTGAGGCAATCAACATTAAGGAATTCTAATGAGTTGTAAGAATTTGGAAAATTGGATATCCAATCTCCACCTTGATCTCTTACTTCACTCTCAAATAAGTCGAGTTTTCTCAAGCTCCTGGAGCAAAAACAAAGTAAAAAGAACAAGAAGTTTCATATATTGAATGTGATGATATTACATGATGATATTATAGCACAATTGACCAAGATATTTATAAAGAAAAGAAGTGGAATAATGTGAAAGCATTTTTTCTTGGTCTATGGAAGAAGTTTCAATCCAATAGCAAATGCCTTATTAGTCAATATTAGAAATTAACAAGTACTAACAAAAAAAAAAGTGGGCCCAACACAAAGAAAATAGTAATATTCCATTTTAACACAAAGATATTACCTATTTACAAACACATATATATATATATACACTATAACCTGTTTTTCCTATGTAAAGTTGACTATATATTCTTGCAAAAACAAACTTACTAATCCATTGTAAAGTGGAGTTTGGCGTACAGATGTATGCACCCTATGTCCCAAAAGACCCAACGACAACAATAACATTTATCCAGTGGAATTTTTCTTATGAGAAATCTGGGAGGTCAAGATTGGGGCACCCCTGACTTAACGCAAAGGAGAAGTGACCAAAAGAATCGACAAGAACACATAACACAAATAAAAAACAAGGCAACCAAAAGATAAAGACGAGGCAAAACAAAAACCTGCAATGGGCAGCAATGGAGGCCAAGCCATGAGTCGAAAAACCTTCACATCTATGCAAAACCAAAACCCTCAAATTCTGAAGCTTGGCTCCAATCAACTCCAAGCCCTCGTCGTTGACCGCCATCCTCTTGAGCCTGATCTCCTCCAGGGCCGGGTAGGCCGCCGCCAGCGCCTCCAGCCACGGCAGAGCGTGGGCCCCCACCCTTCCGGCACGAAGTCATACGCCCCAGTGAAGTGCTTCCCCTTGATGGTGATGGACCGGACGTCGGTGAACCGTCGGATCATGATCGGAGGGCTGACGGCATAGCAGTTGCGGATGAGCACGTGGCGCCTGCTCCACCGTTCGATGTCGTACCAGGATTTGGAGACCAAGGACACCGAGTTCCGGTCGGGGCGGGAGTCGAGGAAGGAGAGCACGTGCTGGAGTGCCTCGTCTGGGAATGAATTATGCGTGGTTTCGGTTTTTGTTTCCATCTGGATTTTTGATTAATTTCTCTTTGGATTAGAGATTTTGGAAGGCGGATTATGTTAATATATAGCTCATGATCTTAATATGCATATATATATATATACAAGAAAAATGAAGTCGAATCAAGTTGAATTTGAAAGTTTTTGAGCACTTGAAGAATTAAGTGGAAGCAAAAGACTAATGGGTATGGAAAAAATTTGAGAAGTTTTGAAAATTGAGACGGGTCAACTGAGAAAGTCGTAACGTATATAAGTGAATTTTGACTCTTTCCAAGTGGGTGGAAGGAAGTACTGGAAGGTCATTTAATTTTGTGGAGGGTTGACCCAACTGTACTCTTTAATGGCCGGTAATACTCCGTAAGTTATTGGCTAGATGTCGTGAATGGTCAATCTTCTAAATTAATGTGTAGTGTTTGGGATTTGTTAATAACCATATATATCAAAGTTTAATGTGTCTATCTTTGATAAACACAGAACGTATTAAAGCATTTATCCTCTATATACCCAGGAGGAAAATAAATCTTTGTAATGTTCGTTAAAAGAAATTTATGAGTCAAGTATAATAGCATCAATCGCTTAAATTAAAATTTAATCAGCCCAAAACAAATTAAATTTAATAGAGCCTTAGGCATATAATTCTGCTAATATTCTCTTTGAAATACGTTTCTTTGATCAATAAAAAAGTCAGTTTGTTAGCAATATGTATATGTGTAATATTGTGTAGATTTGGCAATTAGTCAGCTGAAGTTTTTTACTAGCAAAGAAGGTTCCAAGGCATGGATAGTGGAAATCAAGATGAGATGAATTAATTTTACCAGCAAGGTCTTATGTCAGTTCAAGTTATGTTTTTTTTTGTTGGTAAAGGGCACTGCCTATGCATGAGAGTCATCAGTTCAAGCTATGTATATTTGTGTGTTAATCTAATAAATACACAGGCCGGCCGGTGAGCATCGCACGTTTGTTCTATGTCTAAGCCTCACACACTCGACCGATGTTGATACAAGGCCAAGTAGTCAATTAGTCTTGTATTACAATATAAGATAATGCATTGTTGGGCACGATCCAAATAGGCCCTTAATCAATTAAGATCGATCATTATTGCTTATAACAATGCAACAATTTTGATTTAACAAAAATATATATGTCACATAGGTTGACAATTTTTTAATAGAAGTTAAAGAATTTAATATATTAGATAATTTTAGTAGATTGAGAGTTCAAATAATTTAACGACTAGACGGACCAACATGACAAGAGTCACAAAACAAACATATAAAAAACTCTACATAGATCCACACGAAGAGGAGAGAGGACATCAATATGTAAAAAGGGTACAAGACGAGGTCCTAAGAAACATATTTAGACGCCTTGCGGTATAGTTGAGAAATTTAATAACCCATTATCATTCTACCTCTCAATAGGCTAAGTTGATCAAGCTTATTAGTTCTTGAGTTGTGGCTTTTGTGATGACTCTGCCTGCTTTGCATTCCAAACAAATGTAGGCATATCCAACCTAGGCCCTACAATTGTCCTATAAATATAGAGATTCTCCACTTGGCACTCATCTGATGTAGAATCTAATGGCTTTTTTTCATTAATCACCTCCACATTCAATCTCGGATGCTTCTCCGCGAGCAACTTACATTCTCCATAGCTCACCGTGCAATGAGACATCCAAATATACCGCATTCTCTCTAAACTATGAGAATTCGCCAACAACGCTTCACCACCAAATGGAGAGCAAATGATCCCCAACTTTATAAGATTATTACATCCCAAGAGGATATGATGTAAACCCACATCACTTTCCCCCCAAAAAAAAAACCCAAGCGAGTTAAGTTTTTTGCCATGAATTCCAATGTGCTTGAGCAAATGGTCAGTGACAAGGCCTGTAATCACAAGGCGTTTTAGATTGTTACAAGACTCTAAGATGGCAAGGAAGCCATTGTCAAGCGGTTGGTGGGTTAGGGGGTCGGGAAGATGGGGCTCAAGAATGATTATGCGTAACATGGTTAGGGTTGGCTTGTGCTCGGCGATTGTAACCAGGGCTGCATTAGTCATTTGGCTGCAGAAGTATGCAATCGAATGAAGCTTAGGACATCCAATGGCAACAGAGACAAGACCTCGTTCAGTCAGATTGATGTTTGGGTCCACACCATTTGGGTCTGAGGAATAAACCCTTAGATCTTGCAACTCCTTGCAAGATACAACTACCTCTGCAAGGCCACGGTCTTCAATGAAATCCAATACCTATCATATATATATATACACATACAATTAGCACCAAGATTATTCATTTAGTAGATAGCTTATAGTTTTAGAAGATGCATGACCTAAGTACTTACCCAAAGGCGTTGAAGATTTGAACAATGGTGCAACAGTTTAATGAGATCAGGACAACGTAGAGTGGAACGAGTCAAGTTCAAAGATGTGAGACCCAAACATATAGGATAGATAGTCGGTAAGTAATATGGGGTAACGTCCCATAGCCCAGAGAGACGACTGAGCCCCTTGAATCCTGCAAAGACAAGAGCAAGCTTTGTGCGGGCTTCAAGGCATGGTGGCTCCATTGTGAACAAACCAATTCCAAGATCAACTAGCTTAGGAGCCTTTGATAGGAGGTTTATGAGCTTCTCAAGGGGGAAAGAATGGTTTACACGAAGTGCTCTAAGGTTACGACATCTTTCCACCAAACGATCTAGGCTAGAGAAATGTAGCTCAGATTTGAGGCAATCAACATTGAGGAATTCGAGTGAGTTGTAAGCGTTTGGAAAACTAGATATCCAGTCTTCACCTTGATCTCTTACTTGGCTCTCAAATAAGTCTAGCTTTCTCAACTTCCTGGAGCAATATACAATAGCAAATAAAAAAGGACGTACAAGACGTTACATATGCATATCTCTGTCTCTATTAAACACATCATCATTATTACATCCAGTAAAGTTCCGTTCTAGCAGGATTAATTTGAGGGGTCAAGATGGAGACACCCATAGCCTGAACATGAATGTACCCTAAAGATTAAGAAAAATTGAAATTTAACTATGTGATCGATAATAATAAATAGGAGTTATTATATATATCCATGGCAAAAATTGTCACATGGTAAAAAATTGTCAAAGGGTTTGATGATATGTTAAACCTACAGTTTGCAGCAATGAAGGCCAAGCCATGAGTAGAAAAGCCTTCACATTTTTGCAAAACCAAAACCCTCAAATTCTTGAGCTTCCTCCCGATCAACTCCAATCCGTCGTCAGTTACTGACATCCTCTGCAACCGGATCTCCTCCAGCGCCGGGTACACGGCCGCCAGCGCTTCAATCCACGGGAGCGCGTGGGCCCCCCACCCATCTGGTACGAAGTCATAAACCCCCGTGAAGAGCTTCCCCTTGATTCTGAAGGAACGCACATCGGTGAACCGTCGGATCAGGATCGGAGGGCTCACGGCGTAGCAGTTACGGATCAACACGTGGCGCCTGCACCCCCGTTCGATGTCGTACCAGGATTTGGAGACCAAGGACACCGAGTTCCGGTCGGAGTGGGAGTCGATGAAGGAGAGCACATGCTGGAGTGCCTCTTCTGGGAACGGATGTACGGTTTCCGTCTCCATTAATGGAGAGTTTTGTTTTTGCAAGGATGATTATTTTAATAGCTCAAAACTAAATATATAATACTTTTTTAGGCTAACAAAGAATTATATGGAAGCAAAATACAAATGAAATTCTACGTGGGAAATTTCAAAATTGTTGAAAAAACTCAGGAGATGAAGATAAATCAATGAGCTTGAATACAAGTTCGACTCTTTCCAAGTAGGTGCATGGGTGGACCATATGAATCGATCGGGGATTAAATTCTGTTCGTAGCGTCGTACGTACGTGGTGGGTGGATGAAGACTCGTTAACTTACCAAGCAGTGGCGGACCCAGAATCTTATGAAAGGGGGGCGAAAATGTTCAAATGAGCGGACTCCTTTATAGAAGAAGTCATAGCGTAAAAAAGGGACATATTCGTCCCAATAATTTAAAACACATACAATAAATATATAGGATCATATTAAATTAATATAATAATTAAATGTTTTTTACATTAAAATTTTCAATTTATAGTTATTCGTACTATTTTTTATCATCCCAATTTGCCAAGAATGTTAATGAGGTAAGTTATATTTAACTAATAACAATTACTCTTATAAAAAAATTAATGTATTACTCCGTATTAATTACTAACCAACAAACATCACATAAAAAATGAAATTTTGTTCTTTTTTTATTATGACTCATTTATTATGTAGTAATTAAAATTATCATGTATTATTTTATATTAAGAAAAATAGAAATGATTAACTGAAGCAATAATTAATGAGATGTAATTTGCTATATGAACTAATTAAATTAAGTAAGAAAAATTAGTTGATAATTAATTACAAATAACATATTTTTTATCACAAAATAAATTAGAAATACAATTAAGAAAAAAAAAAGGAAGGAGTCAAGATTATACACACCTTTAACTTAAAAAATTACATCCAAAAAAAAAGGTAGAGATAGATAGGTCCAAGTCATACAAATCTGATAAAAAAAAAGGAGAGAAATAAATTGCGATAGAAAAAAAAGGAGAAAGTTAAATAAATTCAAGTGTAAGGGAAAGGAAAGTTTTAGAGAGAGAGAAGAAATCCGAGACCAAAAAAAGGGGCCCATCAAAAAGGAGATTTAATCTCTAGAAAGTGTAAAGTTTACAGGATTCGAACAAGGGGCTACATGTAACGAGTTGGAAGGGGGGGCTGGCATCAACCACCAAGCTGCTGACATCTATTAAAAATATATTGCCCAAGGGGGGTCGGCCGCCCCCACAAGTCCCCCCTGGGTCCGCCACTGTTACCAAGTATGTTTTGAACATTTCACTAGTGGACGGTTTCGTTGTAATTAGAGCTGTCAAACGGGTCGGTCAGGTCGGGTTCGGTTATTTCGGGTTTGGGTTGAGTCGGGTTCGGGTTGTAACGGGTCATCGATCAAATCGGGTCGGGTCAAGTCGGGTTTCGGGCGGGTCGGGTCGACCCAACAGGTCAAGAAAATCGATTTTTTTACAATTGTTAAAATATTATTTTATTTAAAAAATGATATTTAATAATAATCTATTATTTTTAAATATTATAATAATAAAATATATTATAATTTTTAAAATATATTATTTATATTCTAAAAATATAAAAAAATCAGGTCAACCCAATGGGTTTCGGGTTTGAACCCAACGGGTTTCGGGTCTATCGGGTTCGGTTTATTTTGGGTTTCGGGTTCAAATTTTCGGGTCTTGACCCTAAAATTTTCGGGCGGTTCGGGTCGGTTTTTCGGGTCGGGTCAGCTTTTGACAGCTCTAGTTGTAATTGTTCATTTATATTTACTTTCTTTTATGTAATGAATTTTAATCTTAAAATAGAGCTTTTAGGTCTGTATTTTTTGCTAATATTATTTCAAAGCAGGTTTCTTTGGTCGAAATTTTTACAAATTTCCAGCTTCTTCCTTGTGAATTTGGTTTTAGGTACACTTTATTCAAAGCTTACAATTCATTTCAAAGTCTTGTTGCATTTAGACAGAGTTTTATTTTATTTCATTTATGAGATAAAGACCTTTAGAAAAATGGAAAGATTCAATTTTTTTGACCTTTTTGTATAACTTTAAAAAAAATTATACAATACTAATTAATTAACACATTATATATAATTTTATATTGGAAAATTTGAAATTATATTTAATGATATGCCTATTTCCAAATTAAACATTCAAGAGGACAATTGGTTGATAGATGTACAAACTCATTACCCTAAGGCCTAAACCATACCACCAAATTCCTATCCATTAAGCTAATATCATTTTTTTCCCATTTTTGTAAGATGAGTACGCTCTTGAACAAATTTAAAACACTAATTTGAAGAATAAAATAAACTTTACACGGCACGCTTGTATCAATCTTTTTCAAGTTGTAGGTTCCATAATGATGGATTCTTCTTTTTGGTTTACATTCCAAACAAACGTAGGCATATCCAACCTTTGTCCTGCAACCGTCCTATAAACATAGAGGTTCTCTACATTGCACTCCTCTGGCATAGAATGTAAAGGCCCATTCTCATTCATGACCTCAACATTCAGTCTCGGATGCCTCTCCCCGAGCAACTTACATGATCGATAGCTCACATTGCAAGAGAAGATCCAAAGGGATCGCATTCTCTCCAGCTTGTCGGAATTTGCTAGTAACACTTGACCACCAAACGGGCTATCTCTAATCCATAACTTTCTAAGGCTATTGCATCCCGAGAGGACACAATGAAGCCCCGAGTCACTATTTCCTGAAAATATAAGCCAAAGCACCTCGAGTTTCTTGCCATGGGTTCCAATGTGCTCAAGTAACCGGTCTGTGACAAGGCCTGTGATCACGAGACATTTGAGGCTTTTGCAACGCTCAATAATGGCTGCAAAGCCGTTATCGAGAGGTTGCCCAGTGAGGTAGTCGGGAAGTTGGGGCTCAATAATGCATAGCCACAAGTCAGTAAGGTTTGGCTTGTGGTTAGCTATTGTAAGCAAAGCTGCATTCGTCATTTGGTTGCAGAAGTACGTAATATAATGAAGCTTAGGACAACCAATAGCAACAGCGACAAGGCCTCGCTCGGTTAGATTGATGTTCGGGTTTGCATCATATGGGTCGGAAAAAAGAACCCTCAACTCCTTCAGCTCCTTGCATGATGTTGCTACCTCCTCAAGGCCGCCATCTTCAATGTAATCTAGCACCTATAAATTAGGCATTGTCAAGTTTAGCACCAAGTAGTACCCTAACAATTCAATTGTCTATTATATATGGTTTAGCTTCATGTTTCAAGCTCATTTTAGTAGCTTAAGATGACTCAATTTGATAGTATCACTACATTGAAGTCATACATGTGACAAGTTGAAAAGTTGCTCTACTTTACTTACCCGAAGGCATTGTAGATTTGGACAATGGCGCAATAGTTTAACAAGATCAGGACAACGTAGGGTAGAATGGATCAAGTTTAAAGAAGTAAGACCCGAACATAAATGATAGATAGTGGGCAAGTAATACGGATTGACATCCCATAGCCCAGAGATGCTCTTGAGTTCATTGCATCTTGAAAAGGCTATAGCGAGCTTTGCAAGAGTTTCGGGGCAGGGCTCCAATGTAAACAAACCAATGCCAAGATCGACTAGATGAGGAGCCTTTAATATAAGGTTTGCAAGCTTCTCAAGGGGAAATGAATGGTTTACGCGAAGCGCTTTTAGGTTAGGACATCGGCTCACCAAGCACTCCATTGTCGAAAAGGGTAGCTCGGATTTGAGGATGTCGACATTTAGAAATTCGAGAGATGTGTAAGAATCTGGGAAATGGGAGACCCAATCTCCACCTTGATCATCTACTTGGCTCTCGTCTACTTGGCTCTCGAATAAATCGAACATTCTCAAGTTCCTGCATCATTGTATGAATCATAATCAGATAAAAACAAATCCATATCAAAGTTCGGTGGACCAATACGAGCAGAGGCAGTTACATAAGTCTAATGAGGTTCTATCTTAAAATCAATTGACAATAGAAAGAATAAAAACCTGCAATGGGCAGCAATAGAGGCCAAGCCATGAGTAGAAAACCCTTCGCATCGACGCAAAACCAAAACCCTCAAATTCTTGAGCTTCGTCCCGATCAACTCCAAACCCTCGTCGTTGACCACCATCCTCTTGAGCCTGATCTCCTCCAGGGCCGGATATGCCGCCACCAGTGCCTCAAACCACGGGAGAGCGTGGGCTCCCCACCCTTCCGGTACGAGATCGTAATCCGCCGCCATGTGCTTCCCCTTGATGGTGATTGATCGGACGTCAGTGAACCGTCGGGTCAAGATCGGAGGGCTGACGGAGTAGGAGTTGCCGATGAAGACGTGGCGCCTGCACCACCGTTCGATGTGGTACCACGATTTGCAGACCAAGGAGACCGAGCTCCGGTCGAAGCGGGAGTCGATCAAGGAGAGCACGTGCTGGAGAGCCTCTTCTGGGAATGAAGGTGTTGTTTGTGTCTCCATGTCTGAGTTTTGTTGAATTGGAGATTTGGGTTTGAAAGATGAGCTTAAATTGAAGTTTTGGTCTTTGAAAAAAAGGAAAGAATGAATTGAAATCTGATATATGATTTGAATGGGGAATGTGGGAGGAAAGGGAGATCATTAGCATTTGTCAACAATTAATGTTGACTCAACTTCATCTCATAGTTAGTAAAATTTGGACAACTTTACGAGTCAAAATTGTGTGTTTCAAACTTCGTACTTCAACTGCTGCTTTCCCCTGTTTCTTCTCCCTGTTTTCCTCTGTTTTTGTTTTGTCTAATTCATCCCATATCCCTTTTTCCATGCCTCCTATATTCCATTATTTGCTACGAGTTTTGTACCACTAAACTTATATAATATTTATGCTTAACCTTAAAGAATAAATTATTATTGATCGGAAATACATTTTAAAAAGTCTTTAAAGTTTAAATAAACATAGAATTAGTTATACCTATCGTACCATATACGACTACGTCTCAGATTTTAAAATCATTTTTAGACATATTATAAATCTAGTATAAATATAAAAAAAATGATATAAAATTTAATATAATTAGGTATGAACATGCTATATTTTTAAAAAGAAAAATAATTGCTTTTCAAATTGGTATCACTACAATGATACGTAGAAGATAGAAATTTTTATAATTATAATAATTTTAGAATCAAATGAAAACTTAAACACTATATATGATAAAAAAAAATCTCAAGAACAATCATGACTTGAACATATATTCAATTTTGAAATACTAAGCATTTATTGACAATTTGACATACATAGAATTAAGATAAAAACAAAATAAGAAAGATATATATTGTCAATATTAAAGAGAAAGAATATAAATAAAATTGATTTAATGAATAAATTTTAATTTATCATAATAAAATAACTTACTTATTGAAAAAATTAAAATATAACTAATTTAATGTTAAGTGGAGCAAGAATCATTTTGGTATCTCGAAAAGACGCAACTTTACAATACAGTTATTGATACTTAAAAAGACAATGATAATATAAATACGAAATTAGGCCAAAATTAACGTGGTAGTTTAAAACGGTCTGCTTTTATAATATATAAATATATATAGGGGAGGGTTCAAGAGAAACGGGAGTTATAGAGAAACGGGGGAAATGATTAGGAGCGTTAGATTAGGGGTAATATGTGGTTAAGATTTGCGGAATATGATAACTATTGTGGATAGACATTTGGTTAACAAATCCTGCCAAAATAAAAAAAAAAGTGAAAAATAAAATATATGCGTGATTTTAGGAATGGGTTGCTAGCAAATCTGAAAAACTACCAAAAATACAATTCGTAATATTCAATCCAAATCCAAATTCGTGATTTTCAAATTCAAATCTATTTCCAAAATTAAATACGCTGATTTTGTTGCTAAAATTAAGGAGAAGCTTATTTTTTTGCTAAACTATTATCGAATGCGCGAGTTTATATCTAGAACATAATAGGTTATGTACTCGAATATGCTTAACACATTATCGAATATGTCGTTGTATTACTGATGTCATAATTTGAATGTTACTTATTGAACATACTATATTTTGTGCTCGAATATGTTGTTGTAGTGCTAATGTGATAATTTGACTGAATATGGGATTTTACATATTGAACATACTAGGTTCTATACTCGAATATGCATAACACATTCTCGAATATGTCATTGTACTCCTAATGTTTTGAACATTTGTACAAAAGAACCCAAATACGTATACAATATATCTAAATATTAAGTACAAAACCTCGAACATGTACATAAAATATCTGAATATTAACTTTACAATTTTGATCATATGTACTACAAAACTCGAATATGTATACAATATATTTGAATATTAACTTCACAATTTTGAACATATGTACAAACTATTTGAATATTAAGTACACAACCTCAAACGTGTGTATAATATATCGGAATATTAACTTTAGTCTTTTATCTCTATGTGCACCACGCATGCTTTCGACCATTTTCGGTGGCTTTACTCATTCTTCTTTGTCTTTGCATGGTTGGTTGATTTAAATATAGGCCCCTGGAAAAAAAATTATGTGACATTAGATGTGCGGATTTGAATTTGCTAAAATGATTTGAAGTTGAGAAGAATGTAAATTAAATCTTGAACATGTTTACAATATATCCGAATATTAAGTTTACAAAAGTGAATATGCGTACAACATAATTAAAATATGTAAATTCAATAATTGAATATAACAACCGGATCGCCGTTCAAACCCAACCATTAAACCAACGAAAAGAACTATTTTTGCAAACGATGAAGGTGATTGCGAACACACCGAACGGAAGACGACAACCCAAACAAAATTGATTTAAACTAAGCAAAATAAATCTGCTTGAAGAAAAATAAGCATCAAGAATTAAACAATAATAAGCATCATAAATTCAACACTAACAAAGTGATCGATGTATGTCTGCTACAAAACTCGAAAATTGAATTGTTGTCTATAAAATCAAAACCATGTAAAACAAATTTATTTTGATTTTTTACTGAAGATCATCTTTTGATTTTTACCGAAAATCGAATTGTACGGCTGTTGATAACCGTACAATCACCTTTTGATTTTAACGTCGACTACAAAAATAAGAACAGATCGTTGCACCCATAAAAATTACCTCTGATCGATTCCTTGTTGATGTAGAAATCTTGACTAGAATCCACCAATTACTGCAAACAAATTAAATTTGAGAAGAATAATAAATTGATGGCGCGAATCTACTAAATCGACTTCGATACTTACCGATTGCTGCAAAGCGACTTCATAACTACTGCTTGAAGAAGATGACATCGCCATTGAAGAGATGAAGAGAAAATTTTGATTTCTATAACAGAGAGAATATGGACGTGATTTTCATAAATTGGAAACAAATGAATATATGGAGAGAGAAATATAGATATGCAAGCATGATTCCAGCTAATTTGGATATTATCTGGTGTATCCTACACATAATAAGAATTTTACACCTTTTTTTTTATTAAATCTTATCCGTTAAAATAATCAGATCAGATGGCTCTCATTCATTCCACCGTTTCTCTATAATAAGGGGTTTCTCTAGAACCCTTTACTATATATATATATATTGATGATTTATTCATGGTATTTACTAAAAAAATAAATAAATAACGTCATAATTTTTTTTGAAATCCAATCCATTTATTATAATAAAGTATCATGAAATAGTGCCCTTTTTGACACTTTTTTTTTTAACTTTTATCTATGAACCAATAACCTCACAAAGTCCGCATTAATCATAGGGAAATGCTATACTTCACACTTTTTTACTAAACTTCACACAACAAAATTACTTTAATAACCTTCTTATAATATAAAATAATAAAAACTTAAAAAAATAATATATTAATATCTTTGCTAGATTTTCTGTCATTCAACAATATATCTTACTTAATCAAATATAAGTAAGATATGTTCTTCTTTCCTTTTTTCTTTTAAATAAAAAAATAGTCATTGTGATAATTATCTTTTAAATAATAGGCCAACTAACTAAGTCCTACTTATACTTATTTTAAAATAAAAATGGGTACGAGCCCTTCCCAAAGTCTTTTAGTTTTCGACTCAGTATATGTAATATAGCATAGAATACTGGATTATATGTTATGTGCACTAGGTATACAGTATACTGATGATTGCTTTCAAAATTTACGTTTGTTATTATTATATTACATGATATGAAGAAACTGATTTATAACAAGGTTATCAAAATTCTCAGAAATCTGCTTATTTATTCACATACTATGATACTATCATGTTAATTAGTAATCCATTGTTGGTTCACGTACACAATTTCTTCACAGTTTCAACGTTTTTTTAGGTTTTAAAGTAGGGAAAATTCCAGTAAATAAGGATATTAAATGATATATAATAATATAATATATTTTATGTGAATATTTTGTTTCATTTTTTTTGATAGAGTGAAAATTCGGTTTCATTCAACAATATATTTTAGGATCTTTCATTAAGACTAAATTATTTTGTAAATATTTTCTTATTAGTGGGAAGTTTAAATTTTCCAAAATTAAATCATAGGCTTTATGGTAAAGAAATTGAAAAAGTGTGAAGTTTAAAGATTTTTGGGTGTGAAGTACAACAGTTATGTAATCGTATTCATGGCAGAACAATACCTAATCAAATATAGCAATTGACAAGGCAAATAATGATTCAATCATGCATTTTGAAAACAATCACTTACACTTAGCCACTTAGGACATCAAAGGCCTTCATCACTCACACAAAAGTAAATAACTTAACTTGAAAAATTCTAATCACTTTTCACAGGACGCTCTCAAGTTGTGTGGTTCTCCCTTGTGAGTAGTGACTATACTTGGTTTACATTTTGGACAAATGCAGGGATATCCAACCTCGGTCCAGCAACCGTCCTATAAACATAGAGGTTCTCCACAAGATTCTCATCTGACAAAGACTCTAAAGGCCCATTGTCATTACTAACCTCCACATTCAACCTCATATGCTTCTCCCCGAGCAACTTACATGATCGGTAGCTCACATGGCAAGAAAACATCAAAAGAGATTGCATTCTCTCTAACCTATCCGAATTCGCCAGTACCACTTGACCACTAAATGGGCTATCCCTAATCCCCAACTTTCTAAGGTTATTGCATCCTGAGAAAACAGAATGAAGCCCCACATCGCTATTTCCAGAAAAAATAAGATAAAGCACCTCGAGGTTCTTGCCATGTGTCCCAATATGTTCGAGCAGTCGGTCTGTGACAAGGCCGGTGATCACAAGGCGTTTTAGGCTCTTGCAATGCTTAATAATGGCAGAATAGCCGTCCTCAAGTGGTTGTTCGGTAAGGTAGTCAGGAAGTTGGGGCTCCAAGATGATTAACCTAAAGCAAGTAAGGTTTGGCTTGTGCTTGGCAACTTTAAGCAGCGCTGCATTTGTCATTTGGTTGCATAAGTATCGAATATAATGAAGCTTTGGACAACCGATGGCAACAGAGACAAGACCGTGTTCAGTTAGAGTGATGCTTGGGTCAGCGTAGTACGGGTCAGAAGGAAGTATCCTCAACTCTTGAAGCTCCTTGCATGATTCAGCTACCTCCTCAAGGCCGCGATCTTCAATATAATCTAGCACCTGTCATTTTAGTAGCTTAAGCTTATTATTTCTTACACATATTCATTCATAATCTTTTATATCGACTAAGACCTTAGAAGTTGCAACTTACCCAGAGGCATTGAAGGTTTGGGCAATGGCGCAAAAGCTTAACGAGATTAGGACAACGTAGGGTGGAGCGAGTCAAGTTCAAAGAAGTGAGACCCGAACACATAGAATAGATTGTCGCTAAGTAATACGGGGTGACATCCCATAGCCCAGAGAGACTATTGAGTCCATTGAATCCTTCAAAAACAAGAGCAAGCTTTGTGCGGGCTTCAAGGCATGGCTCCATTGTAAACAAGCCAATCCCAAGATCAACTAGCTGAGGAGCCTTCAATAAGAGGCTTACAAGATTCTCAAGGGAAAAAGAATGGTTAACACGAAGTGCTTTTAGGTTAGGACATTTGCCCACCAAACGCTCTAGACCGGAGAAATGTAGCTCGGATTTAAGGCAATCGACATTAAGGAATTCCAATGAGGTATAAGAATTTGGAAAACTCGATATCCAATTTTCGCCTAGCTCATCCACTTCACTATGACATAAGTCAAGCTTTCTCAATTTCCTGCATCATCAATATCATGACAATTGTTATAGAGGGTTGTAAAATTTGCCAAAATGATTTGAGAATGATAGTTAAGACTTAAGAGACCTGCAATTGGAAGCAATGGAGGCCAATCCATGAGTTGAAAAGCCTTCACATTTCTCCAACACCAAACCCTTCAAATTCTTGAGCTTTCTCCCGATCAACTTCAAGCCCTCATCGGTGACCACCATCCTCTTGAGCCGGATCTCCTCCAACGCCGGATACGCCGCCGCCAGCTCAGCAATCCACGGCAGAGCGTGGGCCCCCCACCCTTCCGGTACGCAGTCGTAATCCGCAACGAAGTGTTTCCCCTTGATCGTGATGGACCGGACGTCTGTGAACCGTCGGATCAGGATCGGAGGGCTGACGGCGTAGCAATTGCCGATGGACACGTGGCGCCTGCACCACCGTTCGTTGTCGTACCAGGATTTGGAGACCAAGGACACCGAGTTCCGGTCAGCGCTGGAATCGATCAAGGAGAGCACGTGCTGGAGCGCCTCTTCTGGGAACGACGCCGTTTCGGTTCGTGTTTCTGCTTCCATTGGAGATTGAATTAAAGCTGATCGAGCTCAAATTAATTCGATAGAAAGGCGGCTTAATCCAGCTGCATTTTATAGGCAACTGAGTCATGGGAAAATTGTTGAGCTCAAGAATGAAGAGGAATTGAACAAGTCCGCCATTAAAAAAATTATGCATCAACAAGCACGCAATGGATAATAATGGTGTATGTTGTTCTTGACGGTTGACCTGACTGCATTTTTCCTCAGTACTACTTCAAACTTCAACCTGGTACCGAATTTGACTATTTGTATGTCAAAATAACAAAAAATATTAAAGAAATAGATCGTTTCCAAAATTCATCTCTTGTTTTTGTACTTCTTTGAAAGAAAGAAAAAACTGCTTTTCAAAAATTTTTACTGTCATTTGTAATTTTGAACTAGATAACTGCCTTCAGCAGCTTGAAGTTTTGAAATGCACCAATTTAGTCATGCAATATGTTTCTTCCACTACGTAAAATGTTCATAAACCACATGGTCATGGATTACTTGGTGAATTATCGTCTTGTTGTTTAGAATCGGGCAATTAAGAGCAATCTCAACCCTGCCCAATAGTTGTTGTACACCTTTTCTTATGAGTAATATTTTTGAACACAAAATGACAAAATATATAAATAAACTATCTCCAAATCTGTCGAACGTCCATATGCGATGGCGACAGAGTGTATACATTGGTTGACTTGTGAGTTTTATAAAGCTTAAACCTACATAGTTAAGTTGTAAATTTTAGTTCTTGCGTGAACCAAGATATGTTTATTGATATCTGAACAAAAAATATATGATTATTCGTTATTGATAGAAGGAAACATTTAATAATAATAATCCTAAAATACCGATATTGGTCCAAGAATACTGTGTCAGATGAGGCTAATTCACCAAGTCATGCTGAATTTAAACCCCACCTATCTCCATAAATCAATAGCAGAAGTTGACTATCCTTTTCAAAATTATGATCTCTTTTATAGGATGCTCAAAACAACCATCATCTAATTACATGAGTCGCTTTACATTGATTCTAGTATACAAGCATGAATGTAACAATATAATGACTGAATAGAACAAAGATCATAATTAATGTTTACAAACTCAATGGCGTTCAAGTGATAATACTACAATCATAAGCCACTTGGAACCCAAATTCAGCAAACCCACAATCTACAATTGCCCAAGAGCTGACTCTTTCTGATTTGTACTCCAAACAAATGCAGGTATATCCAACCTCGGACCTGCAATTGTCCTATAAACATAGAGGTTCTCAACAGAACACTCATCAGACATAGGATTGTGTAAAGGCCCTTTCTCATTAATCACCTCCAAATTCAATCTTGGATGCTTCTCCCCGAGCAGCTTACATGCTTGATAGCTCACCGGGCAACCCGACATCCAAAGGGATTGCAAAGTCTCCAACCTATCGGAATTTTCCAACAACACTTGACCGCTAAATGGGCAATCCCTAACCATCAACTTCTTGAGATTATTACATCCTGAAAGGACATGACGAAGCCCTAGATCATTGTTCCCGCAAAAAGCAAGGCAAAGCATCTCGAGTTTCTTGCCATGTGTCCCTATCTTCTCAAGCAGTCGGTCTGTCACAAGGCCGGTAATCATGAGGCGTTTAAGGTTGGCACACCGCTCAAGGATTGCACTGAAGCCGTTATCAAGTGGCTGGTGGGTTTGGTAGTCAGGAAGCTGGGGCTCGTAAATGCATATCCTCAGGCATGTAAGATTTGGCCTGTGCTTGGCAATTGTAACCAAAGCTTCATTTGTCATCTGCCTACAACAATACAGAATAGAGTGAAGCTTAGGACAACCCATGGCAATAGAGACGAGACCTCGTTCAGTCAGACTGATGCTCGGGTCTGCATCGTATGGATCAGAAGGAAGCACCCTTAAATCTTGCAACTCCTTGCATGATGCAGCTACCTCCTCAAGGCCACAGTCTTCAATATAATCTAGTACCTTAAGATGCCAAAGACATTTTGTTTAAATTAGTAACTTGAACTATTTTTTTTATAATAATTGTTAAAAGGGACCAAAAAGGTGTAACTTACTTGGAGGCACCGAAGATTTGTACAATGGCGCAATAGTTTAATGAGATAAGGGCTGCGTAAGTTGGTGTTCAAGTTCAAATAAGTGAGGCCTGAACAAATGGGATAGATAAGTGGTAAGCAATAAGGACTGAGATCATATAGGCCAGAGAGTCTCTTGAGTCCCTTTAGCTGTTCAAAAGCATAAGCAGGATTTGTGTATGCTTCAGGGTTTGGCGCCATTGTTAACAAGCCGCTGCCTAGATCAATTAGCCGAGGAGCTTTTAGTAGAAGGTTTACAAGGCTTTCGAGAGGCAGGGAACGATTTACATGAAGCACATTAAGGTTAGGACATCTGCCTACCAAGCGCTCTAGACTAGAGAAGTGTAGCTCAGATTTGAGGCAGTCAATGTTGAGGAATTCCAGTGAGGTGAAGGAATCAGGGAAATTAGAGATCCAATCCAATTTCCCTCCATCTTCTACTTCACTTTGACACAAGTCCAGTGTTCTTAGGTTCCTGCAGCATTGAGAATCATGAGGAATTGGACAGTAATAGCAACAAGAAATTTGATATATTGCAAAAGCAAACAAATTTACCAATCTTAGTTGATATATAAAAATGGTCTGAGAAACGCAAATCCAACTTTTCCTAGAAAGCAATGTATACATGAATAATTCAGGGAAGATCAACTTTCATGGCTTCCATATTCACATTTCACTCCAGTCTCAACTTATGAGGACGATTCACTAAGCAATTGCAATTGCAGGAAAAATGCTATTAAGTATTGAAATAATAATTGAAAATCATGAATTGATGAGAGACCTGCAATTGGTAGCAACGGAGGCCAAACCATTGGTAGAAAACCCTTGGCATCGACACAAAACCAAAACCTTCAAATTCTTGAGCTTCGTCGCAATTAATTCCAATTCTTCATCGGTGATCACCATCCTCCTCAGCCGGAGCTCCTCCAGCGCCGGATACGCCGCCGCCAGGGCCGTGGTCCACGGGAGGGCGTGGGCCCCCCAGCCATCTGGAACGAAGTCGTAATCGGCGAGGAAGTGTTTCCCCTTGATGGTGATGGATCGGACGTCGGTGAACCGCCGGATCAAGATCGGAGGGCTGACGGCGTAGCAGTTGTCGATGAAGACGTGGCGCCGGCACCACCGTTCGATTTCGTACCAGGATTTGCAGACTAAGGACGCCGAATTCCGGTCGGCGTGGGAGGAGAGGAAGGAGATAATGTGCTGTAGAGCCTCTTCTGGAAACGAATTTTGCGTTTGCGTTTCCATCTCCATTTGAATAGAGAATTTGAAGCTGAGTTGAATTAGGTTTGAATAGAAAGCAAGATGTATGAATCCGATTGAATTTTGCCCCTTTTAGGCTTTTAGCAGAGGTAGGACACGGGAAAAGCGAAAATGAAGAGGAAGACGGAGTCAGTGAGATTGTGAAAGTGGTTGACGAATTGGGAAAGGACAGGCGGAGGAAGCCGGGAGAAATATATAAGTACTAAGTGTCAACATTCTAGAAGCCGCCGCCATTGATGACCACAACCAGCTACAACTACCCCCAAACTATTCTTCAGACTTTCTTTCGAAAAAACACGCACTCTTTTGACCTGCTTACTTTTCTTCAGAGCTCCGTAGTTGCTAAAAGTAAATGCAAACCCAATAAACTGTGAAGCATACTAATCAACCCAATCCGATCACAAATTTAGCATAAATCCTATAATGTCACTAGTCTGTGTAGCTTTTGAAAACACGTAAATTATTAAATTGAGCACATGTTTCACAATGTTTCAACATGAGTTTTTAATATGTTGATCTCTAGTCCTATGACATGTTAGCAATAAAAAAAGAAGTTTGATTAAACAAAGATATGAAAACCAAATGCCAGTTGAATCGAAAGTGAACCCAAATCCAAAATATTTAAACTTGAGCTTACCAAAACTACGAAGGATTCATCTGAGACCTACAATCCTACAATATGTAGCAATGGAGAACAAATCCATGAAAGCTACACGTGCTGCAAAGCCTCATCTGAGACCCAGGCCACCGCTTGCAATTCCATTTGTTTTGTGTTATGTTGAATACTGTAGGATATAACGATGGATCAGGATCGGAATGAAGATGAGATCAAAATGGAAAGATGGAAAATGGAAAGTTGGTCAAAGTTGCTACAAATAGCTTATGGGTGTGAGAATCAGCAATATAGTAAACTAAGATGCTGGAAAAAAAAAGGCCGAACCGACCGAAAACTACCCTTATAATATGTTATATTGCTTTAAACCACCCTTTTAATATCAATTTACCGAAAACCACCCTAATAAGAGCTTCCGTTAATAAATAACCACCCGCCCCCAACTCCCGTCAAAAAAAACCGTTAGTGTTGTATGCACATGCCCCATTATTAATTTTTAATGTGAAATAAAAGTACAAAAAAAAGGAAATGGCCCAAAAAAATGAATCTCAAGATCAAACCCAAATTTGGATTGGGGAAAAGTGAGCCCGTGATTTTGGTGGTCGAAGTTCAAAATCCGAATTCATTAATGTTGTCCCCGGCAAGGTCACTGGTGGCAATGAAGTCATTCGAGTTCAAAGAAAGGATTAAATCGTGTTGAAATTTTGCTTGGTAGACGTCGAGACTGTCTTTTTTGTGCAATAATTAGTTTTAATTTATTAGTATATTTATAATAATATAATATAATGAAAAATAAAGGGTGGATTTATAATTTCATACTTTAAACGGATTTTTTTGACGGGAGTTGGGTACGGGTGGTCATTTGTTAACGGAAGACCTTATGAGGGTGGTTTTCAGTAAATTGATATTAAAAGGGTGGTTTAGAGCAATATGGCTTTTATAAGGGTGGTTTTCGGTCGTTTGGCCAAAAAAAATTGAGCAAATGAGAATCAAAACACCAAAAGATATGATTCCAACTAATCAATTATCCTGCAAAATTGATCTTTTAGCTTCAGTTACAATCAGTCCTTGTAAGGGAACACAAAAATGTTTCAACTGGCCAACTAAAAGGAAAGGGGATAATCTTCAAACAACAATTCACTTCTTCTTCTCTCCACCTCCAGCAGACCTAAGCAAACAAAGACCAGAACAATTTGTGAGATAACGGCCACAAATATTTATCATGTTAATTTTAAGCCTCAGATGAAATTAAATCACCTCATTTTACGGAGAACGTTGGACATCTCCTCTCTCTTCTTCTTTGCTCTCTTGTGAGTTCCAAGCTTTCTCTTGGCCACTTTCAAAGCCCTCTTGTCCTTACCAACCTTCAAAAGCTCAGTAATTCTCTTCTCATAGGGAGCGAATCCAGCAACTTCTCTGATCAGGTTCCTTACAAAGTGCACTCTCTTACTGGTTTTCTGGATAGAAACGGAAATTAAATATCAAGATGTCAATCCCTCAAAGCCAAGGCGCTAAAAAAATTTATCACCAGAACAAAACATCATGCAAATTAGTAGTTTAGTTTGCACTTTACTGAACAATGACTTATATTAAGCTAGATTACACACAGAATGTGAAAACTCACCCCCTTCCTGTCAGACGGCTTTGGAGCCAATTCCTTCTTTGTAACAATGTGACCCTTGTTTAGGCCTACAATAAGGCCACTTGCCTGTGGAGGTGCCATACGCTGGAAAAGGAAACAAAATAGCAACAGTTGAGTATATTTGAAAATTTGAGAAAACAGTTATAACCAGCAAATGAAATTAGGGTAACAAATTTTCCACAACAACTGATACACTGACAAGATCACCACTATCCCATAAAAACAATGATGCCTAACCAAGATTGAAATTAGAACATCAAATTTTTATCACAGAACTTCACTATCCATATTTAACATAAAAAAATCTCAATAGTAGCAGATAAGGAAAATAGCCAATTTATACATTCAGTTTAAAGAAATTTCCGGGCAACAATTTTTCCACATGAACAGATAAACAAACAAAATCGCCACTATCCCGGGAAAACAACCAAGCCTAACCAAGACTGAAATTAGTGCATCAAATTTTAATAAAAAAACTTCACTATCCATGTTTATAACAAAACTTCAATAGTAGTTGATAAGGAGAATAACCTATGTATACAAATTCAGAACAATGACTTACATATAGCATTTGTCCATAGATGAATTTTTACAAAACAGCACAAGTGTGAAGCTACATGGAAGCTTATAAGAAATAAATAGGTCCACGGTTTGATATATCAGAAAATATAACAAAAAATATGTGCAGTCAAACAAACAAGCATGCCCAATCAGCATATGAAATTACAGCAACAAATCTTTCCAGAAATGAAATTAAAGAACCAAATTTTACCACTAGAACCACTATTCATATTTCAGGCATAATAGAACCTTGATTAGTAGTACTATTACTTGATAAGAAACATAAACAATTTATACATTCAGCACAATGACTTACAAACAGCGTCTGTCCAAAGTAATTTATTGCCAAATCACTTTCTATATACAACAATGAAGCAAAATAAAAGCTTAAAACCTCTCAAACTACAGATGCCCCTATACATCTGAACCCATGATTGAAGCCTAAGAGAACACAATTGAAAGAATCGGATAGGAGTAAAAGCATCAGAACAACAAAAGGATTTACAAATCAAAATGAAACCAAAAGACAAACTTCACAGAATTTATATGGCAGGAAACTCAATCGTAACAATCAACAAAGTTATAAATCAAAAACAAAATCAAATAAAACCATCTTCATAAGGCCAAGACTAATTCTAACGATCCGTAAGAGAAAGAGATTGAGAGCGAACTGACCTTGGCGGAGACGAGTGCTTTCCCAGAAATCGTAGTGTTGCAACGCAGCGGCGTTGGTGTTATTTTTGCTTGTTTTAACTTCTCACGATGCTTCTGAATTAGGGTTCTCGAATCATTTTCGGCCCACTATCTTTTTTTTTTTAACAGCTTAATTCAGCCCCTTTCAGGCCATTTTATCATGGACTAATCTCGGCCCAAATCACAGGCTAGCCCATTATTATAGATTATCCACTATTTTTACAAAAGAAAAAATGGTTATTGAACTGGATTTGGTCTCTAAATGTGCTCCCTAAGGTGAAGAATTTTGTAGTAAGACTATGTTTTGATCGACTCCCAACAAAAACAAGATTGGCTAAAAGTAATATAGCGGCTACACAACAATGTCCCTTCTGCTCATCTAGTGAGGAAGATTCTACACATTTATTCTTAGAATGCCCTTATATTTTATAAAATATGTCACTTATTCATACTAATTATGACGAAATAATAGAGAAACTAAATTATCAAAATGAAGAAATTTTTGCCTTGAAGATATTTAGATCTGTTTCTGCAGAGTTGGGCTTTGCACTTGCAGTTTGCCCTTAATTTCTTCTAGATTTAACATTTTTGCTTGATATATCAACTAGCATGTCATTCAAAACTTTGGACTAAAATGGTTACAAAGTATTGTAACAAAATCACGTTAAATAGTAATTACAAACTCTACATGATTATAGTGTATATCATCTTTTTCTAGAAAAATACAAGGGTAACTGAATGTAAGAATGTTCAACTGTGTTCTTCTAGTCCTTCATCTCTAACACTGCTAGGTAAAATGTAGGATCATCTGTGAATTCCACCATTACAAAAGAATGACCAGCTGCAACCTTCTCCAAAGTCATCTTATCGGGCAAATCGGCCATGATCACATCACCAAACTGCTGCTTCTGCTGTTCTAGCCCTTGTCTTCCCTCAAGATGGCTTATGACAACCCTTGCACCTGCATAAAAAGAAAAATTGGACCATTATTGCATTGACTGGATGGATTGACTTTAGAAAAATTCGAGAATTGAGGTTCAAGGAAACTCAGGATTTAAAGAAGAAATATGTAGATGTACAATTGCACTCTGAAAATTACCTGGTGCACAGCGGCTGGCAAGCACTCTGAAAATCTCATCAAGTTTGAATGGCAAGGCAGGTAAACAATATAGGAAGACAACATCAAAAGGGGCCCACTTCTCAGGCACATAGATCAATTCTCCCATCCAGCACTTAACTGTATCATACCTCTCTACTATCCCAGCCAGCATTAGTAGTGAATCATGAACAACAAGCAAGAATTGGTCGGCTAAAGTATCAGCCACTCTATCCACAAAATCATCTGAGCCTATTGAAACCAGGATCCTTGATTCATCTCCAATCTTCCGAGCTGTGATAACTTGATTGGTCTTGATGTTCCTTTGAGATTGCATTTTCAGGCTCAAGAAATGACCAATCTTTTCCATCAGGTCTTCAATGTTCATTACAGAAACCCCTTCGTCTTGTGGAAGTGCACTGCAGGTTGGTAGGGTTGGGGAATGCGGGGAATGAATTTGGATTGATGACAAAGCATGAGACCCGGTGTAGAAATTAAAAGGAGGGGGAAATTGAATATAAAATGGACGTTGTTGTACATTTGATAGAAATCCAGGAGATGTGGCAAGGGAAAGGGAATTCATGGCAAAAAATGCTATAGGCAAAGCCGTATGAGAAAGAGGTTGGTGTTATTTTTGCTCACGATGCTTCTGAATTATTAGGGTTGTCGAATCATTTTCGGCCCACTTTCTTTCTTTTTTAACAGCTTAATTCAGTGCCCTTTTCGGCCATTTTATCATGGACTAATCTCGGCCCAAATCACAGGCTAGCCCATTATTATACATTATCCATTATTAGAGAAAATTCTGATTCTTCTTCAGCCGCTTCTGAGTCTCCAGCAGGCAACAAGGCTGCACAAGCAGCAAGTATGCATCTTTACTTTCCCTGTGGAATCATAAGAGGAGCCCTCACAAACTTGGGAATTCCATGTGCTGTTTCAGCCGATATCTCTAATCTACCTGCTTGTGAGTTTCAATTTTTCGTGATTCGCACTTTTAATTTAAGTTGGTTTCTTGCAGAAAGAATTTGGTTGTAGTTTATTTCTAACTTAATATTTCAATCTTGGTCTTGCTCTTACATGTTGAAGTTTATCGGTCTTTAAGCTGCATTCATAACTTAATATTTGAATTTTATTTTCTCGGTGGAATGAGAGGCAACGCTCTTAGTAATTTTATTGATCGACCAAACACGGGGCTTGGACCCTAACATATATTAGCACTAAGAAAAAACGAAATACTCGCGCATGGGTCTAACAAAACATGAAAGCCAACAGGAAAAAAAACAAGAGATTCGGTGACTGAATTCGCTTTAATAATGACATTGTGGAAACGAATAGACTAGTCCTTGTAAAAAGAATACTTTGGTACAGCATTGAGCAACTAGGCTAGATAGCAATCAAGTTGTTGATGAAGCTCACCACCAACTGAGGTCGAATCTGTTTCAAACACCACTTTTTTGTGCTCCAAGATAATCGCTTCCGTTTGTTTGCACATATATCCGGGAAATCTGATTCATCTCCAGCGGCTTTTTTGTTGGTTTGAATATATTTGTCGGTTTTTTGCTTAGAGAAATTGGTGGTAGTTTTTGCTTGCAGTTAGACAAATTTTAAAACGAGTAAATAATGACTTTATTACTAGCTGCTTGATCACAATGGTCTGTGCTGATAGTAATTTGGATTTCAGTCCACAAAAACACTAGCAAATTGCTATTCTTTGTGGGTTTTTTTGGCTTTTTGCATACATGAAACTTATTTCTTTCTAGTCATCTTATTGGTTCTGATTTGGTTGTCTATATTTATGTTCATCTATATTGTGCTGATAACACATTCCATCCTTTTGTAGCATTTGAGTGTGTTGTTCATAAACTGTTGTTGTTATTTCTCCATTGACAGGCTCATTTGTGATCAACATCACAGGTCTAATCACTAGAATAATCACGCATTTCTGCTCAACAAATTCATCTTCTTCAAATGCTTTTCCATGATAAAAAGGTTCGTTCTCAAGTTTTCGTGCCTTCTCTTCTGGTTTGTGAATTTTTGGAATTTCAAGACACAATATGTTCTGGGTTAGTATCATCTACTCTTATGCAAGAATTTAGGAACTGAGTTCACTTGTACCTATAGTATATTTTGAAATATCAACACCAGATATTTACACAATTTACATTCTCAACAAAGAAAAATAAACATGTATAAGCTACTTGCACCAGCAGAACAACAAGAAGATATTAGACATTACCTAATTAGAAACAACAAGAACAATATCACTAAAACATCCTTTCACTGGACTACAATACATATGTATCTCAAATCAACCAAAGTGGGTACTTGCATCACATCAAGCAGGTGACCTTTATTTGATACAGGTGTCCTCTTCCTAAAGAAGATGATCAGCGCGTGTGAGTGTAAAACCATACATAAGATGCTACAACCAAAAGGATCCCTGTGAATCCAGACGCAAAACCGACATAGAGTCCTTGTAAAAATGGTTTCCTTTTGCCACTTCCATGCTCAAGAGGTTCTCTTGTATTCAAACAAGAGCGGTGTATGATTTCACCACACAACTGCGGATTTCCTTCAAAATCTTCTAGTTCAAAAGTGTCAAATTGACCACCGCTTGGTATTTGACCTTCAAGATCGTTATAAGATACATTTAGGTGTGACAAGAAATGGAGATTTTTTAGTGAGGCAGGTAGTTCACCTGTCAAACTGTTTGATGAAAGGTCTAGCACTTCCAAAGTTGTCAACTTAGATATACTAGCTGGAATATTGCCTGAAAAAGAGTTGTATGCAAAACGTATTCGTTGAAGCCCTTGCAATTTGCCGATCTCTGATGGAATAGGACCACTTAACATGTTATTGGAAAGTATCAGTGATGAAGGGAAGGTGTTATATTGTTTGAATGCTTTACGATCTAGAGAAAGGAAGGGGAGCTCAAGATGAAACCGGTTGAGTTTTGGATCTACTTGTTTTGGGATTAGTGCAGGCAATCGGCACAATTCTTGGGGAACTTTTCCATTCAAATGGTTTGAGGATAGATCTATGAAAAATAGGTTGGGTAAAGTCCCCATCCAATCTGGAATTCTTCCTGTGATTTTGTTTTTCCTCAATGTTAGTGCTCTAATTGTCTTGATCTTGGATAGCCATTCAGGAAAGGAGGAGCCCGTCAAGTTGCAACTATCAAGAGATAAAAATTGGAGTTGTGGGAATCCAATTGAACCAAGAAAGTTACTATTACTTGGTAGAAATTCGCCATAAAAGTTTGATCCAAGGAAGAGGGTGGTTAAGTTGTTACAATTTGCTAAGATTGTAAGTGTTCTTGTGATATTTGTGAAGGAATTCTGAGTAATGGAGATGTAAGACAGAGATTTCAGCTCTAAAATTTTGGGTGAGATTTGACCTGTTAGATTGTTCATTGCTACTCGAATTGCAGTCAATGACTTGCATGAGTATATGCTTTCGGGCAAAGTGCCACTGAACGTATTGTTCAAGAGATCAAGTTTTCGAAGCTGAGTAAGCTTGGACAAGTCCAATTTGGAAATATCTCCATCCAAGTGATTGTTACCTAGAAATATATCAATTAAGTTTGTACATCTCATCAAGCTTGGCGGGATAGGACCACTAAGATTGTTGTATTGAAGATCAAGCCTTTCCAAATACAAGAGGTTTCCAATCTCTAGAGGAATAGGGCCAGAGATGCTATTTGCAGAGAAGTCTATGGTTCTAAGATTGATGAGCTTAATAATTCCCTCACCTAGTGGTCCAAAGAGATCATTATTGGAGAGATTGAGATGAGTAAGACTTACAAGATCTCCAATGGAGTCACTAATTACCCCTTTCAAGCCTTTGGAGTACAAGTGTAAAGAGATGACTCTTCCATTAGTATCCCAAACGATCCCCTCCCACTGACAACAACTTGTAGAAGAGGAAGAAGACCAGTTTAACGGAGTCGGAGTTGAAAGGTTCGCAGAGAAAGCGAGAAGGGAGGATTCGTCTTGAGGATCACAAACTTGCTCATAGGAAAAGGCGGCGGAGTACAACAATAAGATGATGAAGAGAGAAGTGGTAAGAGGTTGGAATGATTTTTGTGGAAGCATGGCTTTGTTGTAGTAGGGTCTTAGCTAGCTAGTAGGTGTGGTTGAGATTGTTTGCATATATGATATTTGGTAATTAAGGTGATATTTTGCCCTTTATATATAGTACGTGTGTAGACGCCATTTTTACATTGAGCTTGAAAAGTTTGTTGGTTTCGAATAGACTTGTACGTCTGGGATAAGATGGGCCAGCTCAAGACACTTGCAAGTTGAAAGTGGCTACCCTTCTCCTTTGACGTTCTAGCCTACGTTCCCAATTGCTAATGTACGTCCCTTCAATTGCTTTGGTTCAATACGTTCAAATTGATCGAGCTCATTAATTAAGGGGTGATTAGTTTGTGTGGAAAATGGACAAGCCTTTGTCTATTGATTCATGGGTTTGATTTTTTTTTTGTTCGAATGGCTTTGAATCTTCATGGTGTTATGGGTCCTCGTTGAAATTAAAGGATCATGAGCAATAATTAAACGGTTTTTCTGAGGGCATAGGTTAAATCTCCTATCGTGTTTTTTTCTTACTTTTTATTTTTTGGTCGAAAAAACCGATTTTCGTACTGTTTATTAGGCATCGTAGGAATGCACCGTGAAGGTACATACGTTGCTTGCTCCAAAAAAACAAGGGCCTTATAACTTGACAATTGATAATTTGATATGTTTGAAAAAATATTTTGTTTCTAACTTACTATTGCAATATTGGACTTGCATGTTAGAAGTTTATGGGTCCTCAACCTGCATTTATATCTTTGTCCCACTCCTTCGAATATGTGACCCCTATCACTTTTATAATTCAAACGAAGCTCATTTGAATTTTATTTTTCTGTGCGTGGAATAGATAGCACGAACCAAAGTTTTCAAATTTAATAAATTTTAACGACCATTTGGGCCTCTGAGTATTCGGAGGATTCCTATCAATTATTGATTGCTCGGATTATCATAGGACTAAAATTTGATCGTGTGTACAAAGTCATGGATATCTCGAAGAGACCAAGATATGCACATTAATTTGACTAGATCATTTATTTTTTTTGGTCAAGTTTGACTAGATCATTTTACAAGTGCAAGAAGCAATATATTGATCAAGCCTTTGGTTTAGTTTGTCAGTCTACTCGCAAATTTAAGTTGAGGAGGGGATGTGATGTGTCTCATTCGTTCTCGTATCTTGAATCTATCTCCGATATCATTTCTCATATTTTTCTCACTTACGATGATGAACATTTTATACAACTTCAAAGCCCAAATGATATTTTATGGAACACCGCATAACAGCTTCACAGCCCACAACCACGTCCAAAAAGCCCAAAGCTTTTTTTTTTTCTTCTTCTTATAATATGATTTGTATTCATATAGGGAGGAATAAAAGAATTTTATTAACATATATTATAATTACATCAAAAAAAAAAAGAAGTTAAACGGACAACTAGACTCTTTGAATAGCTAACTCCTAACCCGAAAATTCCATTAATATAATTCTAGGGTCTAATAGAGGCATGCGAGTATTTAGATATAAATACACCATTTTTTAAAAGATGTTACCTAGCTCTTATCCTCAAACGTGAAACGAATGTACTTTTTCTAGTTAGTAGTGTACTTTTCATACAAAAGTGCATTGCAAAATACAAAAAGTGCAATATGAAGAAATGCATTACAAAAAGTACGAAAAGTGAAAATGCGAAAAAGTGCATTCTGAACTAGAAAAAGTGCAGTATGAACTAGGAAAATTGCATTCGTTTCGGGGTAAGAGTTCGTTTCATTTGAACAAACTCTGTAAAGATATACTAACTGAAGTAATTTTATAAAAATAAAATCATAATTTTAATACAAAAAATAGATAAAAAGAATAAAAATTATAAAAAGCAAATGATTGAAATTGAAGAATGAGTTTTATAGTTGATACGAAACTGGAAAAGTGATAAAATATACGGAGCAATAGGATTTTGTAGAGTAAATTAATAAACTTTGGCTTAAAATGGGATACCTTTTGTAACAAATCAATCATTTAAAATTCATTTGGGGCATTTTTATAAAAATTTATAAACTGTTATGAATACATGTATACACATGCAATGCTACAAGTTACCCTTAGTTTTTCACCTATTGCTTGTATACATAGATGATTTAACATGTAATATTGTATAGTGTATGATTGGAGGTAACTTGTACAAAGTGAATTATTCACCTTCTTCACCTCCTTATTTCCATGCATAAATCATGGAGATTCACCTAAGTTTAATCCCACCTTTGGCCTATAAATATGACCATCCTCCATTGTAAAACTTGCACCAAAGTAGAGTAAGAAATACACTCTCTAAAGTTCTTACTCTCCCTCCCTCTCTTCTAATGATCTAAAAGTCCTCATAAAGTTTGTTTAAGTGTTTTCCCAAAAGTTAAAGTGATCTTGCTTTCATAAATCTTTTCATAACACGTTATCAGCACGAGTCTCTAATTATCAATTGAGCTTCTCTAATCACCAAGGTACAAACTCTATCTCTTCTTAATCTTAATCAACCAAGAAGTTTATTTCTTAAAACCGTTTTGAGGAGTATGCTCTGTAGTTGCCCGATTTGGGATCTTCTACATCAGAAACTCGTTTTTCTTTCTAGATTTAAAACGAGTTCTTACCAAAAAATAAATCATGCTTTTGGATATGTACAAGATACAAACAAAACATTAGATTTGCTTACCTCTTTTGAAGTTTAAACCGATTTCTCCTTCGAAAATCTTCAACTTCACCACTTGGATTGGAAGTAGGTTTTAACCAAAATGATTAAGAGCATGATGTTGGTAATCACAATAAGAATAAGGCAAACGAAAAGCTCAATAATAAATCTTCTATTACCGGCCCTAAGACGACGCATAATCTCGTCGTCGGCCATGGAGAATGTCGAAAAAAATTTGGTAAAGGTGGTCGAATATGTAAGTGGAGGAAGGAGATAAGGTCGGAAGTGAAAAAGTGAAAAGGGGGATGAAGGGAATCGGACTTTAAGGACTTCGGACTTTGGACTTAAAGGACCTCGGACTTTGGACTTAAAGGACCTCGAACTCTAAGGACTTTAAAACTTTAAAATTCCCGCTATATAATTTTCTTTCATTTCATATGATCTCTTACTTTTGTCTTACGTTATTGTCTATGCCTATATCTATATTGATTACTTCTCTGACTCACGCAATCTTTCTTTATGCATTCCGAATATATCATCTACATGCATATATTTATTATTTGATATGAAATGTCCTTCAATCGTCTTAGACACGACTCATGCATTATATTATTGATTATGTTAACCTTTAATTTGCATATCTTTATATGTAGCAACTAATGGCAAACATCGCTAAGAGGGAGTTTGACATCCTTGACCTATCGGGCCAGAAATACCTCGAATGGAGGGTAGATGCCATGGCTCACCTCAAGGCAAATGGCCTTGAGGAAACAATTGTGGCAAACAATAATGCCACCCCACAGGAAAAGGCGAAAGCCATTGTGTTCCTCCGCCACCACATTCATGAGAGTCTCAAAACTGAGTACTTATTTGTGGAGGATCCTATAGAATTGTGGGAGAGCCTGAATGAGCGCTATGCTCATCAAAATGAAGTTTTGCTCCCACAAGTAACACATGAGTGGAACACTATAAGGTTCCAGGACTTTAAGTCCATCACTGAGTACAACAGTGCTATCCACAGGATCACTTCTCAATTGAGACTATGTGGTAAAATGATCACTCAGGAAGAGATGTTGGAGAAAACTTTCTCCACTATGCATGCTTCAAACATATTATTGCAACAACAATATAGATTAAGAAATTTCAAAAGATATTCTGACTTGTTGAAAGTATTGTTGGTTGTTGAAAAGAATAATGAGCTCCTAATGAAAAACCACAATCTAAGGCCTACTGGCTCAACAGCTGCCCCAGAAGCAAATGCTATGAACAAAGCATTCCATGATAGGAACGACAATGAACGTGGGCAGCAATCACGCCGTAACAATGGGCGTGGACGAGGTCGTGGTAACTATGGGAGTCGTGGTGGTCGTGGTGGTCGTGGTGGCCATGGACGTGGCCGAGTCTACAACAAAAGCCACGATAATCACCGTGAGAACCAAGGCTACAAAGGAGGTGTGAAGCAACAGGTCCAGACGGGTCCATCATGATCCTCCCAGAAATCCAAATCAGCATGCTACAGATGTGGCGTGACTGGTCACTGGTCAAAGGTATGCCGCACAGCTCCACACCTAGTGAAGCTGTACCAAGCTGAAAAGAATAAAGAAAAGGCTACCGAGACCAACTACATCGATAACAAAAATGTGGATAGGTCACCTGTGACTAGTCTGGATGTCAATGACTTCCTTAACTTTGAGAATGATGATGGCTATGCCTTAGGGGCTTAAATGAAAAGCACAAGCCCCTAAATATCTCTACTATCTCCCATGTTATTGTATAATATTTGCAATGTATTTTTTATATCTCATGTTTTAACTTCTCTCTCGTAGGACTTTGTATAATAGAACTTGTATAATATGTTTATCCTTGTATAATATATGAAGCTTTTATTAATGCCTTAATTCTCCTTTTTCTTTATATTGATAGAAAACATGGACTTACCTAAAGTGAAACCCGATGGGAAGGAGCAATGTCTTTTGGACAGTGCGACAACACACACCATCTTGAGGAGTAAAGAACACTTTACTCAATTAAGAGCCTTTGAAGGCAATGTCACTACAATATCCGGTGTGTCAAAACTCATCGAAGGCTCTGGAAGAGCTGTCATTCTACTCCCAAAGGGAACAAAGCTAGTAATAAATGACGCACTATATTCGAGTAAATCTCGAAGAAATTTGCTAAGCTTTAAAGATGTGCGTCTGAATGGGTTTCATATGGAAATCATGAATGAAAATGGGAAAGAATACTTGTGCATCATAAAACATGAATCTGGCCATAAACAGATTCTCGAAAGGATGCCAACGCAAACCTCCGGATTATATCATACATACATTTATCCGTTTGAGATCAATGCAATGTTTAACAAAAGGTCATATGACCAAACTACATTCACATTATGGCATGATCGATTGGGTCATCCAGGGGCAGTAATGATGCACAAAATCATAAAGAGCTCACTTGGACATACATTAAAGAACATTAAGGTTCTTCCGTCCAGTGATTTTAATTGCACTGCTTGATCACTTGGAAAGCTAATTATCAGGCCTTCTAAAAACAAGATTGCAAGTGAAAATCCTGCATTCTTAGAAAGAATCCAAGGAGATATATGTGGGCCAATTGCTCCACCATGTGGACCATTCCGATACTTTATGGTGCTAATTGATGCATCTACACGTTGGTCACATGTAAGCCTACTATCAACAAGAAATGTTGCATTTGCTAAACTCCTTGCCCAAATAATCCGATTGAGGGCCCAATTTCCGGATTATACAATAAAGAAAATCCGGCTCGATAATGCAGGAGAATTTACATCTCAAACATTCAATGACTATTGTATGTCAATTGGGCTTGATATAGAGCATCCAGTGGCTCATGTTCACACACAAAATGGTCTTGCTGAATCATTGATAAAGCGATTGCAATTAATTGCCAGACCATTATTGATGAAATCAAAATTACCACCATCGGCATGGGGACATGTAATATTACATGCAGCAACCTTAATTCGATTAAGGCCAAGTGCAAACCATGAACATTCCCCTATGCAACTTGTGTCCGGTAAGGAGCCAAATATTTCACATCTAAAAATATTTGGATGTGCGGTTTATGTCCCTATTGCTCCACCTCAGCGCACAAAGATGGGACCCCAAAGGAGATTGGGAATTTATGTTGGTTTTGAGTCTCCCTCGATAATCAAATATCTTGAACCAACAACTGGTGATTTATTTACAGCTAGATTTGTTGATTGCCATTTTGATGAAAATACATTCCCAGCCTTAGGGGGAGAAAAGAAAAATGGGGACCCACATGTGAAAGAAATCACATGGAATGCAACTGCATTATCCCATCTTGATCCAAAAACAAAAATGTGTGAACAAGAAGTACAACGGATCATTTATTTGCAAAATGTAGCAAATCAGTTACCATATGCATTTACTGATACACAGAAGGTAACTAAATCACATATACCTGCAGCAAATGCTCCAACAAGAATTGAAATACCCAATGGATTGCCAGATGCATCCATCGCAAGCGAGTCTACAACACACCGAAAGCGTGGTAGACCATTAGGCTCAAAAGATTTGAAACCGAGAAAGGCAAGAAGCCAAAAGGGTATAGCAGGAGAAGCCACAATGGATCATGAGAATGATGGTAAAGGCAAAGATATTGAAAATGAGAATACCTCAACAGAGGATGATATCGACAACTTTGAGATTTCCATAAACTATGTGTCAACAGGCACGCAATGGAATCGAAAAGATGTAATTGTCGATGATGTATTTGCCTACTCAGTGGCTAGTAATATTGTAATTGAAGATGATGATTTTGAGCCAAAATCGGTCGATGAATGTCGACGAAGAAATGATTGGCCAAAATGGAAAGAGGCTATTCAGGCAGAACTAAAATCGCTTGAAAAGCGAGAGGTCTTTGGACCAGTAGTTCATACACCAAATGGTGTGAAACCAGTCGGCTATAAATGGGTCTTTGTACGTAAAAGAAATGAGAAAAACGAAATTGTAAGGTATAAAGCAAGGCTTGTAGCACAAGGTTTTTCTCAGATCCATGGAATTGATTATGAAGAAACATACTCTCCGGTAGTTGATGCAACTACATTGAGATTCCTAATTGGCATGACTGTCTTTGAAAGGTTACAAATGCGCCTCATGGATGTCGTGACCGCATATTTATATGGATCACTTGATACAGACATCTACATGAGAGTCCCCGAAGGACTCAAGCTGCCTGAGGCCAATAATTGTGGACCTCGAGAAATATTTTCCATAAAATTGAGGAGGTCATTGTATGGGCTAAAACAATCTGGACGAATGTGGTACAATCGCCTCAGTGAATACCTCATGAAAGAGGGATACAAGAACGACACCGTTTGTCCATGTGTTTTCATCAAGCGATCCGAAAAGGGATTCACTATTATCGCAGTTTATGTTGACGATTTAAACATCGTCGGAACTCCAAATGAGCTTCAAGATACTGCGAAATATTTGATGAAAGATCTCGGACAAACGAAGCTTTGTCTTGGCTTACAAATTGAGCACTTAAGGGATGGAATCTTTATCCATCAGTCTAATTACACTGAGAAAGTTTTTAAAAGATTTTACATGGACAAAGCACACCCTTTGAGCTCTCCAATGGAAGTTCGATCCCTCAATGTAGAAAAGGATCAATTTCGTCCCCGAGAAGAGGACGAAGAGGTTCTTGGTCCTGAGGTACCATATTTAAGTGCAATTGGCGCTTTAATGTACTTAACTAAAAATACGAGGCCAGATATTGCTTTTGCAGTAAATTTGTTGTCCAAGTATAGCAATGCACCCACAAGGAGACATTGGAACGGGATCAAACATATATTCCGCTATCTCCGAGGAACACATGATCTTGGGTTGTATTATCGTAATCAAAGGGATGCGACCTTAACTGGATATGCAGATGCAGGGTACTTGTCTGACCCACACAAAGCCAAATCGCAAAATGGCTATGTGTTCACATATGGAGGCACTGCCATCTCTTGGAGATCAACAAAACAGACTGTGACTGCCACATCATCAAACCAAGCAGAATTAATTGCTTTATATGAGGCAGGAAGAGAATGCGTGTCCCTTCGAGCAATGATTCAATTCATCCAGAAAGAAAGTGGAATGAAGCCAATCACCGATGATCCAACAATATTATATGAGGACAACTCAGCATGCGTTGCTCAGATGAAGAAGGGCTACATCAAAGGAGACCGCACAAAGCACATATCTCCAAAATTCTTCTCCACTCGTGAATTGGAAGAACCTGGTGAAGTGGACATCCAACAAATTCGGTCAAATGACAACTTGGCTGACTTGTTCACAAAGTCTTTAATCCCCAAGAAATTTGGAGAACTGGTATGCAGAATTGGAATGTGCAGACTTCGAGACATATGTTGAAGTCTGGGGGAGTATCATACGCGCTGCACTCTTTTTCCCTTCGATCAAGTTTTTATCCCACTGGGTTTTGCTTGACAAGGTTTTTAATGAGGCAGCATCAAGGCGTACAAATGGGATCAATGGTTGCACTCTTTTTTTCCTTCGTTCAGGTTTTTATCCCACTGGATTTTTCCTGACAAGGTTTTTAATGAGGCAACGTCTACGCATATCCCACAACATCAAAGAAGGTGAATATTCAAGGGGGAGTGTTATGAATACATGTATACACATGCAATGCTACAAGTTACCCTTAGTTTTTCACCTATTACTTGTATACATAGATGATTTAACATGTAATATTGTATAGTGTATGATTGGAGGTAACTTGTACAAGGTGAATTATTCACCTTCTTCACCTCCTTATTTCCATGCATAAATCATGGAGATTCACCTAAGTTTAACCCCACCTTTGGCTTATAAATATGACCATCCTCCATTGTAAAACTTGCACCAAAGTAGAGTAAGAAATACACTCTCTAAAGTTCTTACTCTCCCTCCCTCTCTTCTAATGATCTAAAAGTCCTCATAAAATTTGTTTAAATGTTTTCCCAAAAATTAAAGTGATCTTACTTTCATAAATCTTTTCATAACATAAACATAGATGTATAAACAAAATTAATACGGAATATTGAATACGGAGTACTATTGTTTGAAAAGATTATTTACAAGTACTACCCAAACCTCCATTCTCTATCAAGCGCATAGATCTATATCGCTCTCCTCTCCCCTCCCCTCCCCCCACAACCCGTTGCTGTTGAGATTCATTTGTTCGGAAGCTTGATCTCAAGATTGAAGATTGTAAGTCTCTATTCTCATTTTAGAATTTGCGTATTCTCATTCCACTTTTGTTTTCGTAGATCTAAGGCGATCGATTCACCTCTCTCTTGTCGTGTTTTTTTGGTAATGTAATTTCAGATCAGGCTTCTTTGTTCTGAGTAATAGGGTTCTGGATCTTTTTAACTTGAAATGTTAAATAGTTGCGTTGAGAGGAATTATTGGTTTTATATCCGATACTATAATCTGGCCAGGGAGTGTGGTTTCGCTAGATCAGGGTGGATTAGATTGGAATAGGATGAGTTTTATGCTCTATCATTGGCTCAGAGACGAATACTAGTTTTCAACCATGGGATAGTATGAGTAAAAACCCACTGGTTAGATGGGGGAAAAGTTGGGAAGCTGAATTGCTGATGGCAGGCGTCCATAGCTCTTGATTTTGTATTTGCTTAGTCGGCATTTTGATCTATATGTACTGTTTTTATGTTCAATTGTTGTTATGATTAATTTAAGAATATTTCCAATATTCCCTCCCTTCTTTTTTCCTTCCTGTCCCATAACCCAAATACCCAATTTTTGCCTTGATGTATATGTCTCTGCTTAATGGGAGGCTGTAGTTTACTCGGTATCTGTGTTATTTGATATTGGGAGTTGACGTTGTGTGCTTGAGCAATCTTAAGAAATGTTCACTACCTTGTACTGGAATCTTAAGAAATGTTCTTAGTTTTCTGTTAAGTTTGGTCTTCGTCATTTAACTTTCTAATTGTTCATTTCATTCGAAGCTGAATTTTCTCGGATTCTAATTATTTGTTTGTGATATTCACAGGCATATTGTCGACTATTTTGTTACCAAGATGGTGAGTGTCCTATGGTTTAAACCTGTATACTGCTGCCTGTTCTTTTTACTCCTCTCTATCTAATTCAGTGCTCTTATTCAATATAGCTTAAACTAATTAGGAACAGTTGTAGCAAGAATCTCATTTAGGGAGCAGGGTGACTGCATATAATTGTGTTGAAGAAATTAATTATAGATGAATTGTCTAGATGCATGACCAAAAACACATAATTATAGATGAATTGTATAGATGAATTGCTCTTTGTAAAGCTTCTAAGGTATTCACTGGCCATGTTCTTTGTTATCTGATGTAGGTTGTCCTTGCAGCATCCATAATCAGTAAATCTGGAAAAGGTATCTTCTCTCTTCTCTCTATCTCTTCATTTATGTATATATATTAACTCTTGTATAATTTCAACTTTGTTTTTTATGAATCATTCTGGTTATCCAAGCCTTTTGCTCTAGCTTTTTTCCATTATATGACTGAATGTGTAGATAATTGTCTTGTATATGTTTAAATGTTTCATTTCTCTTCTTTTTCACCCTTGGATTCTTTGACTTTCTCTTCTTTCTTTTGTGATATTATTGTTAATGGTTTAATTCAGCTGTTATTAAGTTTAAATGTTTCATTTCTCCTTTGCATGCCACAAATTCATGGAAAATTGTGAATTTGCAGGCTCAACCCTTTATGAAACAAACATTATTGAGAAGTCTAATGTTTCATTTCTCTTATTAAAGTGTGTGATCTCCATCCATACATTAAAAGTTTTAAAGACCAAAAAGGAGTTGTTTTGTGCATATTTTCTCACGCTGCATACAAATATTTCCAGATGCTATGGTGGATTTAGGATTATTTCTATATTTTGTCGGATTTGCATTATCTGGTTTCCATTTCTTGTTCCGCTCCTAGTTTGCATCATACTAGGTATAATTATATTGGTATCTTTAGTGATGGTTTTCTGGGGAAAAATACTTCCTGGTTTCAGAAAAAAATTGCTAATTCCTTTCAAGTTTGTCTTTTGATACTATCCAGATTCAAATTGAGGTTTTTTACTTTTGATTTATTTTGTGTTATATTTCTGCAGCACTTGTCTCAAGACAGTTTGTAGACAACATGACTCGGATAAGGATTGAGGGACTTCTGGCAGCTTTCCCTAAGTTGGTTGGAATAGGAAAGCAGCATACTTATGTTGAGACTGAAAATGTGCGATATGTTTACCAGCCGATGGAAGCTTTATACTTGCTTCTTGTCACAAATAAACAAAGTAACATTTTGGAAGACTTGGAGACTCTGAGAACACTTTCGAAGCTTGTATTCATCTTCTTTCTTTTTCTTTTTATTAATTTTCTGCATTTGATTTCTCATGAAACAAACATGATCCGATTTTAGTGTTTGAAAGTTCATTCCTTAATCTTGAAAAGGTACCGGACTACACGATGTCTTTGGATGAAGAAGGTATCTGCAGGGCGGCATTTGAGCTTATTTTTGCCTTTGATGAAGCCATATCTCTTGGACACAAAGAAAATGTAACTGTTGCACAAATTAAGCAGTACTGTGAAATGGAAAGTCATGAAGAAAAGTTGCACAAATTGGTGATCCAGAGCAAGATCAATGAGACCAAGGATGTCATGAAGCGAAAAGCCAATGAGATTGATAAAAGCAAGGTATTTCCTTCTTTCTCTAATAGGTATTTTGGTTTTTGTTGTGATTTTAGCTTTGCCAAAGTAGTTATATTCTTATTGTCTTCTGCAGATTGAGAAGAGTAGAGGTGATAAGGGAGGATTCACATCTCTACAATCAATGGGTTCTGGAAGTGGCTTCAGTGATTTGAGCATATCTAGTAGTGGTGGTTTTGGCAGTGGGTCTGGATTTGGACCTAGTACTGATATGGACACATTTGCTACCAAGTCCAGAGGTATTCACAAGTTATCTGCTTTCTATTGATCTGTTTCTTCAGCTTTGTAAACTTTTAGTACATTGATTTATTCTGTAATCTGAATGGACTATGTTTTATTCAGTCTCTTTTTTAATGTGCTATATACTAATTTTTGTTTGATATCAACTGAACTTGATGAAGTCTCCATTCTCAATCAAGTGGCTTCACTAAAACAGTATCTTAAAAATTCTTAATTCTCCTTGTATATTACTGTTCCTATTCTTCCAGGATACTATATAATCTTGCATTAGATATCGTTCATGAGGTGAAAGACATGATGCTCACTGCATAACTGGATTGAACTTTTCCTTTGTCGTGATTAAATTTGGAATTTCTATTCTCTTCCATTATTAAATTTACAATCCAAGTTGTTTGCTTGCTTAGAAATGTGTCATCTGAAAGCTACCATGAAAACTTAGTTGTTACCTTATGCTTTTCTATTTTTACTTAGATCATAATCACAAAAGGTACTTTTTATTCCTGATCTCATATGATAACTTATTGTCATTCAGCAAGTCGTCCAACTGCAGCTGCTAATGCTCCACCTAAGGGTAGTGGGATGCAGTTGGGTAAAACAAAAAGGACAAACCAGTTCTTGGCTTCCCTGAAAGCTGAGGGTGAAGATATTATTGAAGATGTGCAGCCTATTGCTAATAGGTCTAAGTCTGCTGCTCCACCTTTAACTGATCCTGTCACACTAGTTGTTGAAGAGAAGCTCAATGTTACATTAAAACGAGATGGTGGAGTCAGCTCCTTTGATGTTCAAGGGACATTATCCCTCCAAGTTTTGGAGGAAAAAGATGCGTATATTCGAGTTGAGGTATATGCTATTCCTTGTGCTCTGTGTCACATGTATTCAATAGGAAGCCTTTCTACAAAGAATATTGATATTGTTTGCATTATAAAGCTATATAAAATATTATTTTCTTAATCGAACTAACAGAGTTTATCATTATATTTGAGTTGATATCATTTGTACAATCGATGGAAATAAATTTGAAGATAAGTTTGGCGTGGAGAAGAAGTAACAGCAGTTGTGGAATGCATAGTTAATTGATTATAATTTAAAAAAAAAAAAATTCTCTCTTTCTGTGATAATGATTGAAAAAGTTTAATCAGCATATGTAACTCATCACAAGTGTCAGTTATCATAGTTGTGCCCATTTATAAGTTTGACCCTATATGTTATGTTCAGGTTGAGTCTGGTGGTAATCCTGGAATCATGTTCAAAACCCATCCTAACATTAGCAAGGAGTTGTTTAGTAATGAAAATATTCTTGGCCTCAAAGATCCTAGCAGAGCTTTCCCTACAGGTGCCCAGGGTGAAGGTGTTGGCCTCTTAAGATGGAGAATTGATAGAATGGATGAATCACATGTGCCATTGACCAGTGAGTTGGATTAATTCCTCTTCTTGTTTTGCATTCAAATTTGCCACAGCCGGGGTATTTTTTTAATGCTTGGGCTAATCCACAACATATATTTGCAGTTAACTGTTGGCCCTCCATTTCGGGAAATGACACTTATGTCAGCCTTGAGTATGAAGCTTCAACAATGTTTGAATTACAACATGTTGTAATATCTATTCCTCTACCTGCTCTTAGAGAGGCTCCAAATGTTACTCAAATTGATGGAGAGTGGAGGTGAGTGACTATTTTCTTCACCAATACAAATTATAAACTGTTATGTGTATATTGTTGTTTCGTCACATTTGCAACTTCTTTGTTGCAGATATGATTCAAGAAATTCATCTCTGGAATGGTCCATAGTGCTCATAGATGACTCCAACCGCAGGTGAATAACGAACTAGTCCGTATTATTCCAGTTTATCAGCTGTGAAATTTCTGAAGCGTTTTCTGTGGAATTTGACAGTGGGTCAATGGAGTTTGTTGTTCCTGCCACTGATGCATCAGCCTTCTTCCCCATCTCAGTTCAATTCAGTGCTAACAAGACTTTCAGTGATGTGAAGGTATGCCATTCTCATCTTAGGGTCTTATAGTAATTGTTTTAGGAATAAAATTACTACCTATGTTCAGAAAAGATTGTCATTTTAGACCTTGGAAAAAGCACATTTATTATTTTGATAAAATTCTCTATATATTGGCAAGTTAAATTTTTTTTATAATTTTAGAAAAAAGGTTGTAGTATTTTAGTATTTCTATTAATGTTTAGTGAATTGAGGGAGTAAGATCTTTCACTATATACCATATCTATTAGAGAATATGGGTGCTTGTTCCATTCTTTTGGTAGTATAATCAGTCACCAATGATGTCATTTTTTTGGTTGAAACAGGTTGTGAATATCTTGCCACTGAAAGGCGGTGCCCCTCCAAAATATGCACAGAGGATTGTTCTTCATCCTGAGAGTTACCAGGTGGTATAGAAGATTGAACATCATCCTTCAGAAATGAAAGCACTTGCCATTTACCTTGTTGCTAGTCAAAAGCGGTCTTTATTTGGTGAAGAGAACAAGTTTTGGAGTTATTTTTGCATTGCGACTTTTTCATCGTTGAATTGATACAAGCTTTTGGTATTTGGAGACTTGTTCGAATTGCAACTGATAATTTCTTGATAAAAAATAGTATAGCTCTGTGCTTTCCCGATCTTACTTTTAAGATCCTAGTAATTGTATTAAGATGTGTGTGCAGCAGTCACCAAACAATTTCGATATTGCCTTTGTTAGAGCACATAGCTTGAGGACTTTGTGGTTACATTAATGAACATGATCTAGAGCATTGCTCTACAATACATTAAGCATGGCCTAGACTCTAGAACATTTGTTTCTACAATATCTAGTGTTCTGAAAAACAAATAAAGTACACCGAGACACCGAGTCGTCACTAAGCAGAATTGAAAGTAATGGAGCCTAGTAGTACTAGTAGCAGACGTCTCTTAATTCATAAAGATTAATCTGCTTAATTGTATAAACATCAAAAAATCTACATATTCAATTGGGCGTAGGAACGAAAGATAAAAAAAAAAAAAATCATCCCAGTAGTAAGTATATTTTTGGTTATCATAGTAAATTCGACCTACAAGCAGCAATCATGGAATGTGAAGGGCTCATCTGTGCATAGGAACAAAAAAAGCATGATTTTGGGGCATTCCGAGAATTGAACTCGGGACCTCTCGCACCCTAAGCGAGAATCATACCACTAGACCAAATGCCCTCAGTTGTTAAAAGCAAAATTTGTTTTAATTTATTAATGAATCATTGCGTTGTACAATCGCACTAAACTCCGACACCATGTCATTTCAGATAACATTAGTGGTGTTTCTTTGCCCCGGTTTGTTTCTGCTATGTAGTTCATTTTTGCCTCAATAACAATCACTATGAGAGCCTAGCATAATGGAGATGAATCACCTTGTTTTGAACATAATCACAGGTTTTTTTTAAGTTACATCTCAATATACCCTTTTGTTCACATAATAATACTACATATATTCAAAATTTGTAAGAATTTCTACAAGTCTACCACCTGTTAACAGATTCATCAACTCATATACATCTAACTCAACACTGATTATCAACTGCAAACATTGTCAAGTAATGAATTATGGAACTTCATAATCCCTGCATGAATTACATAGTTCCACTGATTTAGAAGTTACAGCAATAGTTTGTGTAGCTGGACCCGGAGTAATAGAGGAGATGGAACTAACTAATACTTGTTTACTGCACTCTCATTCAGACTTTGCTTTTGATCCCTGAAATGAAGATCGTGTGGAGAATGGAAAGATGACTTCACACAGGTTCTGCATAATTCCTTTATCATATATGTTCTTCTTAACTGCCTTCTCTGCGTCTTTCAAAGGCGACCTTCTGAACAAGTCCCTCCATTTGCTTTGCCTAGGCTTTGTTTCTTGGCTAAGACCGGAAATACTTGCCTTCAATACTTCAGAACTGGCCTTCGCTTCATTTATCTTGTTCTGAAGTCTCAAGTAATCTTGCCATTTGAAGCTCTGATATCGGAGGGAAGCATAGCATAAACAAGTTCAAATATATTTGTTTCTTAAAATGAGCAATCACAGAAGCCAGATATGTACCTCGTTTGTGGTTGTATTTGTGATACAAAGCTTGGCGTGGTACCCAAAGAATCCTCCCACAAGAAGAGAAATAATGACCAGAAACACCATAATGAGTACTTGTGTGTTGTAGGAGCTCAACAACCACTGTTGACAATGAAGGATTTATTAATGAATTAAGAAATAATAAAATGATTTGTAAACAAAATAGAGCGATAGCCGATAGAGCAAAAATTTATTGACGGAGAAAAAGAGAGAATGAAAAGCCTCAACAAAGCAACGGGGCAGCTCTGGAATATTATCACTTGACCAAAGGTTGCAACTAACCAATCAAAGACAAACCACATGTAACCATTTCATCAAGAAAAGTCCTATGTTTCATGCAGTAATAGTTCATTGTTTGCTAACTACGCTTATGGGTTTTGAGGTGTCAAGAAATTATGAGCAGAGGGCAGACTCAAAAGCACCCACTAATGGTGTAAAGTGTAAGTGTATAACAGATTAAATCAAAGCAAAATGAATGCTATTTTTCTAAAATGCTAATCAAAATAGAAATATCAGAATAAAACCAGCAAAGGACATCCATAAGGCCTGAATAGTAGTTGTGTACATGCAACATCTACATCAAAAGATGGAAGGAACTCAGAGAAAGGACTGATTCACCTGTACCACATGTGGAGCCAAGTCTCTGAAAGAATCCTTAACACCATAATAAACTGTAGCAAAAGCAAAGACATTATACACATATATAATGATTGTTAACATACTAATTTCAAGCATTGATCACATATACCTGTTAGAATATACAAAACTCTAAGCTCTTTCATTCTGCCAGCAAGAATTAAGCCAAGTGCCACAGCTCCGTATACACAGAGAAGGAAATGCCTGTAAAAATAAATTTGATGACTTTAACAAGACTACAAAAATCCAAATATTTGCACAAATTATTTGAAACACAGCTTCAGGTATGAGTGCATTTCTTTCCTTATTTTTTTAAGAATAGGGAAATCCTTTGAAGTTTTCACTATACTTATGAAGTTCAAACACATCTGTAGAAATATGAGTGCCATCTTCCTCTTATATTCCTTGCATACATTTCACAACTGAACAATTATAGAAAGTGCAGGATTCAGGAAACAACACTCACCAAAGAAGAAAAGCCATAAAATATCTAGTATTTCGTTCTCCAATACAATTATTCTGCAGTGGAAATAACAAGAATCAACTATCAGAATTTATGACGTATAATCTTAAGCAATACAGGCAAGAAAAACATAAAACACAACAGACCATCCATCCACAGTGATGATCAAACCTTGCCACACAGCGGTCACATACACTGCAGTGCTTCGACCTGGCAGGTCTGAGGAACAAAATAGTATAAGCATTAAATTGAGATATTGAAATCATTAGAGAAAAATTATCTGATCATGAATATACTCACTCACTCACTTTGGAATTTGGCAAGTAGTGCACTCTTTCTCAGAGTATATGATATTGTCATAGGGATAAACAGAGTTATATTGAGAAACATTTTCTCTTGTAACAGTTCCAGGATCTGAGAAGCTGGTCAATAGAAAGAGGACAATGCCAACACCAATTGCTAAAATGCTTATAGACCTGCAAGAATATATAGCATCTAAGAAAAAGCCAATAAATGCCCTGTGTCATAATTCATCAATGAAGTCATTTTGTTAATGGAAAAGACTTAAAATTAGTAATACCTGTGAACTTCACTGAGATAGTAACTAGGGATGTAGACAAAAGATGATTTTGCAATTAGGTAGTATATTCCTCCAATTATAGATAAATACATGATCTGAAGTGAAAAATAAAAATAAAGTACATAAGAAACAATTCAGGGCTAAGGCAAGATTAATGCCATTTTTTAAAAATGAATGTAAGATTCATCACACAAAACATGTGTATTCACTGCATTCAATTAATTTCTTTCCATTGAATGTTTGATCTGTCATAGCTTATGTCTCGCCTGAATACATGAATTGCTTCATTATTTTTACAGAAAAAGCACACGTTTACCTCACACTGGGGTGCGATTAGTGCAAACAGCTTCAAAGATACTTTGCATTTTTCAGCCAAAGAAGACAGGATTGGCATGCTCCTCCTTTTACTGCCTTACTTTTTATTATTGCTATTTTTTCTTCTAATTTTGCTTATACTTATACCCAAAAAATATACGAGCCTGAATAGTATACACAGGACACAGAATTAGGGGAAAAAAACCAGAGGGTTGTATATGAGACAAGTCATAGGATTAATTTGGAAGTAAATTTGACTTTACACTCTGAGAGCCTGGCTATATAATCGTCTAATTAATAAACAAGTTAAGAGATCATGATTAAGCTACCATTAGATAGTAATGAAGTTCTACCACAGCAGTACCTCTCAGGATAGCAACATAGACTGGCTAAGATAGCAACACATTCTCCATTTATACAAGCAAGATTTCCACTTGAACAAATGCTACAAATCCAACTTATTCAGGTAAACATAAATGCATATTATAGATGTGCCATTTGACAGGGAATCCTCCAAAATACAACTAGCAATGCAATCTGTAGTGACCATTGAGTAACAGCTTGTAAAAAATGAGAGGTCTTCTCCAAACAATGGAAGAAAGACAAATCATCCTCCAAAATCAGAATCCAGCATTAAGAATTCCCATTCGGTAAAACCGCCATTTTCCATTTTCAAATACCTATGACTCACACCAAAGCTAAAAACCCTAGATTAAGGAAAGAGTAAAACTAGGGATAAGAAAGAGCAGACCTGCAAGATAGGGTTAGGACGGTAGCAACAGAAGTACTCAACGGAGAGCACGGCATCGGTGGCCCTAGACCCACAGATCGCGCCAACACATCGTCTGTTACAAATTCAAGACATGAAAATGAAATCACATCACCGAATGGGAAGAAATCTGAGTGATGGAAGAACAGAAAAACGTACAGGAAATAGTCGTAACCGCCACCAGTGAGAAAAAAGTGGACTTTCTCGATAAAGGTGCCTTGGAAGATCGGCCATTGCCCGCAGAGAAAGGAAACCACAACCAACAGTGTGATCAAACCGTGGCATACCAACATCCACTCCACCGCCATCTTTCTTCTTCTAATTCTCCCTTTGTTAGTTTGCTTCAGAGAAGGGATTTGGATTGCTCGGTGATGATGAAGACTTTGAAATTGCAAGTCGTCGATCTAATCGGCAGTTGTCCTCCGGTGACCCTTCAGAAAAAATAAAAAAAACATTCGAAAACTCTTGCAAAAGATTAAAGAAGGAATCTTTTTTTGCAAAAACGACGCCGTATAAAATTCAGAGCGCGATTTTATAAGTAGTGGCCAGTGTGGGAGTGTGGGGCTTTGACCGTTCACCCTTAACTCCTCAAGTCCTAAGTCCACATGAAAATGGATTGGCACCCAAAATTTAGTTCTTCAGTACATCCCCTAAACCCGGGCTCTCATTCCATACCCACCACCACCCTTCGCCGGTGTCTCGCCGGAAATGGAAATTCCGGCGTGGGAACATGGCGGGAGAAGGAGCTGAAAAGGGTAGACAGAGAGCTCGCCAGGGAGAATAACAAATCAGCGCTTAAGATCGTGAAGCGGATGCAAGGAAAGCCCGGCGGTTTACGAGGCTTCGGCGCAGCCAAGCAGGTTTGTGATTGGCTTTCCCTTTTTCTCTGAGAAATACGACAATATGATTTATGCTATGGTGGAATTTTCGGAAAGATGACTCTTGTATTAGGTGTAGAATTTTATTTTGTTGGATAATTGATGAACTTTGCCCCCAAATTTGATGAATTGCTTGCATGGTTAGATAAGTGTGAATTTTGTAAATAGGATTATTGTGTAATCTACCTTTCAAAATCTCTGGAGGAAGATTTGGAATTGGAGACAAAGATGCCTGATTTTTTGTTGCCATTTTTCTTGAATTCTTAGGTACCTTGTGCAAAGTCATATATTAATCATTTAGAGTATTTTGATGGGGTAGATATGTCATATATTCAGCCTATGGTTGATTCAATGTTGGAATTGGTCATAAAGAGTATTCAATCAGCTTTCCAGGAAGAGGTATGCTCAATCAATTCAGGCAAGTTCTAGTTAACATTGTTCTAACACTCACCAACTATAATGTACATAGCCTCCATCAGGAACGAAGAGCATTACGTCAAGTGGTAAGAACCCATTATCTTGGGAACTTCTTCACCGCAGATCTAAGCAAGTAAGAAGCCAATTCTTTCTGGCCATCCGGTTGATCTGTATATAATATAAATGCATGCTAATATAATATCAAGCAAGAAAATAACATTGTATGTGCTCATGTAAACCTTTTGACTTTTTGCAGCATGAAGCTGGCCATTTTATTGTGGCTTACTTGCTTGGGGTTCTGCCAAGAACATACCAAGTTCCGAGCATAGAAGCTACAGAAGGAGAATCCGCCAGAGGGATTGTGAAAATGGTGGATTTTGCCTCTCCACTAGAAGTAGGAATTGCCCTTGAATTAAAATTTTACTCTACAACTAAACATTGCAAATTTTGTTCTACTTTATCTAACTGAAGAACATGTTTCTACATTCTGCAGGGGATCTGCCACAAAATGTCGTCTAAGGTGAAGAAGATCAAGACTATCAAATGGGCTACACATGCTTTATTTTGTTGATGACATATCTTTTGTTTGTTCAGAATTTGAACAAGTTTTCCTGTATAGCATTAGGAGGAATGGCTGCAGCATATCTAGAGTATGGATACACTGGAGGGTTTGTTTCTGATGTCGATAAGGTAAAATTCATCTCTTCCCATAATCTTTGAGCTGTACAAGAAGCATCGAAATCTGTCATAACTGATGGAATGAGGAAAAACCATGGAACAGTTGTACATAGCACTCAAGTGGTTGGAGTTTACAGAAAGTGAAGCAGAAACTTACCTTAGATGGGCAATACTAAATACATCGCAGATCTTACTGCGCCACAGAATCGCTACATTGAAATTGGCAGATGCCATGGCACTTGGCAGATCAATTGGGTATTGTATTGCCACAATTGAAGATTCTCTCAGCGAACAGTTGTAGATACAAGCACACCCCCATGATTTCGTATTTATATTTACATTAAAATTGTAATTATAATTCTTCTCCTCATGGGCCAAAATACCATTTTTGCTCACTGCCTTCTTGTTCCCCCAACCACTAAGTGGGTTATTTAAAAATAAGTCCAAGACATAAGCTTTGATCCCTGCCTGTGAGTCATAACAGATAGTCAAAGCATTATTAAAATCTCTGAGCAAGCAGAGATTTTAGTAATTATATTACTAATAAATCATATTTTCAATATAATTTCCTTTTTATTGCAACTTGTAATTTGTCCACAAACATATAAAAAAAAAACTACCAAGGGCAGAACTTTCTTTGTTGGGACCAATGAAAGCTCAACCTTGGGTTCATATCACGTGCAAGTCACCCTCAAATCCAGGATCAAGCAAAGACTTATTAATTCAAGCAATTGGTCCACCTAACCTAAGTACCTAACTAAGGATGCATACAATTACTAGTTCAAAATTTTCATTCCATGTATTGATAACTTTATAGCAGTTCATAGCAAATTATGGAGGAGTATCAGAACTCTGGAGAGCAAATAACGAGGCATCTACTTTCTGGAGAGAATCAATATACAGAGGAAATAAGGGGCGAGCATAAAAATGGAGAAGAAAAGGCAGGAGATTATGGTTCATCCGTCACGGTCATGCTTCTCTTCAGCTCCTTTGTTGCTGTCTGTGGTTCCTTCAATTATGGCTGGGCTGTAAGTAATTTCCACTTTGATTGTCTATATTTATTGATTCTTATCTGTACCTTTCGCCTTAAGTTTGTTGGTTAGTTAAAGAAAGAGATAGTTAATAAATTGCTGATAAAGATCAGCTGAAGCTTAGATAATGAATTTTAGTTATTCTTTTATGTTAGTTATTCTTGTATGTCATCAGAATAAATTGCTCACAAAGATGAGCTGAAGCTTAGTTAATGAATTTTTTAGGTGGGATTTACCTCACCCGTGGAAGCTGATATCATTGACGATCTTGGACTTTCAACAGCAGAGGTAACCAAAACATTCTTTTACCTTTTAATTTTGGTGATCGAATCAATCATACCCAATCTCCCTCTGTGGGGAAAAAAATCATGATCCATATGGTGGTTATTTGCTTATAGCTAGGTGTTTTATTCTCTAAATAATAAAACTATTTAGCCCAACCAGCAGAATAATAACATAATAATCATGTACATTACATAGAACTCATCCAATTCTTATTGTATGCAGTATTCACTCTTTGGATCATTTCTGACAGTGGGAGGGGCTTTAGGTGCCATAGCATGTGGGAAGATGAGTGATTACCTTGGCCGGATAGGGGTAAGTTTATATTTATTATTTTTATCTCCTGTCACAACTCTTCAAAGAAGAAGAGAATGAGATATGATCCAGCTAGCTTTCAACCCGCTATTCTTTGTTCGCCCTACAATTCTTACTGTCCATCTTGGTTGTTATGGTATAACTGACGTCAACTTGCATTGAAAGAGCAGACGTTTGGTGTAGCTGGTGTGCTCTCCATTGGTGGTTGGCTTGCCATACTAGCATCACAGGTATGATGTTTCTTTTATACAAACCCATATTATCTATTTTATTTTATTAGTTTTCAATTTTTAATTATTATCTCATTTCTCCATTTTTTTCTAGTTAGTTTCTATAATTTCCTGTATTCCCATCTTAGTAGTTAGTTCTTAGGGCACTTTCCCGTTTTTCCCACTTTCTCCATGCTGTTTATCATTATCTCAAGGAGTTAGTTATTTGTTTATCTATTATAAAAGGAGGATACAAAGCTTGTATTTGGGCAGACTTGATTATTGGAATGAATGACAAAATGTGAAGAATCCTCAAAATGGGTTGACTAGCGAGATACTTGCTTTTTTCAGATTTTCCTCTTTTATTTTCAATTTTCGGATTCCCACATTTTTCCATGACAATTAAGCCTGATTTGACTTATTCTTCTAAAAGGGTACTTTGCCACTGTATCTGGGTAGAGTACTGCTGGGATTTGCACTGGGCCTCACCAATTATGTGGTTTGTGACAATCCTTTGCTCTAATTAGAATTGAATAATGTTAGCTCGTAGGATCCACTTGTGCCATTCTATCTTGATTTTTCCATTGCATTGCAGGTTCCAGTTTATCTTGCTGAAATCACTCCCAAGGACCTCCGGGGAAGGTTTGTAACTCTCAATATGGTAAGTACAACTACTCTGTTCAATTATTAATCGTCCTATTTAGAATTTTAATAGTTTGTGCTCTTCAGTTTATGATTTGCTGTGGAATAGCCAGTGCATATGTAATCGGAAACTTCATTCCTTGGCGATTCCTAGCTGCAGTCGGTATGTAAATTTTTCTTCATGCATCAATCAGATTGTTTTCTGGATGTATTTTAAACATATTGAACAGAATTACTGGTCCTTCTGATTAATTTGTCTGCAGGGTTTATTCCGAATCTTTCTCAGCTAATTGGCGTATTCTTCATTCCGGAATCCCCTAGATGGTTGGTATGTTTGGTTCTCTTCTTATTTAGTGACCAAAACATGGTTTGAAGCTTCTTCTTAATTGATGACAAAAATGACTTTGATTATTTCTTTTTCCTGTAGGTGAAGGTTCATAAAGAAAATGAATTTAAAGCTGCCTTACAGAGACTCAGGGGATCAGGTGCTAACATATCCAGAGAGGCAGCTGACATCAAAGTATTATATACATTCATTATATTCCAAAATTCTCATTCATTTCAATCCTTAGAATAAAAGGAATCATTTCTAATTAAAAGGAGTACACTGAAGCCGTTGAGCAGACCTCCAAAGTGAGCATTTTGGAGCTATTTCAAACGAAATACGCGTACACACTAACTGTAAGTCTTGCAGATTCAGTATGGTAAGCTTCCATTCTGGTTTCTATTGATTTTATAATTACTGTTTCCAGCATAACGTGAGGATATGTATGATGCAGGTTGGGATAGGAGTATTTGCTCTTTCACAGTTGGATGGTACAAATGGAATCATTTACTATGCTAGTTCCATTTTTGAATCAGCTGGTTAGTTCATCAAGCCGTTTTTTACTGCTGCTTTTCTTTTCATAATAATAATAATGCATAAAAATGAAAGACTGTGTTTTTTTCTTTGTAGGACTTTCAAGTAAACTTGGGAGTATTATGATGGCTGCTGTTCAGGTCCACGATTCATCATATCATAATCAACTTACGTTATATTTGTGCTTAATCTACTAGTATCATTTGAAAACACTCTCCTATATGGCTATTTGAGGTGCTAAACAGGAACATTTAGTGATAGATTTTCCTTTGCAGGTTTCATCGGTTTGTATATCTTTAGTCTTAATGGATAGATTTGGAAGGCGCCCTCTTTTGATGGTTAGATTTTGTTTTTCCTTGTCTGCATTGTTGCAACTTGCAAATGATCATCATATCCCTTATCATGAATATAATTCATAATACAGGTTTCTTCAATTGGGCTTTGCTTGGCCTGTCTGTTGCCGGCAATTTCATTCGTCTTGCAGGTTCTTGAGAGCAAAATTCAATTCTTTCCTTGTTAAGTTTTGATTTTAAGCCACGCTTGATACGTTGTATGATGCATGACCTTGATCAGGACCATGGTTGGCTTGAAGGATTCAGTCCCTATTTGGCACTCATAGGCATTTTGGTGAGCGCGTATTCTTAACTGCACTTGGCTCTGTTGTTTGCATTTCACAGTGTTTTCAGTTTGAAATTAATAATGTCTGTTTATATTTTAATTTTGATACAGATGTTTTGTGCATTTTATGCAATAGGCATTGGAAATATAACATATATTCTGATCTCTGAGGTATGACATGGATCTTAATTTACAAAGTGATGGATAAAGTAAATATGTTTAGACATATACTATAAATGTTGCATGGGGTTTAATTGAATGAATGAATGCAGATATACCCTATAAACATAAAAGGATTAGCAGGAAGTGTGGCTACTTTAGTAGGGTGGGTGACATCCTGGTTTGTTTCTTATGTCTTCAATTTCTCCATGGAATGGAGCACAGCCGGTACGTTTTTCATATTGACTGGAGTGTGTGGTTTCACGGTCGTGTTTGTGGCGGTGCTCGTACCTGAAACAAAGGGGAGAACACTCGAAGAAATACAAGCTTCTATAAACCGCAAGTTCCGCATTGATGATGGTGAAAATCAGCCATAAAATCGCTGCATATTCGCAATGGTTATAAATTAATTAATAATGTCCCAATTGATCAGGCCAGGTAATTAAGTTGGATTGTTATTATACGTACGTACGTACATTTGTTGTGGATTTTGTTAATGCAATCTGTAAAGCAAATATGCAACGATTTTACTCTCATAATGCTATGACTTTCCATCATTTATTTGATTTATGTTTTCAAGTAAAATATGCTTACATTTAGAATGAATCAAATGCTATATATCTAACGTATGATTCTTGAAATTTTTGTGTTACACGAACCACATTAATTCATAGTCTCCACGTGCTGTAAATATATAGTACGAGTCAAATAATGAATTTGTCCAAAACGCTGTGCATTGATGAATGGAGTACAAGCAAATGCCGACAGTACGTAAGAAACGCTCGTACGTAGTAGGACGTACGTGCTTGAATAAAATTCTGTCGCTTCGCAACCACAGGAACCACCAATCTAATCTGAAGGCGCCTGCCTCATCTCTCATTTTCCAGTGGGCGGAATCTTCTTATTTCTGCTTTTTTTTTTCTTTTTCCACACACACATATAGGATATATAGATAGAGACGAGAGAGATGTCTCCGATCCGAATCTTGCATTGGTGTAACTTGGTCTACCTTCGATGCTCCATCGCTTCTCTTTTTCCAGTGGAGCTCCTGTTTCTGATATTCTGTGTGTGACGTTTTATTTACTTCATTTCTCCTTTCACCAGAATAATTTAGATTTTAATGTGATGGGTCAGTATTGATCGAATTACAAATCAAATTTTCAACTCCCTAAATATATTTCGTTCTATACTCCTTACGACGTGATTGGTCAATCAATTTCCAAATTAAATCAAAAAAGAAATTTAAACATTAATAGCAAAGTATATGTTGAAAAATACCACAAAAGAGTACAATAAAGAGTATGATTAAGAAGCAATAGAGAAATCGGACTGATTGAATTATGGATTAATTTGCAAAAATAAAAGATGCATGAGCTTAAAGATGGGTCTAAAAAGTTGCTACAAATTTAAACAGTGAGAGCTACAAAAATTCATGTTCATTTACATTTACATAATCACTTGCGAAGCATTGACAAAAAAAATCAAATTTTTAACATCGTGGTAACAACTACTATATACTAGCTATATCGCACGAGCTTAGGTTAACCCATATATACGTTGTGCATCCGTACGTGTTTCACGTTGGGAATAAATGAAATATTGTATGTTCTTTTTTCCCTGTAGATCATTATTAAAAAAACAAAAACAAAAAAAAGTCGTCGAAAAGATGAAAGAATCGACTTTGGCTTTGATGTGAAGATATATACGTGGAGCTAGGTAGCAATAGCATGGTGTACAAATGGTGTGGGACATATATGTACGTGATTATCTATTTATTTAACACGGAGTTACGTTTTTCAACTTAAATAGATGCATGATGATTGATGCCTAGTGCCTAGGGAGAAGAACAGTACTACGAATACTATATGGTTTTGTAATACCAGCCCCCCTTAGCCGTCTGTTTTTCACCCTATGGTTTCTTCATGTTATTCCTTGTTCATGTACCCCATATCGCATTCATTGCATCACATTGTGTAATGTATATGCTAATCAATATAGAGTACTTGGACAACTTAAATATTTTTAGAAATGAAATTTTAAACGAAAATTAATACTATAAAATCTAAATTAATCTTTTTAATTAAGAATTCTTAATCGATATCCTTGGACATAAATTACAAAAATTGTAATTAATCAAGCTTTCAAATTCGATCAACACACTTCAGAGACAATGAGACAATGATATCTAAGTAGATATAAGCTTTATCACATCGAGTGCTAAAAATTATAATTCAACGTTTGATATGTCCATATGTTTTACTAGTAATGGTTTTAGTTTTGAATCTATTCTTGTGGGCGTAACTAATAGCAGCAGCTATGACGCAGGACACTTTGTACTATGTGCCTTTTTGATAAAATTAGGTTTGGTAGATAAGGGTCGGCTGAATTGACTCCCTATACTATGAGTATGAGTGGTCTCAACCAAAAATTATCATCACTAATTAAGCTTAGAGATGCGATTTTTTCTTAATCATGGTTTCAGGTAGGGCTACAATTCAACGTACATAAAGTAGATTTCCACTAATTACTTGAAGAAGATACGATTAAAATATGGACGTCGAACGTACCTTAATTAGCAATATTACATAAACTCTTAATTTGTAGCTAAATGCTCAATGATAGAGAGAAGAAGATAAATGAATGCGAAGACTCGCTATATAGTATTAATTAGGAAACATAATTCATATATAGTATCATAATAATCATACAAAGAAGCTAGGCGAGCGGGAAACCAAGTAAACTAACTAATTATAACGTACTGATATATCGATCGATCTTGTCATTATAATATATTGTTCAATTCAGTTCGTTCAGCTTGAGATAATTGATTAATTAAGCTTCTTCTTCTTCTTCAATGCCTCCTAATATGTTAATGAATTGCTCTTGCTATCTCATCTGCGGAACTCAACTGGGCATCATCTTCTGCCTGCATTCATACATCAAATGTTTTCTGGTAAATCGAGTTCTTACCTTCATTAATTATAAAAAATAATGTCCCTACGTACGTACTACGTACCTTGATGGTGAGGGAGTAAAGCACAAATGGATCTGAGGTAATGACATTAAGGTGGAGGATGTTGAGCCTCATTTGTTGGAGGCCGGAGACGAGTGTAAGGAGCTGTTTGGGGCGTTTTATGGACCTGATTTTGAGATTGGCATGGCAGCTTTCTACCATGGTCGCCTCTATATCCGCCACATTACTCGCCTTGCTGTAAGGAGTATTCATAGTATTAATCTGGCCTGCGCCGGTGTTGATGGTTGTGGAGTATTGTGGGAAGGTGAAGAGATCTCCAAATGGCTTCTCTTGGGTCGACATAATTATAAATTGCATCTTACTTAGCCAATATTGCAAGTTGTGCTCTAACTCCTTGACAACATTTATAGCTCCTCCCACAATTGATGCCTGATCCCCCTGCGCCGCCCACAAGAAAACCCAACAAAAGTAGTACATAGTTTTTTATTGGGAAAATTGCAACAAAAAAAACCCAACTTTTGGGGTACGGTGGTTGTAAAAGATACCCTGAATTAATAAAAGTTGTAGCTAATAGCTCCAACTATGGGATGAGTTGTGATTACTAGCTAGCCTTAGCATTAGCATAGATGATTTTTTTTTTTTATCACTGACAGCCACATCATATCGATCATAATTAATATTGATGTTACTCATAATCAATCTTGATAAGCTGTAAATGAAAATGTCTCTTGATTGTTAACTAGCTATGAAAAATCGATCTCATATTTAAAGGTTGAGCTATTTTTTGCAATTACCCTCAAAATTGGGTTATTTTCTCCAATTTTTCCTTGTATATAAGCCTAATAGTAGTGCTTTTTAGATATAGAAAAAAGAGGGAGAAAAGAAAGAGACCCTTTGAGAATAAGAATGTGGCATTAATGATTTGAGCACAGAAAGGTACTCATTCATCTGCTTTCTGCGCTTCCTCTCAACAGCAATGTGAGTCATCCTCTGGCTTTCAATCTCCTCCTGGTTCCTCCTGCAGCTCCTGGCACGGCGTCGTTTTGGCCGTCTTGATGATATGGATGGTGATGACGTGGCAGCTGCAGAAAGGTCCCACTGGTGTTGATCTTCTGATTGGTTACTGAGAAAGTTGTATCCAACGCAATTACCATTAATAATCTCATCTTCTTCTAATACTCCTAATTGGTCTTGTGAGTTATGATGATGATGTTGTTGTTGTTGTTCTGAAAAGTTGAAATCCCAGCCCCAGGTGTCAAGTAAGGTGCAGAGATCTTTGTTGTGACTCAAAAGGCCTTGTTGTTGGTGCACCACTGCTTCTAGTGTCATTCTTCAATCTCCTCTCAAAAGCCCTCAAAATAATTAATTTTTTTTTGGTAGAAGGAGAGGCGGTACTCTCCGTCCCCTCAAGGGGGAATTTTATTAATAATAAAAGAAAGGGCTAAGTAGTCAGCAAACGGGGGATAGCCCGACCCCTTACATCGTCATTAAGCAGAATAGAAATCCCCTCAGGCGGGGCAAGCAATACAAAGAAACCTAATTGATAGTTAAAAGCAAGAGAAGCAAGGCAATCCGCAACAACGTTTGCCTCGCGATACACATGACGGAATTGGATAAACCAAAAACGTTTGCCTCAAAATAATTAATTAGTATATATAGTACGGAGTATATTTTTTTAGGGTACACTACTAAGAGTTGTGCTGGATCGGTGAACAAAAAAAAACATAAGAGGATCGAAAAATGGGAAAATGGGGCTTGCATTGATATTTGATTATTTGATGTGGGTGGAGGTTTTATATAGGGCAAAAATGGATGTACAAGCAGCCAACTGTGCAGGTTTTTATTACACGTCAAGTGGTCTTACGTGCTAAAAGTCACACTAAGAATGATAGAGCATTGGGATTAGTTTCATTCATCAAATATTTTTAGTAGGTCCGTTTGTCATTTACAGTATTTGTTATTGTGCTGTTATGGCTGACAAGTGGTATAACTATAAGCGATGTGATCGTAGACAGAGGATGTGTTTTCCTGAAAACACTCAACTATTAAGTGATCGATGAGACTTGTTTAACAAAAAAAAAAAAGTCATTAAACACGAGTCACAAATGAGATAGGAGCCAATTAATAAGGCGGCAAATATATATATATTCCCAATTGGTATAAAGATAAAATAAGATTTTTGTTTGGTTTAAATACAATAAGAATAATTGAATGGGATTATGTAAATGAGATTCTAGCTTCTTTTTTTTTTTTGATTTTTCAAACCTATGTTTTTTTTGTTGTTGTGAAGGACACTGTCCGAGAGTCGAACCGAAAATCTCTGTGTACTATCCTTGGAGGCTTAACCGATTAACTAGATGGTCAAAAGTTTTTTAACCCATGTTCTTATGGCATAAGTTAAGTTACTTAACATTAAAATATTTTATTAATATGTATTTAATTAGGATTAATTAATTTTTTTTAAAGAGTTCGTCAATTTACTTATAGGATTTTAGTTCCCTTAAATAGTATTTTTAATATATGTCCTTAGAGTATAAGTTTAAAAAAAAGCATTTTTTCGAAGCGGTAAAATATATATTTTCAATTGCTATGTATGCGTAAGAATAACTCTTATCGGTCTACTAAATTTAACATAGTGTCCTAAAAAAAGAGATTTTTTTTGATAAATCCTTAACAAGGAGATGATATATATCAAACCTAATATCAATCGTAACATGAAAACGTCAAAATGACATCATACTTGGCTAATTATATTTGAGCACCCGATCGATCCAGCTAAGTGAAGGTCTGGAACTAGCCAGACAAGTAGGTGCTATTATTATTATCGCGGATATATACAGTAGCCTTCATTTTATTAGAATATAAGTACGTACGTAGGGATTTAATACGCGTCATTAGGTACATCCAATATCGAATTAAGTTAGTGTCTTAGTGACGAGGTCAAAATTAGTTATCTTATCGTAGTTTAGGGTACACTACACGCATAAAGCTTCCTTATTACAAAGGCCGGCTAAAAACACTTGTGCATATAATCCGAGCTGAGAGTTAATATGTATTCGGCCTGATCACAAGTACTATTGGCGCATGTGTAATTAATTATAGTAGCGATCCGATCTTAATTAGAAATTAGAATGCCTATGACCTATATATGAATGTAGGGGTTTGATATTCAAAGCGGCGGTGTGAGTTGGTGAGATTATGGCTTATAGTCAGTGATTAACGTATTAAAAATAAGCCAAAGGTTTATCTTGACGCTGAAACATGGATTTTCAAAGAAATATAAGGATCTGGTTCTTGGCGTTATTAATTAATTTTGTCGGCCCCCGTGAAATTACATATACAAGTAATGCCAGTTAATACTTACAAAATTTAAACCCTAAATTAATATACATGCATGGCTGATGGCTGTGGTTTAATGTCTTGTGTGCATGCATGCATGCATATATGCATGTACTTGGACTTGCAGCCTTTGAAGATTACTATTAGGCCGGGCACGTGCCCAGGTATTCGTTGGAAGAAAAAAATGGCTGAATAATTTGTCTTAATCTTTGGGGTGGTACGTGGCGCACTGGTGCGTGCGTATAATTAAGAAGAACGCTTTAATTTTGACCCTCTAATTAATTGATGATCGGAGTATTCGATTCGTAGATCTTTTAACTTATGCTATTCGAAATAATGTTTTTGCAAGGTTGGCGTTGTATATTCATGCCATGGGCATACGACTCCCTTCCCTAGCTTAATTAGTTGATCGATGTGACATGTCACACGGTACGTTTATGGATATGTAGATCACCTTCAATTCCGATCCGTTAGCTCAGAGGATATATTAATATTTTGCCTCCAAACATTCACTTAGATGGCTAAAATTTTAAGATAATTAATAACACTCATAGGCACTGTTTTTGATTAAAATAAGAAAAAGAAAAATATTTACTTCTTAAATGGTTTTGAAATACATTAATTAGAAAAACAAAACACTCATTTTCTTAATAATGAAAAGAAGATAATGTGAATAACAGGCATATATATTCGACCAAAAAAAAATAACAGGCATATATATGGGCTTACAAAAACAACGATATGTTCATTTGGGCTTACATAGGCGTAGCCCACGCCCAATAAGATGGAGATGCACATGGGTTTCAAACTTTCAACAAATTATGAGAGCGCCGAAGTTTTGTAATCCAAATCTTTTTTGATGGAAATTTGTAATGCATATATATATATATATATGTTTATCCCTTGGCCAGTATTTTGACCCAAAAAAAAAGAGCAGCCCAAAACCACAGGCCGGCCATAGACATAGTTATCCCTTGGCTAAACTCAGCCCTGCCCCTTTTTGACATCACTCTAAACAAACCGCCAGGTAAACGGTGGCCTGTCGACGTGTCAAACACACTAGCTAGCTATAAGCTAGAAATTGCAGGTCCTTTTTAAAACAACCAATTTGCACTCGATCGATCCAATAAAAATTTGCAAATCAACCTCTAAATAGTTATATATACAAAGTTACAAACCAAAGCGATCGATAATCTTTGAATAATCAAACTTGAAACTACTAGTACTATTGCATCAAAAAAGTCAACTCGATCGATCTATGATGATGATGGGATGGGAGGCTAGCTGTTAATTTGAACTCTATATATAAATCTCATCTAGCTCCTCCAGCTCTTGGCGGCTCCACATCCACAGCGGCGTCGTTTGATGCTTTAACCACGCGTGTAGTCGAGGGCGAGTCTTGTTGGCAAAGGAGATCTGCCCGGCAGCACGGGCAGGTGGTATGGGAGGCGAGCCAGGCGTCGACGCAGCCCGGGTGGAAGGCGTGGCCGCACTTGGGCATCAAACGCAGCGTTTCATGCTCCTCGAACGCGCTCAAGCAAACTGCGCAATCCAACCCCACGCCGCTCGCTTTCTTGGCCTCCGTGTACGTTAGCAGAGGGAACGCCTTCACCGTGTCCGGGTCGAGCCCGGCAGTGCATGTGCCGCGGTGGGACGCGGCGGCGACGGTGGAGCCGGGGCTGGCGCCGGTGTGGCGGCGTTGGCGGAAGTAGATGATGAGAACGATGCCGAAGACGATGAGAAAGGTGAGGAGGAGGAATATGAGTCCGATGTACCACGAGGGTCTGTAGTAAGACCCATACATTCGAAACTGGGCGTTGACCAGGATTGGACCGTGGGAGATCAGGAGGAGTTGGAGACCCAGGGCTTTTGCCGCCGCCGGTTGATGGCCGAGGAAGTGGGTGCTCATGGTGGCTGCCCGGCCGGTGACTTTAATTTGGAATTTTTAATTAATTATATTGGAGGAGATCAATCGATATATATATATATATATATATATATATATATATATATATATATAAATTATACTGTCTCGTCTGTGATCACATCTTAGATCCACAGTTTCACGTCTTATATATACTAATAATTGTATATATATAGCTCAACTTGTAGGTATATCTATGACATATTTAGTTATTTTTTTATTAAACTATTTAATTGTAGCTAGTTTAACTAGTTGTTTTTCTATTAGAATATTGTGTTCACAAGTTACAATTCTCTAATTAAATAGTAGGGGGAAGGAAGGGTGCATGATCGAGGGGAATCGCTAAAGCAGTACAAGAGATATTCAAGTTTTTATAGTTTCAAAAATTCTTGACCAAGGAATTCTATAGTCTATTAATTCTATATATACTGCGTAGTTTAAAAAATTAAATGATCAGGTTATTCCGTGACCTTTATTTATTTTTTTCCCATAAGATTATGCAATAAATATGACACTTTTTTAAGCAAACCAAAAATGTGAATAGGCCAACAGGCCGGCTGGTATGATTACATATTTAGGGATTTTGTTCCATAAGATTAAATATTCTATAAAAGTGCGTTATAGGGACTATTATCATATCATTATAATTACATGTCGTCGTTTGTATAGCTAGCTAAATCCTTATGCGTAGACGTAGTTGTCTTGAATTTTTCATTTTAATTACATTTCGTTTTGTTTTGTATAGCTATGTGTGTAGACGTAGTTATAGGGACTTCCAAAAAAACAATATTAATAGAAAGGAGATAGTGACGGGATGAAAAGTGGGTGGGGGAGAATGGGCCGTTGAGATAAAATGAGTGAACCTAGCTAGTTCATCAAATAAACGACCTTAATTTGCATATATATATGACACTAGCTTGCAAGCAAATTTGTCATTTGCAAATTGCTAGCTATCTTAAGTGAATTAACCTCATTTGATTTCAAGTATATATAATTTCTTGGTAAAAATGAAAAAATGAGTTTTGTTGCGTTGCATTTTTCAGTAGTACGTAGCCCGTACTATCCTTGTTCTTCACCCGCCTTCGTAAGTGGAGTATTATAAGCTTTAACGGAATGTACAGTGGGCAAAAAAGCTAACTTAAAAAATACAATAAAAGAAATTAAAAAGGTAGCTAGGACTAGAGGAGGAAAGTAGGAAGGAAACAAACAAGTTTGTATTCAGTGCTCCCTCAACGTACAACACCAAACATTTTCACATTCTTTTCATTCTTCCAACTGGCCACGCCCCATGTCTCTTCCTTCACTCCATCACGTACTCTCTTTATATTTCTCTTATCTTCTTTAGTGGTTAGAGAGCACACATCCTGAAGCATATATTAGCTAGCTTCAACATTAAAAGATAAGGGAGAAAATCTCAGCTAGCTCCATATATATCTAACACTGATCGATCATTTCCCCTCTCTTCACTCTTCACTCTTCACTCACAAAAAATTAATATACTCAGAGGCCGGATCTTTTGAGCTTCTCTGTTTCTCGATTTCATAGGAAAAATTGGGTTCAGCCATGAGTAAACAAGATCTACTCAAGGCCCAGGTAATTTTACTCCCTCTATCTAGTATCTTTTGATTTGGCGTACGTGTATTAATTGCTTGTGTATAGTAGGCTGATAATTAAGAATTTGTTTAATTAATCTGTTTTTTCCCCTTTCCCGTAGACTTGCGTTCTGAGAGTTAATATAGAATGTGACGGGTGCAAGAGCAAAGTCAAAAGGATCTTACAGAAAATTGATGGTATATATATATGGACACTACTTTCTTAATCCATCCATATATAAAGCTTCAAATTTTTTCTTCATTTATAATATAGGTGTATATGCTACTACAATAGATATGCAACAAGGGAAGGTGAGTGTTACAGGTAATGTTGATCCTGATGTGCTCATCAGGAAACTGGAGAAATCAGGCAAACGTGCACACTTGTGGAGCTCTGATAAGGGTAATAATTCAAACAAGAAGAGTGAAACTGAGAATAATGTGAATGATCAGTTGTTAAAGAAAGTACTTGTTCAAGGAGGTGGTGATAAGTCTCAGCAAAAGTCAGGGATTAGTGGTGGTGATGGTAAGAATTTGCAGCAACTTAACTTTCAACAATTACTGGAGAAGATGAAATCAGGGTCGTCTAAGGATTTGAACATGAAAGATCAACAGAAGCCTGCATTAATCCCCAAGGTTGATAAATTACCCGGTAAAGGTGATGGTCATGATTTTGAGGATATTTCTATTTCTAGTGGGGATGATGATCAGCTTGATCATGAGGATGAGGATTTTGAGGATGATGACGACGAATATGAGGAGGATGAATCTGATGATGAATTTGATGATGAATCAGATAATGGTGGTGATCAACACCGTAAGCAGCAAAAGACGACATTCGTGCCCATCACGAGTAATGACCTTGTGAAGGACAAGAAAGGAGGTGCCGACGGAGATGATCAAAAAGTTAAGAGTGGTGGTGGTGGAGATGATAAGAAAAATGGTGGAATCATGTCAATGATAGGGAAGGTGATAGGAGGAAACAGTGAGGGCAAAGATGGAAGTTTAAGTAAGAAAGTGGGTGGTGAAGGTGGTGGTAAGAATGGCGGAGATGGTAAAAATAGTGGGGAAGGTGGGGGTAAAAGTCAAGATGGTGGTGGCGATGGTAAAAAGAGAATGATGAACATGAATGGAAGTGGTGGTGGGTATTATGCGGGTATGGTCCCAGTGCCAGGCTACAACCCTTATCAACAGCAGCAATACATGGCCATGATAATGAATCAACAGGGATCAATGATGAACCACACCGCCGTGTATGGGCGGCCTCCACCCGGCTATGGGTACGTCCCGGTGCCACCACCGGTGTACCATGATCACATCACCCATATGTTCAGTGATGAGAACCCTGGTAGTTGTAGGATCATGTAATTAATTACCTACACAATTAAGGCTAGCTCTTTTATATATCAAATTATATATATCTTACACCCAAACAAGTATTGCAGTATTTTTTAGTATATATATACTATATAGTTTGAGCAAGTATTGCAATGTGTGTATTGAGGTTTGTGTCTTATTCCTAAATTTAGTCCCATCAAAATAAATGTACACGGCTGTAATTTACTTTTGCAAAAACTAAAGGGAGTTTATTAGTTTTAAATTAGGGCGATTTTAAAGGTTTGCTTTTGTAATAAGACATGACTAATTAACTAGCAGGTTGTTTTGCATATTAAGTATCCCCACATATAACATATTGAGTGGGTCTGTGGGATGAATGAATGAACAATGTTTGGCGTAAAATTATCTCTACCTAATTTTGGGAGACCTACACTTGTGTAGTACTAGTACATGCATCTAACCATTACCTTGCATCTACCTACTGTTTGATTGAATGATTAATGATATTGATATGGCTTCTTAGTCCACTGGCGCCACAAATCTTAGGGTACATCATACATGTGAGCTTTTCAAGTAATAAGTGAACTTTTTTGATCGCTTATGTAATGCATGTACATACATGCATGTGATCGATCGGTAGAAAGACACCTCACTTTTGAGCAAATGGTCACTTTAACACCTCATCTTAAAAATGTTCAATTAAGTACCTGAATTATACACATTTCGGCCTATTGATCACCTGTTTGGTGGAAAAAAAACTCGTACATACATATAACTATATAACTGAATTTGTCAACAAAACGATCACAAGAGTGGTGAGGAGATCCGCACAGGTTTTGACACTTTGCATAAAATCAGTGATGGAAGAAGCACCTTTCTTGAGACTTGAAATCTTGTCTTTATGTTGTTTGATATGCCCCCGAGAGGGTTTAGCATATGTATCCTCGAGCAGTTTCCAAGTAGCATGAGAGGTGGTTGCTTGCGTGATTAGCAAAGCAACATTAGATGAGAAAGTCCCAACTAGAGCCCCAAAGAGAAGCTGATTTAGTCTTTGCCAGGTTTGAACGGGCGGATTAGGAGCCTTAACAGTAGCCCCAAGCGGCGTTGTAGATGGGCAAGGATGAGTTCCATCGAGATATTTGAAGAGGTCGTAGCCTACTAGGATGGATTTGATTTGTGTTTTCCATGTGATGTATTTTGAGGAGTTTAGTTTGATGAAATTGGTGAAGTTGACCATAAAAAGAGGTTTTGTAGGTTCAGCATCGTTGGGAATAATGGTGTGTGATGAAGGAGCAGCCATGAAGGTCGGAAAAAAAACCGTATGTTTTGTGTTTGGGAAGAAGAAGTTTTGGATCAAGCTATGTATACCATATATAGAAAGTGTACGTATGAACTGATGAATACTATTGATAGAAGGATCTCTTTAAATAGAGATTACAAGATAAGAATAATCTCTTAGAAAGTATCATATCTAGGTTTCCTAAATACAAAACACATATATTAACTATAAGGAAAATATAATAACTTGACTACTACAAAAGATAGTATCTTCTAGATATTATCTATAACAGAATTTAGCAACTATGTGAGATCTGAATCTAATTGGTTTTCACTACTTGGCTCTGGATTTGTGCTCACCTGAAAGTTGTTAGCTTTGATCTGTAAATTCTGGTGAATCCATTGAACTAAACTCCATTCTATTTTACCTTCTGGTAGAGATTTATTTCCTGCATTAGGAATCAATTTACCTAATCCAAAATTTTGTATATCTTCAATCCTTATTTTAGGATTACCTTGATAAATCAATTGGTTTAGCTATCTTTGTGGGTAGTCCATTGTTTTCATCTTGCTATTTTGTTAGCTTTGTTTTCTTTCCTTGAAGATCATATATAAAATCCTTTTTTTTTTTTTCCATTAACAATCCTCCTCCTCCTCCATTGTCTTGTTTCAAGCTCTTGATTGTGGCTACGGCCTACGGTGGTGGGGTTCTGCCTGATCTGCAAACATTTGCTCTAGGCTTGAAGCCCCCGCCGGCCCTATAAATAAAATTCTTTCTGTTTCTGTAGAGAGGAATTGATAATAATTTGTGATGGAGGAAGGCGTGGGAACAGCAAGGTATTGGTGTCACATGTGTATGCAAACGGTGAATCCTACAACTACAGGAGAAGCTGAGCTCAAGTGCCCCTTGTGCCAAGGTGGATTCATCGAACAAAGGTCGGCATCTAGAAGCACAACAAGCAGGACAAGGCCTGATGGTTCATCTGATTTATTAGCATCTGATCATCGGTCGATGTCGCTTTGGGCTCCGATACTTGTTGGTATGCTGGGCAATACCCTCAACAGGCAGAGATTTAGACATGATTTGCTGCTTAATCACCGTAATAATACCCTCCTTGCTAGTGAAGAAGGCGAGATTAGTAGAAGCTCTGCTGCTTTTCTCCAACTCCTCCAAGGCATAATAAATGCAGGAATTGAGCAGGAGCGGGTCATCTTGGTTGGAAATTCTAACCAAATATTTGGGTCAATCGGGGATTTTTTCATTGGGCATGCTCTTGATCTGTTGGTGCAGCATTTGGCTGAGAATGATGATCCTAACAGTAACAGGCAGGGGACGTTGCCTGCAAAAAGAGAGGCGGTTCAAGCGCTGGCTACTGTCAAAGTTGAAGATGATGATGTGCAATGTCCAATATGTTTGGACGAGTTTGAAGTTTGCGGTGAAGCCAAAGAAATGCCTTGCAAGCACAGGTTCCATGGGGGGTGTATTCTGCCCTGGCTTGACCTTCATAGTTCCTGTCCAGTGTGTCGGTTTGAGTTGCCTGCGGATGAAAGCAAGAGTACTACCTCCTCAGAGGCTGCAGTGTCTAGGAATGTACAAGATCAGCAAGGTGCAAGTGAGAGTAGCTTTTTATTACCTTGGCCTCTCAATGTGTTGTCGCCGTCTTCTTCCTCTGGGGCTGCTACTTACCGGCCAAATGGAAATTAAGTTGTAATACAAGATTGTTGATTGTCCTTTGATATTCATTCAAGTTCGGTTATGTATTATGAATCCACCAAGGTGTCTAGTTTACATTGTAACCTTTTTTGGGTCATTTATAAAGACTCAAGCACGGGCTTTGCTTTTACCTGACAGCAAATTAAGATCTTTGCTTTTACCGTGTGGAACCAAGTTTCATTATTGAATCCCAAATCACCAAGCAGATATAACAACGTACTCATGATTTGTACGTAAGCCCCATTCTCTGGCAAATTTCTTTCAAACCAACTAACTATATATATATATATATATATATATATGCTGATCGAAATCCCAGAGACTTGAGATCGAATTTTCCTAGCTAAGTCCTTGTACCCGTATCCCATTAAAAGATGAATCAATCCGATCCCTTGAAGAGATCTTAGCTAACCTTGGACATTAGCATAATGAATCTTCTACAAGAGCAACAATTAGTGTCAATCCCATTAGGATTAGGATTAGGATTAGGATTAGGATTAGAAACGTCTACGTACTACACTTGACAAGGCCATTGTCGGAGTACTGTATTTCATGATCACATCAATCACGGAGGGGCTGAGTGGGCCCTGTGATTAGACCGAGATTAGTGAGTGGTAGAGAGCATGTAATTACTCAGGTAACACTTTAACAATTAACATGCACTACTATTCAATCAATCATCATAGAGATTAGAGATTAGAGATTGATTGATAAAGGGACTTTTCTTAGTAGTGTTTTTGCCCATAATTTCTCATTATTTTATGCATATTCTCTCATTCTTTTGACACAATATTTTTCTTTCTTTTTAAGCTTTACACGCACAATAATTAATATGCCTTTGTAGTTTTTTTTCTCGCTCCATCTTCCATCTTTTCCACTTTTTTTTCCATCCACCAATCCAGCTGGTACGGTGGTGGGCGGTGGGCTGAGGTTGGAGTGCCTTATATTATTTGACCTTATTTATATGTATTCATTTTATTGGTTTTACCTTTAAATTTCATTAATTTTCCCTGTAAATATTAATGATCGATCCATGGATCAATGTAATGCGCGCGTGTTTGTTTATAGCTAAGCTAGGAGTAAATAATACGAATAATAATTAAGTATTTCCTACTTAATTCCTAGCTTACTCGATCGATCTATCATCTATCCCTACGTACGTCGGTACCATATATAATTTCAAAGTATTGATCAGTTTCATATATAATTTCAAATTTGAATGACACGTAATTATGGTACACATAATTTCAAAGTAAGGATGGCCATTGTATGTACGTAGTATATATGCAGTACCAGTACCAGTACCATGCACCCTAGTAGCTAGGTATGGCCTTTGCCTTACAGGCTCACATCGTTAATTCGTTATACATACGGAGTAGTTTTTTTTATGTATTTACAAGACTGTATCCTATCATTTGGACGGATAATTTTGAGAAAACCTAGCAACAAAAAATTGGGATCACTTCTCAATTATATGTAAATGTACAACAACAACAACAACAACAATAATGACCCAGTGTACTCCGCTTCAGCAGAATCTGGGGAGCCAGGATAGGAACACCCCTGGCTTAAAGTTGAGGGGGAGCACCCTGAACGGCCCGGTTAGGACCACCAACCAGAAACCCTGAAAGCACAATACCATAGTCGACAACCAAACCAAGCAACCCACCACAACACTAGGAACCCCACCAAAACATAGAAAAGGCACACATAACAAGACACTAACAAAACGGAACAGAACACTAGAACCAAACCGGCGAACAAAACAAAGCACAGCAGAGATGGACACTCAAACCACGTGAGACCGTCTGTCCCGACGGTTAGCTATCCGCCACCTTGATTTTCTCCCTCCATTTGTCCCTGCATACAGCTAGCTCTGCTGAAATCCTCAACTGATCGATATTGGCCTGCTTTATGTTGTCCCTCCAGCATTTCTTAGGCCGTCCTCTGCCTCTACGGAAGTCTCCAAGGTCCAAGTTCTCACACCTACGGACTGGCTCCCCTGTGCCCCGCCGCTGCACATGTCCGAACCATCGAAGGACAAACACAAGTGCTATATTAATTGTTAAATACCGAGTATTAAATAAAGTAGAGTTAGTTAGGGTGATGTCATTTGTGCGTGGGTGATGTCGATCACTAAGCTAAATCCCTCACAAGTTGTAGCTCATATATATATCATGTGTGAGTCAATGTAAAAACTAGTTTAGCAAAATTATATATGAATTTCTCAAGTATGAGAGGTTCTTCTTTAATTTCTCCCTTTCTTCATCTCATTGTTTCTTGTGTGTTCTTCATCTTTAATTGTCTACATCGACATATATAGAACTAGAAGTGGTCACATTCACATTTACAGATTTACTTATTGCATGATGATTCCCTAAACCCTATTACAAAAAACAAAAATCGACACCTATGTATGTATGCAGTGATTTTATATTGATAGTAATAATTGAGAATTACTAACCAAAAATGGGAGAGAAGTACGTGCATTATTGGCAATATAAATATTTGTGGATGAAGGACACGTGAGGAGGACTGAGAAGGTAGCCAATTAAGTTAATTTCGAGTTAATGGATTTATAATGTTTTGATTCCCTTCCCTTCTCGATCTACTCTCTAGATTATATACTTAGTCTTAGTTCCCGCACCCCGCACGGAATTTTATAATATTATTATACTATATAATTTATTTGTATTTGTTAAATTTTGATTAAATTTTTATAAGGAAGGATATCTTTGAAAATTATACGTCTCTTATCTAAAAAAACTCATTTTTAAAATAACGAGTTAAATCCCCGTGATACTCACAGGATAATTTTAGTAAGGATTATACAATATTGTGATATTAATATAAAATTTTAAATAATTATAGATAATATTTTAATAAAATTATGTAATTTATTAAAAAAATCTTTAAGATTATGCCCCATATTTTATCAACATATAGATAAAAAAAATTTTATAGCATAAAATTAATAAAAATATTAGATCAAGTAATTATCAACATATAGATAAAAAAATACATACTTGGACCCCAAATCTTGTTACAAGAAAAAAAAAATATGTATACAAAATATCAACATATAAATCAAGTTATTATATTATAAAAATTTAGATATTAAGAAAGAATGATACAAATAGTTATAATATATATTATTAAAAAACATAGTATTATTTTATTTAAGGAATGTCATGTGGCACAATTTTTCAACAGACATGGTTTTTGCTTTATAATGTAGATCGGGGATCAAATGAGAATTATTCTTATCATGTAAAATGAGAACAAATATGGAATGTTAGATCTGAGAAATCAACGACTCTAATAAGGCGCGTGTGTTCTCTTTTTTTTAAAAGCCAGAGGTATTTTTGACTTTACATGCATAAAATAAGAAATATTGCACAGTAGCTTTGTAGTTGTTTGTTGAACGAGCGTTCTTCGAGCGGATTTTGTTGATAAATCGTAAACCCTTTAGGGCCCGTTTGTTTCTATGTCGGGAATCGGGTTGGAATTTCTGAATGATGTTGGAATAGGTATCACTCATACCCTAGTTTTAAGTTGGGTATGAACTCAAGTGTAATTTGGTGGTATAGGAATCACTCATTGACATCCCCTTAGTGAAAACAAACACTTGTATGGGTTTGACTCATTCCTATACTCATTCCATATACCAAAGGTATAGAAACAAACAAACCCTTAGTGAAATCCCTTTTTGTTATTTACATGAACCGCATTGTGATTTTCAATGAACATTATAGTGTAATATTATGAACCATAATGACAATATTTGTGAACCAAAAGAAAAACACTTTTTTCTTATTTTTATTGTTATGTGTTCCATGTTGCTTATAAATTAGTTTGATTTTTTCCATTTTTTATTATAGATTGTTCATCAAGTTCCGGTCATCCTAACTTGTCTCATTCGGATAATGATGCTAGTATGATGGAGTTTCATTGAAGGATCTTGATAATGATGAGAATGTTGATGAAGTTTCATTGGATGATCCTGATGAAGCTAGTGATGTCTACATTCTTCACTTATCACAAGATTGTTCTTATTTCATTCCCAAGATTAAACATTAAAGTTCCAGTTCTTTATTTGTCTTTTTAGCATTTGTTATGTGTTTTGTCTTTTGGGGATTAAGTTGTCTGTTTTTTATGTTACTTTGTGTTTGACAAATCACTTCGCTACATTGTAATTGCTTTTAATGTTGTTTTAGACTTCACGTCGAACACAATGAGCTAAATGCCTTCTTTACAAATTTTATGCATTTTCTATTAAATGAACTGATTGTTTAAAATTCATGAACCTTCACTTTGAATACCATTAACCTTCATATTTAACAATATGAACCTTCATGTTGAACAATATGAACCGCATAATTAATACTTGTAAAACAGATTTCAAAGTCTAAAATGTTGTTACCCATCTTTGTAAAATACACAATTTAAGTTAACGTGATAGATTATGACAATTATATCACCAAAAGAATAACATCGAGCAAAAACCATTAGATATTCATGTTATTTGGCAGTGAGATGAGATAATAAAATGTTGGCACATATAATGTTATTGAAAAAACGTTTAATCCATTGAGCAAAATGAGCATATGCAATCAACAAAATGCACCATATGCAACAATCAATCAAGGATTAATCTTTTGCATTGTTTTCTCAAATTGGACCATTTTCATTACGTAGCACCTATAGTGATTTCCATTGCTTCCAATTAACTATTGCAATAACAACGTAATTTAAAATCATAGTTAGTATTCAATAACCTACAAGTATAAATTGAAATAACAAGTACGATTAAAAATGCATGAACCAAACTTTAATGTACCATGAACCAAAAGAACAAATGTCATGAACCAAAATTACAACTAGTATGATTTTAAAGACATGAACTGTTAGATGAACTCTTATGAACCAAACTTTAATGTACTATGAACCAAAAGAACAAATGTCATGAACCAAAATTACAACTAGTATGACTTAAAAGACATGAACTGTAAGATGAACTATTATGAACCTAAGCTTACAAAATAATGAACCAAAAGAAGAGTTATAATGAACCAACAGTATGAAGTATCAGCTTAGGTGGGATTTGAACCCACATCTATGTGCACATGCACATTGCTCTACCATTTGAGCTAATAGGCTACAAATAAGTTTTTAATCATGAATATAGGCTACAAAAATTTAATAGCTCTTGAATAAGAAGTAGAAAGCAAGCTTAGATATATAAAAGAGGAAAATTTCACTAATGTGGGTCTAAAAAGAAATAGAGATTTTGCATTAATAATATGCACATGGCAAGCAATTTCTACAATTATGTCAAGAGGAATCAAAACAAGCTTCTAAGTTTACATGTGGCACGTATACAACATAAGTAACTCTACAACATAAGTAAACCAACAATAGCTAGTATAACACCTAAGCATGCAAAAAGGTATTAATACACCCAGAAGAACAAAGCAAGGGAGTAGACCTAAAATACATAGATGTGAACTATAAGATAAATTACTATGAACCTGAGCTTACAAAATCATGAACCAAAAGAAGAGTTACAATGAACCAAGCGATATTAACCGTTTATAGAGTGAGCCTATGTGGGATTTGAACCCATATTTATGTGCACATGCACATAGGCTACCCAAATACAAACAAAAAGCTCAACCAAGACGAAGGACATCCGTAGTTTGTCCACCTTAGCCTACAACTCTTCCCCCACAAGATAATAAGGGAATGTTAGTGATTCCCCTATAAAAAAAATATAGTTTTGCATGTCATCTCCTGTTAAATATTTCTCATTACTTTGATATCCCCATAGAAAATGCATTTTATTGTGAATTCCAATAGAAAACAAAGCATGGGATACTACAGTAAAATCATATCACAAAGTAGCTCAGTGTCTTGCTTGCAATTTGATTTTTTGCTTGCAATTTTTTTGTCTTTCTATTGACAGCAAGTACCCAGAAGGTCCTAATACCTGAAATGGGGGAAATCATATCACAAAAAGTTAACCAATTTACAATTTATCATCAAATATGAAAAAGAAAAAGTGTTGGCCATGCACTGGTGCTGAGATTGAAAGTAGGCACTACGTCCATCATTGGGAGATAGAAGAAGAGTGGATCGATGAAGAGGGCAAGCAAGCAAGAGACGAGGAAAATGCGGTTCTACATCAGGACGACCTCGCTAAAGGGATCTCGGATCTTGTTCCACCACTGTTGGCCATGCAACTCATGGTGTGCGTGCTTGGAGAAGACCTTCAAGGTGGGGAGATTCAACATATTATCGCCGAATCTGTTGATTTGAGAGCCGAAGCCATGGTTAAAGCTCAAGAGTGGCGTTGTGGCCTTGTAGATCAGGAGAAGGAGGGATGTTGTTGTCCGATTTCAAAAAGCATGAGAAAGATCGGAACTTTACAAACCCTAAAATCCAGATTTCACGAGTTTAGGTTTCGGAGAACCAGTGACCTCGTAGCGGGGCATCAGAGCTTGAGCGGAGAAGGATATTGAACTGAAAGAGGAGTTTTCAAATGAAGGCGTGAGAGAGGGGAGGAGAAACAATTGTTTGAAAGAGCCAAAGACAAATCCATGGTCGTTAGAGGAAGAAGCTCTAAACTTGCTTGTGAGATGAAGAAATGAGGGTGACGAGCGAGCGAATTGGGGGTAGAATTGTTTGAAGGGTAATTTTGTCAATAAATAAAAAAAATTAGATTATTTACCCGTGTTGCCACGTTAAATGAATCTGTCCTTTCTTTTTCTTTTTCTCACTAACTCATATAATTTAATCTCGACCGTCTATTTATTCAATCCAATGGACTTAACTTGTTCTCATTTTACACAATAACACTTATTCTCACACGAACCCCACTCTTATAATGTATTAGGTAGATTACTGAAAATTAATATGTGGAAGAATTTTTTAAAAAACAATACATATCTTATCTAAAAAATTAAATAAAACTAAATATATTTATTTTTTGGTTTAACATGTGAATATAACTAATTAAAAATAGTTCAATTAATTTCAACCAATCAGATTAATTTAAAAGAGATAGAGAATTTTATTTAATGCGGGACCGTTTTAAATATTATTTTAACCTCTATTTTAGTATATAGTAATGATGATGATTAATTTTTACACCTATTATAGAAAAAAGACAAAAAAATAATTGTACGTACCTTACACTATCTTTATATTTGCCCTAATACATTATAAAGCAGAAACCAAGTCTGTGTAAAAATTTGCGCCACGTGGCATAACCTGAATAAAATAGTAAAAAACTCTTTTTCAACTTAAAAAACTAAATAATAATTCTAGAAAGCCCCCTTCACATTATATTCTAACAATATATAATTCTAGAAATTACGATTTATCTTAAATTCTTAACCACTTCACAAAATAGATAATGGATAGATATCATATTGTATGAATAGATAATAAAATATTTAATAGATATATTGAAATATCTGATAATCTCTAAATTTACGTACACGGAAAGTAATAAAATATGAATAATATAATATTTAATCTTATCTAAACTTTACTTTATCGAACTACAAAATGAGTTTGGTCCTATCTTAAATTAAATTAATTTAATTTTAAATATTTTATATAATTAAATTATCTTTATCTTTCATACTTTATTATATCTTATTTATTAAGTTAACTATTATTTTTTAAATTCTTATCTCTTTCATATTTGAATATATAAATTTTTTATTTATATTTTATCTTCTTTTTTAATTAAATATCTATGAAATATCATCAAGGAAAAAGAGAAATGTAATTATTTTATCTTAATAACATATCTTCATTCTCAACATTAAATTTAATCATTTATATTGATTAAAAAATTATACATTCTACGAGCAATAAATTAATTATATTAAATTTTATCTTATATTTTTATTTATTAATATCCTATTTATAATGTCTATAAAATACCGAATCGTAGTCGTACATGGTACGACGGGTACAACTAGTTAAAGTTAATTATCTAAACCTAGCATATGCATTCTATCTAAAGGTAAAATAAATATCCTAATATTTGTATAATATATAGCATAAAAATACCTTTACAATCTTCCTATTTATCATATCAAAAATAAAAGATATTTTTTAAAAAATTAATAGTTATTTTGCCAAAAATTGTCAAATCCAAATCTTATAGAATATTTCACATGGATCTAAATAATACTTTTATTATTTGTGGGATCTACGATTATTTTTAACCAATAAAAATACCCAATTAAATTTCAACCAATCAGATTGGTTTTAAAAAAAGTGGTGTGGTCCAATCTAAAAGCGACATGTGTTATTTAATTTTTTTAACCTCCGCTTTAATTTAATATATTGTTATGATATGTCTTCCCATGTGCGTGCCCATGCCATAATTAACTTAACAGGTAGTAAGGTTCAAATAAAACAATTTCTTATCCTATAAAATAAGGAGCGTTTATAGCCCTTAGATCACCTTGATCCAAGGGGATCCAATGACTGATGTTCTATCCTTTTAGGGACGCGGTGACATTTTTGTAATTTCTCGGAAATTACAAAAGTGCACCGCTATCGTGAAAAAGTGCATTGCTAAATACAAAAACTGCATTAGTGAGTCGAAAAAGTGCAAAAAAAAATGAAGTCAGCAGAGCACGCGCTCCATGTTCAATTCATTATAAAAGTGCATTGTTATGGTGGAAAAGTGCATTGCGAATTACAAAAAGTGCATTACTAAACCAAAAAAATGCATCATCGTAGGAGTCCAATTAACTCGATTCTGATAGAACTCAATCGCCCAAAATATTTGGGTTTAGTAATACACTTTTTTGTATATCGTAATACACTTTTCCCCAAACCGTGCACAAATAGCCTCACTCAATTCCATCCAAGAAACTCTCGACTTCTGTAGAAGGAATCCTTGTAACCACGTATCAGCTCTCCCATTCACATAAATGGAAGCCAACTCGATTTTCTGAGTTCTTTGAATACCAAAAATCGCAAAGTAGCGTTCTCACTTCCGAATCCAGCTTCGTGGTTTGGAACCATCGAAGAAGGGGAAATCCACTTTTGGAAATCGATTCCCTCCAGAACCAAACGACCAAGAACTCCTATCTCCTGAATCTTGCACTAGATTTGAGGAATTAACCCCAATTTGAATTCGTGGAAGTCTATCCGACGTTTTGCCTGCACTAAGAACACTCAGTCTTCCACCATTCCAGCAGATTTGACCCTGAATTGCCTCCTGCGCTGAGGGATTTGGTGATGGCGACTTCTCCGCTTGATATGACGACATCACAAACTCTAATAATCGGTTCAGAGTCTGGTCGATTCTATCCAGCTTCTCATCGGTCGAGGAGAACCTAGCCTGATCCTCTTCCCGCCGCTTCTTGGTTGCTGTGATGAATTCCCATGTTGCCTCCATGAATTTCTGATTCCCCGCTTGATTGTCCAGTACCAATTTCTGCAACTGTTGAAGTTGAATTTCATTCCAGCGAATGTTCTCTTCAACCGTGCAAAATCTCGTTCCGTCCGCCATAGATTCCAGATCATAAGGCTCTGATACCAAATGTTATGGCCGATGGCCAGAATTGAGAGAAGAGAGAGATAGAAGAGAGAAGAAGGTTTGAGAGAGAGAGAATTTGAGAGGGAAAGATAACAGACTATATTATTCAATGATTCTGTTACAGAGCTTAATCTCCCTATTTATACATGTATTCCACTCGCTCCTAACCATATGTATTATGATCTAACCACTTGGTTAATACAAACGTATTCCAGACTTATACATGTAACAGTTTCCAAAACCATCCAAATATATATTATTAGCTCTCCTAAAATATAGTTATGAATATATTATTTGATAACACTATCTTTGACTAATAAACTTTTTTTTTGAAATCTGACTAGTAAATCTCACAGCTTACATTTACGACAATATTATACATACGATTTTTCTAACCTATGCTCTAAGGGCATATATTTAGAGCCGTATAATGGAACTATTTTGTTAAATTATATTAATTTTGGTTTAATTTATTTTTAAATAGGATTTATTACTTTTTTGTTAAGATTTTTGTTTCTAACAATAGAATAATTAATCTATATATTTTAGGACATATGTTAGAAAAACCGAAATAAATAGGAAGACACTAGTGTAACAATTTCAACTGCTTTTTACGCATCCATGTGATGATGTGAATTGTCCAATTTAAATGGAATGCAACTCGTGGGGAAAACAAAGCGTGAATTTATTGAAAAGGGAGGAATAGAAGCAGACGGTGTTTTGAAGAGGAGGAGTTGGCAGTTTGCATTATAATAAGGAAATTTTGGGGAGGTGGGGAGGCGTCGTCCATTACTCGAATAAAAACAACATCCCACACTGTCACTCTGGTCTCTGTAGAAAGAAATTCAAAGTAAATTCAGTTTTTAATTTTCAACCAAGGAGTAGTATTTCTTTCTTTCGTAGGTGTGGTGGTGGTGGTGGCGATATATACGACAACAAAAAGGTGGGGTTGGGGTCTGTGTTGGTGCGCACAATACAATACATTTCATAGACAATATAGTCTTCTCACTTCTGGGAGGAGCTGATTGAAATTGAAGGCCTGCTTTTTCTCCCTCTCCTTTCTCACTTGCGCTGTTTTCTTCAATCATTTTTCTGAGAAGGCGGTGATAATGGCGGAGAGAGTCTTTTGAGATCTTCTCTATCTCTCTCTCTTCCCGGCATTTCAACGTTTAAACCACCACCACCATGGAAGCGCAGATTAGCGGGCGAAGAAGAGCCTTGCTTCTCTTCTTCTGGGTTTTCTTTACTCCTCTAACTTGCGCCGCTAGGTTACCTTCTTACTCTCGCCAGAAGCTTGAGGTCCAGAAGCATCTCGACCGCTTGAACAAACCGGCCATTAAGAGTATCACGGTCTCTTTCTCATCTTTTGTTCATGTAATTTCATTTCTACTGCCCAAATCAAATGGGTTTTCAATTTTTAGGGCACTGTAGTACTACTCTTTTTTGTGGGAATCAGATGCCTAATTTCCCCTCTTTTCTTAAGCCCTTCTCTTTCCTGCTAAAAAAATTTCCTTGCTTTTTCCTCCATCTGCTGCTTTTTACTGATTTGGATAAACTGGGAAGAGAATATGTAACGCTCTTACCTTCTGGGCTTCTGGGTCATGGTTCTTGTAATTGTGAACTCCCTGCATGTATTATTGTGAATTTAAATAATGGGTTTCTTCTGTTAACTACAGCAGCTTGTAGAATACTATCGAACTGATTGGGTACTTATTATTTTTTTAAAAAGAAGCTTGTTCAAAGTTATATTCATTGTATTTAGATCTGGACTAGTTTTTACTTTTTAGCATTGAGGAAATTTGGTGTTGATCTTGTGAATTTTGTTCTGTTGTTTGGGGTGGCAGAGTCCAGATGGTGATGTAATAGACTGTGTTCACATCTCTCACCAACCAGCATTTGATCATCCTTTCCTCAAGAACCACACAATTCAGGTATTTTTTTATATCTTCATTTTGTTAAACTTTGATAAATTGATTGATGATAATTTGACGTTGGCTTCGTGCTTTGTTCAGATGAGACCTAGTTACCACCCAGAGGGGTTATTTGATGACAGCAAAATCTCCACCAAATCCAAAGATGGAAGTGCTCCCATTAAGCAGCCATGGCACTCCATTGGTAAGTGTCCTGAGGGCACTATACCAATCAGGAGGACCAAGAAGGACGATGTGTTGCGAGCTAGCTCTGTTAAAAGATATGGAAGGAAGAAGCGCAGAAGTTACCCCAAACCGAGGTCTGCTGATCCCGACCTCATCAATCAAAGCGGACATCAGGTGATCCCTTATTCAAACACATTCACCATGTCTATGATTGAAGAATAAAGATTTTGGTTCAAATAAAATTAAGGGCTAATTGCTATAAATAACACAAACTACTAGAGTACTAGGAGGTGAATTCGACATGGCTTTAGAAATCTGACAAGATAAGGCCGTATAAGATCTTGATTGCTGATTTCTAGTATCCACGTCCTACATGAATGCTGGAATTTCTAGCATCCACGTCCTGAGGGCACTACATGAATGCTGATTTCTAGACATTGTACAATATCAGGAATTAGGCTCAATAGTGGAGCTTAACACAGATTTAACTCTATGGATGATCTTTTATGGTAGAAAGCTAGGTTCTTCTAAAACTTGATTGGCTAACAAAATCTCTTTGTGATGTTCAGCATGCGATAGCTTATGTGGAAGGAGATAAATACTATGGAGCTAAGGCGACCATAAATGTTTGGGAACCCAAGATTCAGCAGTCGAATGAGTTCAGCTTGTCTCAGATCTGGGTATTGGGAGGTTCCTTTGGTGAAGATCTTAACAGCATTGAAGCTGGGTGGCAGGTGCTTTACTCTTGGCAGTATGACAGACTTAGGGTTCATTTGGATCGCCAAGGTTTAAATTTATAGTGCATTGTAATGCATGATATCCCATAATCCTTGCCGATCCAAATGGACCCTTAATAGCTATAATCATATATATCAGTGTTGATTAGTGTAGTTTTCTTAAAACTGTGTGATCGCAGGTTAGCCCGGATCTATACGGTGATAACAACACAAGGCTATTCACATATTGGACTGTAAGCACTCCTTCCCATCACCTATATATTATGTGTGTTTGTCTCTGTTCCTACGGTCTTGAATTATAAACTGTATTTCGGATTCCTGTTTTGTTTACAACAGAGCGATGCTTATCAAGCCACAGGGTGTTACAACTTGCTATGCTCAGGATTCATACAAGTGAATAGTGAAATAGCAATGGGAGCAAGCATCTCTCCGGTCTCTGCCTTTCGAAACTCTCAATACGATATCAGTATACTTATATGGAAGGTAAATGCCAGACTTTCCTCAGATTCTCAGAAGACATCTGGCATTGTTTACTGCAAAATCTTTTACTATCTATGTTCTTTTTTCTTTTCTTTTGCTGATATGGTTTGAAAACTGTTTTATATTATAGTATAAGAGGAATATGTTCTCCATCCTGTCAGAAGATGCATTTTGGCATAGTCCAGTCCATGGAAATTGCCCCTTTTCAAGTTTCAAAAAGACTTAACATATTCTTCTGCATTTTTAAATAAGAAGCAGCAGAGAAGGGGATAGATTTCCAAGTGCACCCATTACTGATCAACTTAAGAAGATTTCAAAAACAAATTAATTAAAAATCAGACAAAGCTGTATGGATCAGATGTCAAGAATCCCTTTTTTAATTACTGGGGCATCCTTTATGAGCTGGATTTTTTTGTAGCTTAGTTTGATCGGAAAGCACCGATGTTGCAATGGGTCGTCCCGTTCTTACCCTTTGTCAGTGAAGACAAGCAAGCTCTATTAATATTGACCTTTTGCGTTGTGAAATCAGGACAAATGATTTTTGTTAGGTATAATGATAAGGACAAAAGAGGTTCACATGCAGGAGAGAGGTGTGAACTTGAGGACCCCCTCTTCATGCTGGCCCTGAAAGGAAAAAAAAAAAAAAGTCATTTTCTTATTAATTACTTTAGTATTACAGTAATTCCCTTCTTCATGGTGGATTTGAAAGGGAAAAAAAGAAGCTTTTTAAAAAGAAAAAGTGATTTTTGATTGATGACTTGATTACTCATCAACACAATGGATTAACAATAATTTTGACCACTTGCAGGATCCAAAGGAAGGCAACTGGTGGATGCAGTTTGGGAACGACTACGTCCTGGGTTACTGGCCAGCGTTCTTGTTCTCATACCTAGGAGAAAGCGCATCGATGATTGAATGGGGAGGAGAGGTGGTGAACTCAGAGCCAGATGGGCAGCACACATCAACACAAATGGGAAGTGGGCGTTTCCCTGAAGAAGGGTTCGGGAAATCGAGCTACTTCAGGAACATGCAAGTGGTGGATGAATCCAACAACCTTAAAGCACCCAAGGACATTGGAACTTTCACTGAGCAGTCCAACTGCTACGACGTTCAAACGGGGAGCAATGGTGATTGGGGACATTACTTCTACTATGGAGGCCCCGGTCGAAACCCCAACTGCCCTTAGTAGAACCCTAAAAAATGATATGACCCTTTTTTTTTTTTCCTTTCTTCTTACCCTTTGATCTTAATCCATGATGATGCCCTCAGGAAGTCTAATTAATCCTTATTTGTCCAAGTGTAATGATCTTCTTCTTCTTTTTTTATTTAAAGTTTGTATGCCCTTTCTCTTTAGGTTGTGTCAAGTATAATGAATTATTATGAGTCTCTTTTTTTTTTTTTCTCTTTTTTGGGTTTGAAATACTGTAGTAGTTTGGAGTGGACTGATGTTAGATTTTGTATGGTCTCCGGTGTAAGTCATGAATGGAGAAGTGGCCGGCGTTTCTGAAAGCCAATGCAGAAACGGGTGTGCCCTGTGTTTTAAAATCAAACTTGTCTCTCTTAGTTTTAGGCCTAATGCTGCATGTACGCAGTAGGTTAATTTTATTTTCGTTGGTCTTGTGGTGTGACTGTATAGTATAAGTATACAAAAACTCCAATGTGGAGCATTATGAAGCCTAAAGAGAACGTGCTCTTACGCGCCTTCCTCCTGACGACCCTCTTGGCCAAAACCCTAGCAGCGACCAAACTGCCGCCCCAATGGATACAACCAGATCCGCCTACAAATCTCAAACAACCAGTAAAGACCAAGTTGCAATCACGCCCCGGGGCTTCATGGATGCAAAGCATAAGAAAACCTATGTGTTCCCGTTACTCTACGCAGCGGATTGGTAATCCGAAGGGACGATTCGGCGGCCGCATCAACGCCCCAATAAATCTCAAGCCAAGGTTTACCAGGCAAAAACTCTTGTTCAACAAATATCAAAGGGCGAAGCAATTACTTCTTCCCAATCAATTCTGTGGAGCAGTAGGGGGCTTTTCGCTTTTCTGGCATGTAGTCCATGACGGCGGCGGTGTCGTCGTGCCGGGTGCTTTCGCTTGGGGGTGCGGGCTGGTGCGATCTCCTGTGACTGCACTGGGCTGTTCTGTTCCTTTCTGGCACTTTCGCCGGATCCCTAGATCCACCGAATCGGTATCTCGAATCCTCAATCTAGTTACCTCCGTGCCCATCCGGCTTACAGTTCTTATTCCTCTGACTTTCCGGCGTGGCGGCTTCCTAAGATCGCCTTTGGTGCGCTGGCTTTGTTGGCGGGTGACACTGCTTTGGGGGACTCGCGTTCTCCTCTGGCGGTGGTGTTGCGGCGTTGGCGTGTTCTTGCTCGTTGGCTGCTCCCCCGCTTGTGAAACTTGGTTTGTGCAGCAACCCTCCCCTGCTTATGCTAAGTTTCAATTTGATTTCAGTATAAACCTTAAGCTTTTTATGGGGTATAAACAACCCCTTTGCAAATCCTGGTGTGTGGAGGCTAATTTGCCTTCCAAACCACACTCGAGCCATTTGTTTAATGCTGCTTTGTTGCTCACCTATTCGGTTGTTGTGTCTTGCAATTTTGTTTGCAAGCGTTTTTTGGAGTGCTGGCATAGGCTCCTTAACCTGCTCATCAAGTGTATCAATTTGTTCACCTTGTTGTCACCCAATTTTTGGCCTAAAAACCGTGTTAGTATGAAAATTATTACTAATTACAATCATTACCATATTCATACCAAAATCACAAATATAAGGGAGACCAAACCCAAACAGATTCATGAGTGGGGAGTCAACACCCTCAAATTCATACCAACTATTGTGTATAAACATAGTGAACCCCTTTCTCCCTGTGCAGTCTATTCTGACTTATTCAACCTTATGCTCATAGCCGTTGGTGTTTTGCTGCACTTGCTCTTACAGGTTGTGGTGGAAACTGTTGCTTTAATTGTCCCAATATTAACCATGGATTTTGTAGGGGGATCCCCTGTGTATGTTGAACTACAATATCACCAAAAATTTGGGATAACAACCCCATTCGATGGTTCAAAAACCACTAAAATTGCCACCCATACTCCCCTTCATATGGGACGTATGGTAAAGGCCGGTGAAAACGTCACAAATGAAAATCGAAGAATTATATGTAAAGGCCCCGAGCGGGGGGTAAGTGGTGATATGTACGCTGTCAAATTTTCAACCTGGAACAAGTACAAATGTATTAATCAAATGACCAAATTAAACATGAGGAAGAAATTAGACCTTCCAACGGCCAAAAGCCACAAACAAACGGGTTTTTTATGAAGCTTTGTATGTGGAATTGTAGAGGTATCAAACGAAAATCATTCTGGACCGAGGTTAACTCGTTGTGCCGGCTTGAGAACATAAATCTTATCGCCTTGGTCGAAACAAAAGCCAAAGAACCACCGGATTGTGCTGGATGGCAAAAAGCCGGATTTGATACACTGGAATTTATTCCGGCTATCGGACTTTCTGGCGGTTTGTGTATCCTTTGGAAGGGTCACCAACTGTCAAGCGAAACTTTAAAAACTATCCACTTAGATGACCGATTTATCGGCATCCACTATTGCAACCTAGAAAACTCAAACGAATTGATCATTGTTTTTGCCTATGCGCCCCCACGGGCACAAGAAAAGGAACAATTTTGGAACAAACTTAGTGACTTTATAAAAACACGAAACCTCCCATGTATCATCATGGGTGATCTTAATGAAATCCAACACCCGGACGAGAAATTGGGAGGGGCTAGTCCTAGCTCATCCCGATTTGAACGTCTCATCAAATTCAAAAACGATTGCGACCTTTGTGACATCCCCACTACGGGAAATAAATTCACTTGGAGAAAATCAAAAAACCTAGATAATACAACTTTGGAGAAACTGGATCGTACCCTTGTTAGTGATCAAATACTACAATGGTACCCTTCCATAGTGACAAAAAACCACGCCTTTTTCTCATCGGACCACTGCCCAATCACATGCAATCTCCCAACGAACAACCAGTTCAAACCTCAACCCTTTAAATTTGAGATGATGTGGACCGAAAGACCAGATTTCCAGGATATCATCAAACAAGCATGGCGCTTAAACGCTGGCGGATCTCATATGTTTAACATTACAAAAAAAATACAACTCCTCAAAAGAAAGGCAAAAACTTGGAATAAACAAACCTTTGGAAACATTTTCGAACAAATTAAAAAACTTGACGAAGAATTGATCAATGTACAAAAGGATATTATTGAAAACAGGAACACTCAACTTATCTAGAGACAAGAGAGATTGATCAAAAAACGCTCATGCCTCATTCAATTCCAACACTCATACTGGAAACAGAGAGCCAAAAACTGCCATATCAAACTCAATGACAAAAATACCAAATACTTCCATAGAATTGCAACTGGAAGGAGAAATCGAACTAACATCAAAGAAATACGAACATCAGATGGTATACTTATCTCAGGCCTAGAGAATATTAGGATGGAAATCAAACGCGACTTCCAAAACCGGTTCCGAGCTACTGAAATTAACCATGGAAAACTCCATGATATGACCCAAACGATACAACGTGAAATAACAGAGGTTGACAATGCTGAACTAACCAAACCCGTCTCAAACATAGAAGTCAAGAAAGCGGTTTTCGACATTGGGGAAGATAAATCCCCAGGGCCTGATGGCATGCCGGCGTGCTTTTACAAAAAGTATTGGCACATTGTCGGGCCAGACATTACAAAGGCAGTGAAAAGCTTCTTCCGATCCGGAAAACTCTTAAAACAAATCAACCATACTTTCATTACACTAATACCCAAATGTGAAAACCCTAATTCAACGAATCATTATAGACCCATTAGTCTATGTAATACCATCTATAAAGTTATCTCAAAGATACTCACTAATCGTCTCAAAAAAGTTATGGAAAAAATTATACACCCAATGCAGGGTGCCTTCATTCAAAACCGTAGTATCCACGATAATACTCTTATTGCCCATGAGATTTTCCACTCTTTCCGCAACAAAAAAGGGAAAGAGGGGTGGATCGCTGTTAAAATGGATATGGAAAAGGCATATGACCGAATTAGCTGGGAATTCCTAGCGTTCATACTTAACAAATTTGGATTTCACGATAAATTCGTGGGATGGATCCGAGAATGCGTAGAAACCGTCTCGTTCTCAGTTCTGGTCAACAACGGACCAACAGAACAATTTTTCCCAAAAAAGGACTCCGACAAGGGGACCCGCTATCACCCTACCTTTTTATCCTGGCTGCTGAGGTTCTTGCTCGGCAACTTCACCTCACAAGCACAAATCCGAATAGTGGGATCGGTATTCAAATCTCACGAAATGGAACTAAAATTCCATTCCTCGCCTTTGCTGATGATATTATCATCTTTGCCAAAGCCAAGAACCAAGCTTGCAACAATATAAGAAACATAATTGACAATTATTGCCAAATATCCGGCCAGAAAGTTAACTTCCATAAATCAGCCTTTCAGGTCACCAAAAATACGAACAATATCACGAAAGAACAGATTAAACAAATTCTCCAGATCACTAACACAGTTGCTCTGGACAAATACCTAGGATGCCCAATTATAAATGGCAGAGTTACTCAAAATACATTTAAGCCGCTTACCCTCCGAACTAGGGCACAATTATCTAAATGGAAAGCTAATTCACTTTCCCAAGAGGGTCGAAAAACCCTAATAAAAACTAATCTATCGGCACAGCCAAACTACCTTATGCAATCCTTCCTACTCCCTAAATCCACATTAAAAGAACTTGACCAAATCAACAAAACGTTCTTTTGGAACAAAGAGAGGAACCATAAACCTCTTATCAGTTGGAACTCAATTTGCCAACCTCCCGACCGCGGTGGTCTGGGAATTGTCAAGGCAGAAGATATGAATCAAGCTTTACAAATGAAGCTTCTTTGGAAAATTCTTGCGGAGCCAAACAACCTTTGGGTCAAAATCGTCACGGAAAAATATTTAAGATCAGACGGATTGTTTAACTACCAAAAGAAACGGAACACTTCTTGGCAGTGGTCCAAACTAATGAGCCTTAAAGACCGTTTCCTGAAAGGTCTCATGTGGCAAGTTGGAGATGGTAAAACCATCCGATTTTGGAAAGACAACTGGACGGGAAATGGTTGTCTAAAACCTAAAGAGAACATTAGAAACTATATTGATTGGGAGGCGAAAGTCGTCGAATTCCTTATGGAAGATAACACTTGGGACCAAAACAGGCTCCAACAGGTGCTTAACCCGGAGGACGTCCATAGTGTTATGCAAATCTCCACCACAATTAACAAAATTCCAGATAGAATGTATTGGCAACCAAGTAAGAACGGGTGGTACTCTACCCACTCTACCATGCAGTGGATCCATAAAAATAAAGGAGAACCACAACTCAACCTAAAATGGATTAGTAAACTTAACATCCCCCCTAAAATGAAAAACTTCCTATGGAAAGTGGCCCGGAATGGGCTCCCTACGAAAAGCCGCCTTGCAGCAAACCATATCCCGGTTGTCCAAGGGTGTGTCGCTTGTGACAGTACTAACGAGGACGTCAACCATATTCTTCTATCATGCAACCATACTAAAAATACGCTAAATACGATAAACCCCAAACTCGAAATGATCATTAACCAGGTTAACCCAGACCATAAAACACCATGTCAAATCTTAGAGGAAATCATGAATAGATCATCTAAGGCTGAATTCGAGGAACTGATATTCTCCTGGTGGAGTATCTGGTTCTTCCGTAACAAAGTTGTATTCGAACCAAATTCTCCAACTAGGATAGATGCTAAAGACAACCTATGCGACTTCATCCGCAACCAGAAAAAAGAGTGGCATAACGCCCACAACCAAGCAAACACGAAATTAACCAATGACAATATGCGGGGTCGTTGCAGACGTTCCTGTGTCAAATGGAGGAAACCTCCAACAAATTTTTTTAAACTCAATTTTGATGGAGCAGTCAATGCTGACGGGGTGGCTTCATTTGGTTTCATTCTCAGGGATTCCAAGGGTGAGCCCATCCATTTTGACGGAGGACTAATCGGTCGACAGTCTGTTCTAAAATCCGAGACCATCGCCTTACGACAGGGAATCATTGAAGCCACCCGGCGTGGCATTTCCCACATCCAGATCGAAGGCGACAACTTGCAGCTGGTCAAGGCCGTACTGGGTGACTGGCGCTGTCCGTGGGAGATTGAGATGTTACGTGCGGATATTCACTGCTTACTTGCCCGGTTCCGGAGCTGGAGCATTACCCATGTCGTGCGGGAATGTAACGTAGTGGCGGACTTCATTGCTATTTCTTTTCGCCATGTTTCATCGATTCCACTTTCAGTTGATCCGGTTCTTCGGAACCTCATCCATTTGGATGCTCTAGGGTGACCGCTAGCCTGTTAGCGGCCCCTAATCCCTTTCCTTATCAAAAAAAAAAAAAAAAGTATACAAAAACTCCAATGATTTGGTCAACTGTTGGCGTGGTTTCCTAATTGAGCCCATGATTTATGGAGTATGAAGGCGAAAAAAGAGAGATGGTGCTTTGGACTACTTACTAGAATCGACTGTAAGAAGAAGCCTAATGATTATTTTTAGTGGGTAAATAAAAATCGATCACTTGGCTTGAAGATTGCAAAGGTTTTTTTCTGCGTTAAAAATTCTACGTTTAGCTAGAACTTAGACTACAATCTTCAATTGCACATTTGCACCCCACCATCATCTATCTTGTTTTCCTTGCCTCCTTATTACTATATATTGCCTCACTTGTAAAAAAGAATGAACTCGTACATCTCCTATATATTTATCCGCAGCTTTTGTACACAAGTCAAACGGTGACCGGAGGTGGGCTGGTGACGTACATCGTTCATATGATCGATCATCGATTCATCGATATATATTATTCCCATAGATGTTTGTAGACTCATTTTTGTACAGAAGATTAATGTACTCTCGGGTAGGGGTGTTCATAATCGGATATCCGATCCGATCCGGCTAATCGGATCGGATATCCGCAATAAAATTTTCTCTAAAACCATATCCGTATCCGATCCGGGTATACCCGGATATCCGATCCGTATAGCTCGGATCGGATCGGATATTTGTGGCGGATATCCGAATATCCGAATATTCATATTTTTTGTATTTAAGTTCCAAATAATTTATTCAGTTATCCGCATAAAAAAGAGAAAAATAATTTAAAATAAAATAAAAATGGGGTGTTAAATATAGATTTAGGTTTTATTTAACCTTAATTTTATTTATGGGGTGAAATATATTAAAAATAATTAAAAAACAAACAAAAAAGGGGTAGTACTAGGAAGTCGAAGCACATAAAACTACTTGGGACTATTAAATTTTTTGTTGTTGCACATAATATATATGTATAGTATTATACCCTCGGATATCCGGGAATTTGACGACCCGATCCGTATCCGATCCGGTGATCCGGCTAATTTTCTCGGATCGGATCGGATTCGGATAATTTTCCAATGGATTCGGATTTTCGCGGATCGGATCGTCGGATCAACGGATCGGATTGACCGGATCGGATATTTTTGAACACCCCTACTCTCGGGTGTAGCAATGTAATTTCAGTTTGTTAACGCACCCTTAAATTAGTCACTGTACGTGCGTTTATGTCCAGTAAGAATTATTGTATATATAGAAGGGGGAGTAAATTGAAACCAATACTATCGGATATCCAACTATTTTGGATACTTATCGGATTAATTATCTTGATTTTCAAATTGACGTCTGAAAATTCGCAAGTAGTTATGTGTAAACATGCTCTAGTAAGGACTAAGGAGGTCCAATACACATGCAATAGTGGAAACCCTTCTTATAATATAAAGTCCAGAAAACATTGATCTGCCACAAGTTAGAGGATGCCATTCACTTTAAAATTAAAGTGGTGATAGTAATATACAAAAGGGTAGCACCGCACGTCATTCTATGATTTACAACAATCAACTCTACAACTCTTACAGCAAAAATGAAAGGGGGGGAACATAACCTTTGGGTTTCTTCAAGCTAACAACGGAAGCAGAAGCAAGATGCTAAAAATGAAAATTAGAGTGACAAAAACACAATGAGAAAAAAAAGAGACATTCCTCAACTGTGAAGGAGGTAGTCGTGTAATGCTCTTGGGCTCTGTTGATTAAACTGCACTTCCTTCCCTCAACATAAGGGCGCTGTCATCACAAGTTAAAGATGTTGATCTAACTAGTTTTCACCCAAGGAGACGGAAGCCAGGGATGATGCCAGCACACGAGCACTTCTAGCCCCTTTCTGAAAATTCCTTGTTTTGGACCACTTGAGTTTATTCCATAAACCATTAACATTGATTATGTGCATAACACGGCCTAGCAATTGCCTTGACTCTCCAATGACTCCCAAGTTCAGATACCGCTTGCATGCATTCCACACAGCTGAAAATCCTCTCAGCATTTGAGGACAGAAATAGAGGAGAACCCGCAGTATTAGGAATGATATTGCAAGCATCAAGTACGGTTCCTTTACTATCATTTCCCTAAGGGATGATGCTTGATACCAAGGCTGAATTGTGTTTGGATTCGGATAATTCACCAAGTTAGGAAAGCTATGAAAGCTTATATCTTTCACTGGGTCAAGTCCTAAATGAAACAAAGGGAAACGATGTTAGTATGTTACTAAAAATATAAGAGCGCGAAGGTATAGCTTTTCAACCCCTTTTTCCCCCTAAGCCAGAAAAAAAAAAAAAAAAAAAAAGAGGAAATGGATGGATTCAAGTTAACAGAAGGTTAAATGATTTCAGATATGAGGGGAACGCAGACAGGGAAAAAGAGAACCAGGTTTCGCCTTGACATAAGATTATGGAAATTGCTCATACCTTCAAACTAAGATAGAGTAGATAATCCTTCTAATCCTAATTAAATGTCAACAGAATCAACTTGTTAGTAACTTGTACAGATACCTGTAATTTTGTGGTAAAACCGGACCAATGAAAGAAGATCCTTATGGCCATAATAACGCACTTTTGCGGTCTCATTAATGATTAGCAATGCAGGCAAACTGTGTACCCCATACCTTGAGAATAAACTTCAAAGAAAACAAGCCGGTCAGATGTGAGAAACTGATGGCAGATAGTATATCAGTACATTATCAAAACATTAACAACAACAACAACAACATCTACCCAGGTGGAACCCGGTACGAAGGCGGGATCTGGGGGGTCGAGATGTACGCACCCTTACCCCGACTCGAGGTCGGGAGGGTATCTAAGGTGGGCCCAAAGGAAAGGAAAAGAAGGGGGGAGAGACAACAGGAAGAAAAACTAGAGTAGAAAAACGAGAGTGGGAAAGTACTCCAGCAACCCAGCTATAATAGAAAAACTAGAACGAAAAGATGAAAAGAGCATAGCACTCCCTCTAGGTCCTCATTGCTAACGCTCTGAGTCCAATCTACAGTTTTGAGTCCTTAATGGGTAATTTAGTTGATTCAGTTTTTTGATGAAACATTGATAGATAACACAAAAAGGAAACTATAAATTGTACCCGTACCTTTTGAAGGTAGATGTTGAAACTATTGAATCTACAAATGAGTATGAACATTTTTGGAAATTCAATGAACTGTAGCACTTATTGATAGATTTCTGGATATCCAAGAAGGGACAGTGGACTAAAATATTTAAGCAGTAGTGACAACGAGATGCTTACTCAATAACTTGAATAGCTATGACATAGTATAATTCTGGTCCTAAAGCAACGAAATTTCAAGCAATTTGATTTGAAATATCCCCAAAAAAATACACCCTAATTTCACAGCAAGCGAGAAAGATCCAGCAAATGATATATTCAAGTAACCAGTACTTTAATATTAAAGTTTACATCTTGCTCTCACCTTGGCATTGCTGATGATTGTTCAATTTCAACGTGCTCAACCTGTGGGAAAACTGAGCTCAACATGTCAAATGTGGCTCCAATTCCACTTGAAAATGGACACCGAGAGCCATAGAAGAGCACAGCAGTGTACAAATTTATTGGTTTAGAAATCAAAGCTCGTTCAAGGGCTTCCCCATTCATCTGCAAACAAGTTACTGTATCATATTACATAATTTTCCCTTTGAATTAACAGCAACCCAATCAGAATTCATATAATGATGCAGGTCACAACTAATGGGGATTAGCTGAAATCAAATAATACAGATTCAACAACTTCGTCTCCAAAAGAAACAATCAAATTGTCCCAAAGCAAAAGAATCGAAATTTCATATGCGAAGTTACAAAATCACATGAAAAACTAACGAAACACTAAATAAAAACAAACGAAGATGCAGATGACATGATTGAATAGTAATGTCACCTAAGCAAGCGACATTAAAAAAATCCATCAGATTAGACAAAATTGAAAAAAGAGGGTAGATGTACCTGAATAGGCTGGGACGGTGCGATCAAGGGAGAACATTGAAATTGAAGATCGTAGAGAAAGGGAATGGACTGGGGAAGGCACGAGGAGGAACGAGCGAAGCAAAACGATGAAAAAGTTAGGGTTAAGACGAATAATTTCAAAATCGTTGAGGTAGATGCACGGAACTCCATCAAGACAATGAACCTCGGTAGATTCGACAATACCCTCTCCAGACCTAAAAACGATATAACCTAATCCGTTTTCGTCGTCGTCTTCTTCCTGGAAAAAGGGGAAAAGAGAAATGGAAGATTCTGGACACTTTCTGGCTGTTACCAACCAGCTTCAAGAGCAGCTCGTCTCCTCTGTCTGGTTTGCCCGTGTTTTTTTCCCCTAGGATTCGTAAATGTACTTCTTTTCCCCAAATTTACAAGCGGAAAAAAATCCAAACATGGAGGGAGACTGGACAGGAGGATGTAATCATGTGAATAAGGGTAAAAAAAACAATATCAAGCCACTATAAAACTTGTAAATTAGTAAAAAAATAAATAAATTTATTTATTATGTATTTTTCACACTTTTGAATATAAGACGACTAAAGAAATCCAATCACCCTAGAATACCGTTGATCTAGACCTGGAAATTGACGCTTAACCTCTGCCGTAGATAGAGAGGTTGTGCTCCGACTTCACTCTAGCTCCTCTAGAGAGATAAAGAGTGAATTAGGCCGAGAAGGCCATGCCAACGTCGAGAAGGCAAGGCCAACGCCGAAAAGGCATATAATTTTTCCGAGAATATTATCTTAACTGTACAAGATCTAGCTAATCTTCTTTCTAGGGTTGAGTTGAATAAGTGACTCCTTTCTTTATGCACTTAGAATGAAAAGTCCTTTCTCTTTAACTTAATTTGTGGTTGAAGAATACAATCTGAAATTAAAAGAATATATGCCTTTATCGCAAAAGTTTGAAACTTTAATTATTTCTGATTTGGACAGTTTCGATTGTTGTTGATGTGTTTGGTTTGCCTTTTGTTTTCGCCGACCTCTTCCTTTGGATTGCGGATCTCGATTTGCTAGCACCGCCGGTCTTGGTTCAGACTCCCGTCGGCCGACCTCTTGGTTGTTTTTCTACCCTTTCGGCCTGGATCTTAGATTCACCATCGTTTGGTTCTTCTTTGATAGTTTTCGTCTTCTCCTCGCTCCCTGCGCAAACACCCGTCGACCGACCTTTTGTCTGGTCGTCTCCTTCGGTGTTTGTTTTGGAGTTTCGATGTGTCTTTTGTTTTCGCCGGCAAAGCCGTCTGATCTCTTCCAGGGGGCAATACAATAGATCTCATCGTTTCCGAACTTATCCTCAAAACGTCGGATGACGTGGCTCCCCGCGTTACACAACGGCTGGTCTGATGGGCGTCGATACGGTTGGATGACGCGGCTGTTGGGCAGCCATATATTGGTTTGTTCACTAATATTTTCGTATTTGGTTTTGGGTTGACGGTGTTTGACCTTTTGGGCCTAAGTGGTCTTGTTGTTCTCTTAGTCCATTTGTTGGACTTTTTCTTGGGCTGTTGTTGGGCTCATTTTTGGGCCTTAACTTAGTTTGGGTTACCCCTTTGGTTTCTCTGTTTGTTGGTCTTTTGAAAGTCTTGCTCAAGCTTGGTGTGTACTTCCCCGGTATTGGGACCTGTGGTTGGATGTGTTCGAGTCGATGGGCGTGGTCGTGGACGTTTCGAGGCTTCTAAAGATCCTCCATTCCGGTGGTGACAACGTCAGGAGCTCTTCTTCTTTACCAAAGTTGCCCTTTATGACCGTCTTGTCGCAGCGCTTCGCATCTTATGTGTTGTACTCTTCTTTCGTCCAAGCACCAAAGTTAGCCATGAAAATGCTTCTATAGTCAGGACCTTAGACACGCGATAAGCCACAAAGTTAGCTAGGAAAACGGGTTGGCCACAAAGACAACCACAAATGTTCCCAGGACAAAAACTTTATGGTTAAAACGCTCGCGACTAAATATTACCTTCAAAACTAGCCACAAAAATTTGAGTCGTGCGTATTTAACTACAAGATTGGGTACGGAAATCACGTTTGCCTAAATACATGGTATAGCCAAAGTCACTTCGTGAGTAAGTTTGAGTCTATTTAACCAGAAAGTTAGCGTTGAAGTAATTTTCTGGCTAAATTCGAGAGAAATAAATGTACATTTCCACATCGAATATTATTCTTTATAAAAACTAGAATGCTTAACCCGTCCGTTGGACGGGGCAAATTCATGCTCTATGTTTATTATTTGAAAATTAAATATATTTTTGGTAATCATACGGTAATTATAACATGTATTGACTAAAATCTAAATATTATCATATAAAAAGATTAAATAAAAATAAATCGTGAAAATTTTAACTTGAATGAAATAATAGTATTTTGTGTATGGTATGTAATATGTTTCTATTTAACTTCTACTATTTCGCCGCAATACCCTCTCGAAATAGAATGTCAACAACCGTTTTTTTTTTGCTAAAACAAATGATCAAATGAACAGCCGAAGTGATTAAAACATAATCACTTTGCATTTAAAACATAATGTCAACAACCGTTTTTGGGGTTAAAACACATGATTTTTTTTGTTTAAAACACATGACCAATGATTAATATATATCTTTTTATCACTAAGCTTTATTTAGTAAGAGGTCCATTCAGCACCCAAATCCGATTTTAAAATTAGGTCCATCTAACACACAACTCTCAGATGTAAAAATTAGGCCCATTTAGCAATAAGTTTTCACATTTATTGTGTTCTCAAGGATAACTTTTTATGTTGTTAGATAAAATGCAGTTATGCAGTTGAAAAGTTCTAAAACTGCTAAAATGGGAATCTCCCATAAAAGCCCTTTCGAAGAGAGAATTATTATAAGGCCGAATGGCTGAAAATCACCCGTATAATATGTGATATTTTACTTAACCTCCCCTTTATTGAGAAATTATGGGAAACCACCCTTATTACGGGCTCCGTTAGATTTTAACCACCCTTTTTCACTTGTCGTTCAATTTCGTTTACAGATACTATGATATGGAAGCTGTTTATTTATTTTTATTTTTTTTAGCTTATCTGTACAAAAAACCTGCCATCTCAATTCTCAAATTGCCGAAGGGGCAAAACAACTTTTTTTCCAAATATAAATAAAGGGGCAAAGGGCAAAACAATTTTTTTTTCCAACGGGCAAAACAATTTTTTTTTCAAAGGGCAAAACACAGAGAATGAGAACCAGTTCGCCATTGTTGCTAAGCCCCTTCTTCCTCCCACAGCTTTCATTTCCCTTTCCCTTTCTGCAATCCTCCCTTCAAATCTCACTAACCTAACTTTGAAGTTGACCAGAGTCTTCTCCAACACTTCTTCAAAGGTGAAGTTCTCAAACTCCCAAATCTCATCTTCTCTCGTTCACCTCTCTTTCTCTCTCCTCACCTACCCTCTCCCCTCAAAAGCCCTTGTCCAAGAAATCCTCCTTCTCCGTCATTCCTCTTTAGAGCCCTCTCTTTGTGAACCCTCACCACCCTTCCAACCCCTCCAGTGGCACTACAATTCGTCTGGTTCAGGAATGTCCTCCGTGTTCACCACCAATCGGGCCTTGTTCCAGGTCGAAGTTGTGGCGGATCTGAAGAAGAATCTGCATGCGAGAGGCTTCGATTTGGTGGTCAGAATTGGGAAGTCGGAGACTGTAATTAGAAACGAATCTAGGGTTTTCCTTTTGAACGAATTAAACAAAGATAGAGACTACTTTAGTCTTTTGCTGGAGACAAATTGAATCGGATCTAGGATTTTCATCGACCATTATTGAAAGGGTGGAGACAAATTGAATCCGGTCTAGGGTTTTTCATTGGCCATTGTTGAAAGGATGGGACGACTTTAGTCTTTTGTTGGAGAAGACGGTCCAATGTGGCAAGGATTAGGAAAAAAAATTAAAAGAAATGTCATGTCATGATTTTTGACGGAATCTAATGGAGAAGGGGTCATGGTTGATTAAAATCTAGCGGAGTCTGTGATAAAGGAGTGGTTAAGTGAAATATCGCATATTATACGGGTGGATTCAAGGCTACCAAATCTCTCGCAAACAAAGAAAAAGTCTTACTCTTACAAGGTAGCCTTCCTACCCTTCCAGGAGCATATATTTTATTTAGTAGACGACGAAATGGGCGGTGCAAAAAAAGAAGAGGAGCGAGTTTACAAGCTCTCGTTGCTTAAAATCATATGTAATGTATCTCACTGTGAATAACCCTGTAACTCAAACTCATCTTGAGGCTCCGACCTAAATGGGAAGAGAGGTTGCTTCTCAACTACTAAAAAAGAGGGACTCCGGGGAAGGGTCCAAGCCAACAGAACAGGTTACTATCCAAGAAATAGCCTTTCTTAAGATCGTAGGATACCTCGACATGCTGAAACGGATGTTTTTCGGTAATGAAGCCGTTTTCCCTTCATAGAGGTGCCTAAAATATAGACCTTTCTGGGTCAACTCAACCTAAAAGGGCTATAAATGGATAGGATGAAGCAAAGCAACGGCAAGAGCTATAATACATCTATATGCTATTCCCAATCTAATGGAATGGTGCTATAAACCAAGATCTCTTCGTCAGCCTGAAGAAAGCCAAGAGGAAGCCTAAGCAAGTGAAACTCCCACGAATAGGACAAGAAGGCTCCTGGCGAGCCGATTTTTAGACGCAAAAGCTGAATCCGTCAATCTGCATGGTATCCGCCAACTTCAAACAAGAAGGAAAGCCAAGGGCAAGGGATATACAAATATACCGACTGAACGAAGTGAATACCTTATTCAAGGATTTTCCTAGAACCATAAGATCTGTTGAGATGCCGATAACACCTAGTGAGATGAGAGTAGTTGGCTTAGAAGGCTCCTTGCTTGGTCCTCATGCCTTTTTCTTAAAAGAGTTTCTGCGACAGGTGAGAAACCTATCTACAGGACGACTTTCGGGGTTAAAAGAACACCTTTCTCTTTCATATTGAGTCCTCAGAGGTGCTTGGTGTCGGATCAGCTCGACAGGTCACTCAATAGCCTTTCGCGGGGTAATAAAATCTTCATTGTCTTCTGTTCCGATTCGTCTTCCGTACACAATAGACAGATTTGCCTCCGCTCCGCTACGGTAGTTTCGTCGGGTGGCGTTGAAGCGCCCAGAACGAGGAATGCCGCCTGTTCTTTAAAAGAGTCTTTATTACAATGAGATAGTTGCATCTAAGGATTTTCTTGTAAAGAAGGCCAAGGAAAGAGGCGAAACTCCACTAGAAAGGGGAAGAGTGGGCAACGATGACAAAGCTCTTTTTTATACATTCCCTCACTGGCGCAGCATTGAGATAGTAAATGCAGCTAGATAGTCCCCACATCCGTCGGTGGAAGGACCTTCCACTTTCTCTTACTTCGATAGAGGAGAGAGCACGTAAGACTTTCGACGCTACGATCTTTCTTCTATTATGAAAGAGATAGTGTGAGAGAAAGTATTTTCAGGCAAGCCACTAGTTTGTTTTCCCCCGGAGGACCCAAGAAAGTCTCTTTTTTACTAAATTAAGAAAGATGGCGCCTCTAAAAGAATGTATTCAATTTAATCAACAACCAAGGCCAAGACCAGAAAAGAGAGTCCTACCATCACAAAAGATTCGAGATAAAGAGATGGCAAGCCGGAAGGACGACGGAAGATGATCGTTCGGACAGGAGATGTGGACGAGTTCACTCCTCCTATTGCCTTTACTCAGCAGCAAGACGCTTAGTTTTGTCGGCAAGTTATCTACGACAACCCTCTACTATGCGGGTGCTAAGACTAGGCAAAGAATGAAATGAATCAGTTCACTTGAAAAGAAAGGGGCAGAGTCAATTGATAAGATGAACAGGGATTTCTTTCCTCTCTAAAAAGAACTCAACGGACGAATTCGTTGATCATTTTTCGTGTTGATGAAAAAGAAGAACTTAACGGACGTGGCTTAAGGTATAGTGAAAAACCCTTTCCATTGGACTTCACCTTTGCCTTCCTTTTGGAGACAAGAAGCTTTGGGAAGAGCCTTGTAATAATGGCGGAATTTTTGACAATGAGGGATAGGATATTGGACAGTGCGGAGATATGGTGTGGGAGATATAGCTAATGAGAGTTGAGGCATTTTTCGTAGTAGTTAAGCTCGCTAGGTTAACGGTGGGCTCGGGAGTATCTCTGGTGAACTTTTCCTTCTATAGCGTGAGATAGAGCGTGCTAGAGCAAGGATCTTAACGAATTATTATTTTCATTTAATAGTAAAATAGGGACCAAAAGTTCGAATTAACAGAATAGCTAAGATATATATAATACGAAAGGTAGCCAACCTCCGTGAACCAATTCGCGAAAAGAAAGAAAGGTTATGGGACATCCCATATAGAACTTAAGAAAAACTGAATCAGCTGATCGTAGACCACCCTTTTGTGAAATCTACCACCATAGGGTTGTATTTACACTTGCTCTCTCCAATGGTTGGCCCATCCGCCAACTCGATGAAAAGAATGCTTTTCTCCATGGTACATTGGAGGAAGAAGTTTACATGGATCAACCTCCTGGTTTTTTTATACAAACCACCCCCGGCATGTGTGCAAGCTCCGAAAAAAATGGTCGACTCTCCCCTGGTACAAGGAATTCCGCTCACTCCTTCTTGGTTATGGATTTACAAACTCTCGCTCCGACGCATCTCTTTTAATCTTTAACAATGAAGGTGACTTTTTTCTTGTTTATGTTGATAATTTACTTTACTTATTACTGAGACTAGCTCCTCTTTAATCTCTCGTCTCATAAAGGTCTTACTCTTACAAATAGTTGTCACTTAACCACTATTTGTAAAGAGCCCATTTTGGTAGGATTTGGGCTTAATCCTTAGAGCGCTCAGAATATTGGGATCCTAGGCACATGGTCGTAAGGTGCCGAGCTTATCTGTAAATAGTTTCTCCGAAAAGAGTGTGTGGCATTTCCGGTTTGTCAACATGGTTCTTGAAAAAAGACGAAATGCTTACCTTATTTCAAAATTTGAATTAGAGAAAGGGGGTAAAAAAGACACCTTTGTTGATGCTTCTTACAGGCTTGTCATAGATAAGGTGAAGAGTGGGGCGAGACCAGGGTTGGAGGGTGGTCGTAGATCACCTGAAAGCGAAGAGTTGGAGTAGATAAGAGACCTTACACCCTCCCCAGGCCGGGACCATAGGTATAGGAATCAATCCACTGTCTCGTTGCCCGAGGAATCAGTTACAGTAGAGCAATGTAAGTGGTCTTACTCTTACAAGTAAGAGATTTGTTGAAAGGAGCAATGTAAGTGAAATATCGCATAGGAAACAAGGCTACCTTGTAAGTGGTCTCGTCTCATTCGGCGTTATTATAAATAGTTGTCGAGCAAATGGAACTGTTGGGAGTTGGAATGAAAGGGGTATATTAATATGAGAGGATGTAAATAGTGCAATGTACTCCCTCCGTTTCGCAATTTAGGGGTTTTTAAAATTTTACACATATATTAAGACAAGCTTAAAGTGAAATTGATAAGATTTTGTTTTTTGTGTACAAAGTTAATATGAGATTAGATCATATAATATGACCCGATGTGTGATATTTTTTTAGTATTTATTAGTACATTAGAACTAGAAATACATTAATTAAATGTTATTTTTGACAAGTTTTAGTATTAATTAATTAAAAAGAGACATACATTGTGAAACAAGATTTTAAACTAAAAAGGACCTATATTGCAAAACAGAAGTAGTATTTAACAGTAAGGACATAGCCAATAAGGATCTCTGGGTCATAAACACCACTAAGCATAACAGGTAAACTGAGATTATTTATTATTACATGAAAACATGTACCCAAGTTGTGACATACAACCAATTCAATACCAAAACTGTGAAGAGAGAATCGTATCCTTGATGATTCTCGGTGATATCAATCAAAATCCTATGTATTTCTTTCCAGCACAGCAGCTAGCATTGTTCCTTTTGATGAAACCCATATACACATTTCTACAAGACTTTCCTTTCATCTCAACTGAACAGGACAAAATCACTCTCAACCAGACAACAGACGCTGATTGATGCAAGCATATGTGAAAAAAATTGAATGATAATTTAACCTTTGTATCCCAAGATTAAAAATAAAAAATAAAAAATAAAAATAGATAATCCAATTTTATATGATTGCACACACTGACTGGGCAGATGAAAGCTCAACTACACCAGAACCAACTAGGACGAAAGAATGGACTGCAAAACGAGTTGCTGCTGTGGTGGCAAAGCTGATAATGCTGAAGCTAAGGTAGCTGGCTGAATCTGTCTTAAAAGGTTTTTCATTCTGCTTGCAGTTTGCTCTGTTGCCAAGTCCTTTCCAGCACACAAAACCTGCAGATTTACAGTCAAATTGTGGCCTAATTAGTTATTATTGCCAAATCTTGTATAATGTGGTCTAACTCAAATCAAATTGTCACATTTTTTGCAACCAAATCAAACTTCCTGAATTCTGATACAATTCAAGATTTAGTTTTAATTACTACGGAGTATTTCATTTCTAGTTAGTTTGCTTGGTTACCCACTTCTTAGATTTTAGGCGCTTTCCCACATTGTCCATTATGCTTTCCATTATCTGATTTATTTCTATTTGTTTTTACGAGTTAGTTATCTTGTTTTTTCAATATAAAAGGAGGAAGACAACATGTTGTCATTGGGCAGACGTGAAAATTGATTATGAATACAATCTGAGGATTCCTCGCAAACTTGACTGATTGGCGAGATGCTTGCTATCACATTCTATCCTGATTAGGGTTCTAACACTTTCGCACATACACACTTCTCTTTTAGGTCAGCATAATATAGTAATTTCCTGTTTTGCCCAGAGATTATTAAATTAAGCAACTCTGATTCTTTTAATAGAAAGCAACCCTTGCATGCCAGAAGTGCAATACTTAAACAGATAGTTGTCTGCTTGCCAAAACACCTCATTCATAGGACTCTCATAACACACTAGGTCAAAGGAAGACATGCAGTACTAACCTCTGCAAAAACACAGATAATTTTGGGAAGGTACTGATTGTTGGGACCCAACAGTTCTCCATCAGACCTGCAATTGAAGTGAAAATAGCATTTTAAGTTGCATCCTAGTTAACAATGCAATCGACAGAGAGAGAATAGCTTCTCTAACAATTGGTCCTAGGCTAGTCATAAAGCAGATACACGAGGAGCAAAAAGAACATGAGATAGCAACTTGAGGAAATGGTTACCTTTCAACCATAGAACAAAGCAGGTCATGGACAACTTTGGCCTCTATTAAATCACCTTTAATGGGCAAGCAGTTTAACCAAGCAGGTATAACCTGGAAATGTACAAATGAAAGAAAATAAGCAGGCTACATGCATTTACAAGTTAAATAACCCACCAAAATTGTCATCATTAGCGATCAGATTCTCACAATACTTGGAAGACTAGATAGTGATTGAAAATACAGACAGCTTGACAATAACAATCTATCTAGATGATAAAAAGGGGGAAAAACAAAGATGGTGTTAGGAAACATGGCAAGATAGTTATAGTGTTTATTATGAAGGGCATGTGTGTCTTTTTGTGTGGAATCTGTTAGGAGTATTCTAGCTACGTGCTGTTAGTAGACAGCTGACTAGGCCTATAAATAAGGGAGGTAACATTCTGTTTTGGGTATCCAGAAAAGTAGAAAGAAAGGATCGGGCATTGTGCCTTGGGCTCTTTGGAGATTTCATCTCCACTGAGATTGGCTCATTTGGAGTTCTACCTCCATTTGAGATTTATCTTCTGTAATCCTCTATATTCTCAATCTAATAGCAGTGAGTTTGGGTGTTTTTGGTGTGTTTGAGCATTTCCTGATTTTCTACTCTATCAGATGGTGACTCCTTTTAGGAACAAGACTTGTTCAGTCACTTCATACACAGCTAGGGTAGCATCAATAACAAGCTATCTAGGCGACTGCCAGCTAATTTCCACTCGAATTCAGTAATCATATTGCAAGAAATAATTGAAAAGAAGGCATAAGATTGTTTAAACAAACCTGGGTAGCATCAATACTATCCTTGTGAAATTGGCATATCTTTCCAAGAGCAGATACAGCATTATCATAAGCCAACACATTTTCAGACTGTAGAGCATTAGGGTGTTGAATGAGAACATTAAGTCTTGAAAGTGCCTCTGGAAATGAAAACCTCATAATGTTAGTAGTTAGATATAATTGGGTTAATACAAGAAGATTATGAAAAACACTACCGCTGACTAAAGGCTTGAAAACTGGACCACCAAACTCAGCACAAACACCAAGACCATATACTGCAGCCTGGACAAGATCAAATTTCAGATATTAGAAGATGAGAAACAATGTCACTTCAAAAGAGCCCATGTGCATACTAACCTGTCTGACATCTGGAGTCTCATCGCTGCAAGCTTCGAACAAGAATGGAAGGTACATATCATAATACCTGTCACAACAAAGAAGTAAGACTTTTCACATATGTGAGGATGCTGGTACAGCTAACATTGTCCAAGTTCACTTACTTAAGTGCAGATTCACGACACTGCTCTGCAATGTCATCAAATATACAGATTGCAATTCTTCGCTCTTCAGATGTCTTATCTTTTCCCTGTGCACATTGATCATCAAATGCAGTCAACAACAACACTACCCAGTGTAGCTCCCCAGGCGAGGTCTGGGGGGTCAGGATGTAAGTGTCGCCCTCGAAAGAGTCGAGGGGTGGTTCCAAAAGATCCAACACAGAAAAAAAAATGGATTCCTGACATAAAAAAACCAAAATGACAAAAACACTTACCCACATAGGTGTAAGGTAAGAAGTTAACTCATCAAAGAATGGCAAAAATGAAGACTTGAATGTTTTGATCAGCGTGCCAAGTATTTCGCCCACCTAGATCCAAATATTGAATGTCAGAGCTGAATGTGTACCAACTTACAAAATGTCAAGAACAAAGCAGAATACAAAAGTAAGAATTGTATCAAGGAATATGCAACTCCAAGAGTTAGGCATGCAGGTGTAGCTCTTTAAAAAATACATTTAGGTTTAATATGTCTAGGCAGAATACTACCAAATCAAGTAACTAGGAACACAATTAACAATTTTAAGAATACAGACTTGCTCAAAAACTTCTTCCTCCTGCTCATTTTCTTCTCTGAGCAACTCTCCTTCTTCTGCGTCAAAATCCTCTGCCTTAGCTCTCTCTGCTCGCTCATTTTTTCTACTAGAGCTAGCTGTAAGCACTAGCTTAACTTCATCAACAATAGATTTCACCTGACTCTCTTCTAGAATTGCTCCAGATAACTGAAAGCAAGCAAGTAATTACAAAACCACTGTCACAATTTATACTTAGCACAATATAGAGGTAATTTCTGATCAGAATTAACATATAAATTTGAGAACAGGTCAAAATCTTTTTCAGTAGAAAAAGCTGCAGTGGGCTGTTGCATCTACAGAAAACAAGACATAATCCATATATAGAGAAGTGACTAACCTGCAAGCATTCATTTAGTGCATCCAACATACTAGCTATTATTTCTACATCAGGCTCCTGCATAGGAATTGGATATTTATAAGGTTAGATATCAAGGTACTTAATTTCACATCAATGACAAGACCAACAGTATCAAACAGTTTAACCTTATGCAACGCTTCCACCAAAGCTGGAACAATATAATCAGATAGTTGCTTGACATAGGACTCATTACGACCTTGAGCCAGCCCTTTCTCTACTGCTAATTTTGCTGAGCGTAACAAGTCTGGCATAGCTGCATATAGAATTAGATGTATTTACCATAGAAATGGAAGGTTGAGTAAGGGATTACCAGGTAAATTGATTATATAAATGGAAATATGATCAACAGCATACCAGAGACAGCAGCTTTTCGAACTTCTTCATGGAAGTAAAACTTCAACAGAGGTACTAACGTTGGAGCAACCTGCATGACAACAGAATGCCAATCATTGATTTAGTGTATGGAAGTTTAGGTTTTCAAATGCAGCCAAACAAACCTGATCGATCCAGGGGAAGAATCCTTCTTTCAGTTCATCAGCATAACAGCACAACATGTTACAGGCAGTAGCTTTTTCTTCTAGGACACTAGTCTTGATCGCAATCCTCTTATCCCCAAGAGTAATGGTTTCCATACTGAATATCAACACACCCATCAACTAAACACTTGAGCCATATGAGAAAACAGATGGAAAACTGAAACAGAAACTTATATCACAGCAGTCACACAGTCACACAGACAAGTGAACAATGGTAGCCCCCGCTAACCCAAATATTTAAAAATAATTTAATAAGTAGATGCGAATGAAGAACATAAAGATGACCTGTCATCATCAGAGTCATCAATCTCATCATCTGAATCCGCAGACGTGATGGTAACATCAGGTTTTAGTTGAGCTGACTGGAGTAGGGGTGGCATGACAACACTCAAGTAAGGTAGAAAATCCTGTCCAAGGCACTTGCAAAGTCTGGCCCATGCCTGCAACAAAATTCAACACCAAATCCGAAGAAGCAGCTCAGAAGGATAGTAAAAATGATGGGGACGTCTTAAAAAGGGAAAATAAACATGCCTGCAGCATGTAACTGGTAGTTGGATCGTCAGCTTCCATTTGGGACCCTTGCAATGACATAAGCACTTCCATAACCTTGCATGAAGTTAAATGCTTAAATTAGCATTAGGACAACTATCAGTATATCATGAGTTCATGACCTCAACATCAAGGAAGACAATGAATGAATACAAATACTATAACAAATCACCGCCAAAAAAGGTTCGAGATAAGTAATGTTCTTATAAAATACAGAAGTGCGCCAGCTATATCAATATCAACAAGCAAAAAATCATAATGTGTGGATGAGCTTAAGAAACAGGTAAGTATGAACAATGGAAGAGCACACATAAGCAATCGCGACAAACCTGTTTCGCATCATCCCTGAACTTCTCCTTGCCAACAGCCATTCCAACTAAACTAATGCATTCCATTGCTTTTGCACGCAGCATACGGTTAGACTTGTCAGTTGCATTAATCAAAATAGTCTTCAAGTAAGGCATGACAGCATCATAGTACTTTTGGAAATGCTCCTGTGAATCAAATAAAATTAGAGAAGCCTAATCACAACAAACAATTAGATCAAACACAACAGAAAGGAAGCATACCTGAGATGAGTCAGCAACTGATGCCAGTGCAGTCAGTGCTCCCTCTTGTACCATTTGCTTGCCATTCTGCATAGAACAGACCCCCAATTATTAATTAATTTTATCAATCCACCAAAAAAGAGAGCATAAAGAAAGATACAGAAGCCGACGGAGTACTAACCCATGTACTCCCATTGCTCAGGAAAACTAATTCAGAAATTTACCTGCAAAAGTACTAGTAGTTTGCTAACAATTCCATCCATGTAAGGAGTTAAGATCTCTGGAGTACAGTTCTCGCTAAAATTGAGGACGGCAGACGCCGCATGTGCCTGCATAATATCCACATTATTAACATTAAAATCAAAGACTTTTGAATGCCCCACCATTCCAACTCAAAGCATACCAGCCATTCTGGATGCCCATAGCTGGAATAACAATTGTAAATATTAAATTAAAATATGATGCAAACATTCAAGATCTATTCCACTCCCCAAGCCAAACAACATGGGAACTATTTTAAGTACATGGGGAAAGGAAAGGAAAGGAAAGAAAAGGTCAATGACTCGATGGGTAATAAATTAAGTATAGTGATAAGGGAATAAGAGAAAGGTTTTTCACAAGCAGTCATCAACAAGATCATCTAGCATGACAATATGCCTTTGTGTTAATAAGAAAATTTTCACACCGAAGAATGGCTCTCACCAACCAACTTTTGAGATTGCCACTTGTAAACAGTCATTGATTGAGTTGAGATACAGCCAAGTGCACGTGTGTCAATTCAATAAGGGTCTCTAGTGCGAGTTTGAGATAAGCCAACAACCAACTCATGTTTGAACATTTGATACAGAGATGTAGTAGCTTTTTTTTGTATTTAGTATAAGTATAAGGTGGGTAACTAAGTCCTAATCAAGAGAAAGAAATGTAGCAACCAACTCACCTGTACTCTAGGGTTCTGGAAATCATCCATAGCTCCAGCAAGTGCTGGCAAGACACGCTGGTGATACTGAACTTGCAAATCTGGGCCCAAATCTGTAGATAACTGCCCGATTGAATTTATAGCTGCCCATCTCACTCGTGGGTGAGGATCTTGAAAGCAACTCAATACCATATTCACTACTTGCTCCAAATTTTTTATCATTACCTGCATCACAATGTGTGTGAATCCACCACGAGAGATACTTAAAAACATTACAGTATGTTGAATTTAACAAAAGCAGTCCACTACTCCACTGTCTTATTTTCAAGGCCATCCGTTGTACATACCAAAAAATCCAAAAGTGAAATAAAAACACTCAGTTAATTCAACTAACCCTATATAATACTCAGATTGAGACATTAACATCATATAAGCGAACAGTAAACTAAATGGAAGGAAGTACCTTGGAGCATCCTTCCGCAATCTGGGCGACTGCAATTAATGCGGCATGATGCTTTTGCCACTCAGGAGCAGCCAAGTAGGCAGGTAACAACTCCGATGCAACTGGGACGATGGTGTTTCCACCGAGGGCAATAGATATTCTATCAAGACACTCTTGGCCCACACTGTAATTGCTAGACTCACCAGCATCCTCGTCCTCGGTCTCAGCGCTATGCCAAGCAGGATCGTCCTCTATGTCCAACAACATCTTCATCAATACACCAAACAACCTGCTAATGAACTGCGGCAACTTTCTCATCATTCCAGGGGCCCTCTCCCTAGCTTCAGCAAGAGTGATCACGAATTCTACTGCTAAGTGCCTGGTACCTTCCTCGAGAGCGTCAGCCTCGGCTATCTGAAGCATGGATCCTACCACATCGACTAGCTGCCTTCTCAAGAACTTGGGTTCTGCACCGGCTAATTCAATCAAGAGCTCAAGGGCTTCTTGGGCCGTTGCCTCTTGTCCAAAGTTCAAGGCCTCAGTCAAAGTCTTCGTCATGGAGGGCAAAAGATCTTGAAACCTATCCCTGTCACCAGAACTTGGAAGGCACTGGATGAAATTGATGACGGCACTCAAGGCAGCAATTCGAACATCAGGGTTTGAGGAGTTGGACAGGCAATTCAGAAAGACGCCGTGAAGTTCTGTGATGTAAGGAACTAAGATCTCCCCGATATACTGAGACAACTGGGAGAATATGAGGAAGGCGGATTCCTGCAATTTCGGGGAATCGGAGGAAACGCATTGAAACATGAAAGGCAACAACTCAGGCCAGCCATTGTCGGCGAGAATACCAGAAGCAAGCTCGGAGATGGTGTCACATAGCTTCTTCGTAATCGACTTGACCTCCTCGCGCTGAACGCATTACAAAAGGATCAATTTGATGGACGATTGTGAAGATGGAGAAAGACGAGGCCAGATATAGGAGTCATCGCGAGTGAGCAACTTACGAAGAAGGATGGCGGACATAGCACGGGCTTCATGGTGAGGAGAGAGTTGTAGGAGATGAGCGAGTTTAAGGGAAAGAGAATCGGGATCGGTCTGCTTACAGAGATTAAACAGAGATTCAGCCTGAGATCGCAGGTCGTTGGAGGAGGACATCAATTGTGAAATTAGGGTTTCGAAGGGGGCGGCATCAGGACCGAGAATAGCAGCCAATTGCGCTTGCTGAATCTGATCAGTAGGAGAAGGGGAGTCCATGGCTGCGACCGACGATGAAAATTAGGGTTTCCGACGAGGAAGAAGACGACGATGATTGGGGTTTCTCCCTCAGCCTCCACAACCCTCGCAAGTGGCGGCCTAAGAGAGAGTGCAGCGGTTACTTGGTGTTAGAAAAACTTTTCCGAGGGTGGAAATAACAATATACTTTCTTTTCTTTTTTTGATAAGGAAAGGATTTTTTTTTTTTGATGAAATAAGGAAAGGAATTTGAGAGGTCACTAGTGAGTAAGTGACCGACCAAGGGCATCCTGACGGATGAGGGTATGCAACCCCAAGTCAACTACGAGTGGAATAGAGGAGACACGTCGGAAGGAGCCAGCGATGTAGTCCGCCACCGAATTGCACTCACGACAAACGTGTGTGATACTCCAATCCCGGAAGCGAGCCAACACACAATGGATGTCCGAACGAAGCACCTCAATCTCCCACGGACAGCGCCAGTCGCCAAGCACGGCTTTGACCAGCTGAAGATTATCGCCTTCAATCTGAATCCGAGAGATACCACGACTAAAAGCCTCGAGTAATCCCTGGCGCAAGGCGATGGTCTCGGAGATAAGCACAGACTGTCGACCAATCAGTCCTCCGTCAAAGTGGATAGGGGAGCCATCAGAGTTCCTGAGGATGAATCCGAACGAGGCCACGCCATCCGAGCTAACTGCACCATCAAAATTCAATTTAACAAAGTCATCCTTGGGTTTTGCCCATTTAGCAGTCTTCCGTTCGTGCCTATTTCTCAAGGACTGGGAAGACGTGCTTTTATTTTCCGATGTTGATGTTAGCTTCCAGTCTTTGATTTGGTTACGGGTCAGTTCACAAAGAAACCCTACATTGTTCGGGATCGAGCTATTATCATTTTCAAAGGTTCTCTTGTTTCTAGCGAACCAAAGGCTCCACCAAGCGTTAGTAAGGAGTTCCATCTCATCTTTGGTTGTTATTTCCCTGATTTCGTCAAGGATTTGATGTGGTTTTTTATCACGTAACGATATTTGATCTGTGATCCAAGTTAGTTTAGGATTCAACGCATTGAGGGTTGCTTTGGAGAGGGGACAAGAAAATAGTATATGGTTAGTGTCTTCGACTTGGCTATTGCAAGCCTCACAGCCTTGAGGAACCGGGATGTGGTTGGCGGCAAGCCTTGCTTTCGTTGGGAGGCCATTACGGGCCACTTTCCATAGGAAGTTTTTCATTTTAGGTTGGATATTTAACTTCTTTATCCATTCCAGATTAATTTTGGGTTCTCCTCTGGCTTGTTGAAGCCAATTCATGGCAAAGTGGGTAGAGTACCAGCCATTTTTGCTCGATTGCCAATATAACCTATCTGGGATTTTGTTAATAGGGTTGATGATTCTAGTTATTATTTCAACGTCCTCTTGGTTTAGGACTCTGTGCAATTTTCCAAGGTTCCATGAGTTGTCCTCCATAAGGTAATCAACAACATGTTCCTCCTTATTGATTAGGGTTTCGGCCTCGACTTTTGGGGTGAGAGGACCGTTACCGGTCCAGTTGTCCAACCAGAATCGGACAGTTTTACCGTCCCCAACTTGCCAAATAAGCGCTTTGGAGAATCGGTCTCGTAGGCTTAATAGTTTTGACCACTGCCACGATATGTTCTGTTTTTTCCTATAGTTAAGGATACTCTCCGCTTTGAGATACTTTTCTGTCACGATTTTAACCCAGATGTTGTTGGGTTCCGCTAGGATTTTCCAGAGTAATTTCATTTGTAGTGCTTGATTCATCTCTTCTGCTTTGGCAATACCCCCCCCCCCCCCCGAGGGCCAGTGGCCGGCAGATTGAATTCCAACTTATTAATGGTTTGTAGTTGTGTTCCTAATTCCAGAAGAAGTTTTTGTTAATTTGGTCTAGCTCTTTTAGGGTTGCCTGAGGCAATAGGAATGATTGCATGATATAGTTTGGTTGTGCTGATAGGTTTGCTTTAATTAGGGTTCTACGCCCTTCTTGGGAAAGGGCGTTGGCTTTCCATTTTGAAAGTTGGGCTCTAGTTCTAAATGTAAGGGGTTTGAAGGTGTTTTGGGTCACTCGACCATTAATGATCGGGCAGCCAAGGTATTTGTCTAATGCAACAGTGTTGGCAATCTGTAGAATTTGTTTAATCTTCTCTTTAGAGTTATTGTTAGTGTTTTTAGTGACCTGAAAGGCGGATTTGTGGTAGTTGACTTTTTGGCCCGAAATTTGGCAGTAGTCATCAACACTGTCCTTAATGTTTTTACACGCTTGGCTGTTTGCTTTTGCAAAAATGATGATATCATCAGCAAAGGCAAGGAACGGGATTTTAGTACCATTTCTCGAGATTTGGATTCCAATCCCATTTTTCGGGTTCATGCTTTTTATGTGGAGTTGTCTTGCCAGGATTTCAGCAGCGAGAATGAAAAGGTAAGGTGAAAGGGGGTCACCCTGTCTAAGCCCCCTTTGGGGGAAAAATTGTTTTGTTGGTCCATTGTTGACCAGTACAGAGAAGGAAACCGTTTTCACACATTCCCGAATCCAGCTCACGAATTTTTCATGGAATCCGAACTTATGGAGTACAAAAGTTAGGAACTCCCAACTAATTCGATCATATGCTTTTTCCATGTCAAGCTTAATGGCAATCCAGACTTCCCGACCCTGCTTGTAGCGAAAGGAGTGGTAAATCTCATGTGCAACGAGGGTGTTATCGTGTATGCTGCGCTTTTGGACAAAAGCCCCTTGCATCGGGTGTATGAGTTTGGGCATGACTTTTTTAAGGTGGTTAGATATAATTTTTGAAATTACTTTATAGACGGTGTTACATAGGCTAATTGGTCTGTAGTGGTTTGTTGAACTAGGGTTATCACATTTTGGTAGCAGAGTTATGAATGTATGGTTGATTTGTTTTAGGATTTTCCCTGATTGAAAGAAACTTTTCACCGCTTTGATCACGTCGGGGCCAACAATATGCCAATACTTCTTATAAAAGCAAGCCGGCATACCGTCCGGGCCGGGGGATTTGGCGTCCCCAATGTCAAACATAGCATTTTTAATTTCTGTATTTGTGATTGGTTTTATGAGATCACTATTGTCCTCTTCAGTTATTTCTTGATGGATTGTTTGGGTCATTTCCTGGAGTTTTTCACGGTTTATTTCCAAAACCTTGAACCGGTTTTGGAATTCTCATTTGATTTCTGTTTTGATGTTATCGATACCCGAGATTTGTGTTCCCTCCGCGGTACGGATTTCTTTGATGTTCGTTCTGTTCCTCCTTCCACTGGCAATCCGGTGGAAATATTTTGTGTTCCTATCATTTAGTTTGATATGGGTGTGTTTAGCTCTTTGCCTTCAATAAGAGCAGTGGAATTGGATTAGGCTTGACCATTTCTTTAGTAGCCTTTCATGCTTTTGGATTAGGTGCGCATTTTTATTTTCAATGATGTCTGTTTGGATGTTAATTAGCTCCTCGTCCAGTTTTTTAATTTGTTCGAAAATGTTTCCAAAAGTTTGTTTATTCCAAGCTTTCGCTTTTGTCTTTAAAAGCTGAGTTTTTTTCGTGAGGTTAAACATGTGTGACCTCCCGACAATGAAACGCCACGCCTGTTTTATAATATTTTGGAAGTCTTTCCGCGACGTCCACATCATCTCAAATTTGAACGGTTGCGCTTTGAACGAGTTTCCCATTGGGATATCACAAGAGATAGAACAGTGGTCAGAGGTTGAGAAAGCGTGGTTTTTGGTTGCGGTTGAAGGGTACCATTGAATGATTTGGTTGCTTACTAATGTGCGGTCTAGCTTTTCAAGCATGGTATTCTCGAGGTCTTTGGATTTTCTCCAAGTGAATTTATTCCCAAAGGTTGGGATATCACACATGTCACAATTGTTTTAAAGTTTATAAGTCGTTCGAATCGGCTGTGATGCGGGTAATCACCACCATGCTTTTCCTCCGGGTGCTGAATTTCATTAAGGTCCCCTATTAAAATGCAAGGAAGGTTACATGTTTGGATAAATTCGGATAATTTTGTCCAAAAGAGTTCTTTTTCTTGTGCCCTTGGTGGGGCGTACGCAAAGATGATGACCATCTCGTTGTTGTTATCTAGGTTAGTATAGCGGATTCCAATGAATCGGTTATCTTTATGGATGGTGTAAAGTGATTCGCTTGAAAGTTGTGATCCTTTCCAAAGAACGCAGATGCCGCTAGAGAGGCCAGAGGCAGGGATAAATTCCAGTGTGTTGAAACCCGCTTTTTGCCAGGTTTTAGGGTCGGGTGGTGTATGGGCTTTTGTTTCCACAAGTGCAATCAGATTAATATGTTCAAGGAGGCATAACGAATTAACTTCAATCCAGAAAGCCTTACGCTTAATGCCCCTGCAATTCCACATGCAGACTTTCATAAGATAACTGGTTTTGTGTGGGTTTTGGCCCGGGATGAATGGTATCTCATGGATGACATTGATTTTATTAAATCATATTGAGTGTTTGTTGTTTCATTTTTAAGTTTGGATTCCCACTTAAAATGTGGTTTTTTCCATGGTTGTGAGTCCCATGTGTTGAGATGCTTTTGTGTTTTTTCTATGTAGCCCCCGTCCTTTCCGTTAGAAACGAAGTGTTGGGGTTTTGTGCCTTTTAGATTTGACCCAGTACCACAAAGGCATTGTTTGGTTGGAATGACCCTGATTTCAACCGGCCATTGGCTTGGTGTGGTTATACCCTCCCTGGGCTTAAAAGTACTCATGAACGGGTGCCACAAATAAGTTTCGTTATTATAGGCGTAAGTCATGGTGCACTGGGTTTCGATTTGGCATTTAGTCCGGGTATTATCCACCCCATGTTTCGTCTTTAGTTGATTTTCATTGAGTTTGTTGAACGTTCTCTCCTTTGGAGATCCTTGGGTTTTGGTTCCCAGATTGTTTTGAATTTTCTTATAAGAATGCCGGATTTTTAAAGTAAGTTTCAGAGCATCTAAAACAGACCCATGTGATTGTTGGTCGCTTGAGCGATTGGATGTTGTGTACTGCACCTTGAGTATACATGTGCTCCAGATATACATAGTGGGTTCACCACAGATTGCAGGTTTGTTAACACACAAAAAATTAATGTAATTACAAGGCACACAATATAGCATCTGCGTGAATTGCAGCAAGTAAAAGTGCTTTGCCTTTGTACTAGGCATTGTGTTCTTAAGTAGTGCTGAAAGGCCTGCCAACCCAAACCAACAACACAATCTACACATAGAATTTGAAGTGTTTGATTTTTTATCAAAAATAAGATGGGATTGAAAACAAAAGGATAGAAAAAAATGGAGTTTGAAAACAAAAGAATCGGATTTGTGGAGAATGAGACAAAACACCAGCAAAAGTGTAACATCAAAAGAGACTGAGGAGTGTGATGAAGGAAAACAGGGACCAACTAGAGGGACGCAGCCGCCGAGGAACCTCGGACCACAGACCCGAAGCCACCCCCACCAGGAGCCGCGAGCCCCGCCTCCACCAATCGCCACCGAAAGGCGTCGTTGGACCAACCATCTCCTAGTTGTACCCGTGGTACATGTACCACTACGATTGGTTATTTTGTAGACACTAGATATAATATAAAATGTATTGTAAATAATTTATTGCACGTAATATGTATAAAAATTATTTTTTTAAATAAAATAAAATAAAATAAATATAGATTATTAAGTTTAAAATTTAGAATAAACATAGATTATTAACATAAAATAATCTACATTGCTCATTTTCCTTGACAATATTTGATAAATAGGTTTAATTTAAAAGAAGGAGATAAAATATGAAGAAAATAAAGCAAAAAAGATATATTTTGAAAATATGGAGAGATTGAACATATATATTTTATTGGCTTATAACGAAAAAATCCAACCATTAGTTAAATTTTTTTTAATTAAGATATTATCTCCTACCAAAAATTAAGATATTATCTAAATTTGAAATATAAATAAATTTTAATTAAGTGGAAAAAACTTGCCATGTGGAATATGAAGTGGAAAGAATAATTAATATATATATATAGTAGATATGCTAGAAACCTCCAAAATTACAATTTGGAATCTTTCTAAAATATTGAATGATATTATAAGTTTTTTTTTTCAAAACTACCATTTTATTTGTATAATTTATATGAATTAATGAGTAGATGACACGTGTCAAAATCTGATGTGGCGCATTTTAGGAATGACATGTGGCAAAAGATGATGTGACGAAACGTGGTGGCTCCAAACCTTATTGCTTTTATATATATAGTAGATTATAAATAGGATATTAATAAATAAAAATATAAGATAAAATTTAATATAAATAATGTATTGCTCATAGAATATATATTTTTTAAACAATATAAATGATTAAATTTAATATTGAAAATGAAGATATATTATTAAGATAAAATAATTACATTTCTCTTTTTCCTTGATAATATTTCATAGATACTTAATTAAAAAAATAAGATAAAATATGTAAAAAAAAATATATATTCAAATATGGAAGAGATAAGAATTTTAAAAAATAATAGTTAACTTAATAAATAAGTTATAATAAAGTATGAAAGATAAAGATAATTTAATTATATAAAATATTTAAAATTTAATTAATTTAATTTAAGATAGGACCAAACTCATTGTGTGGTTCGATAAAATAAAGATTAGATAAGAGTAGAGGTGTCAAACGGGTCGGTCAGGTCGGGTTCGGGTTCGGGTTCGGTTATTTCGGGTTCGAGTTGAGTCGGGTTCGGGTCGTAACGGGTCACCGGTCAAATTGGGTCGGGTCATTGCGGGTTGTCGGGCGGGTCGGGTCGACCTAACAGGTCAAGAAAATTGATTTTTTTACAATTATTAAAATATTTTTTATTTGAAAAATGATATTTAATTATAAATCTATTATTTTTATATATTTTAATAATAAAATATATTATTATTTTCAAAATATATTATATATTCTTAAAATATAACAAATTGGGTCAACCCAACGGTTTTTTCGACCAAAGTGCATATGTCATTCTGCATTCATATAAGATTAATAGCATATGCATGACATATTGGAATGATATATAGTGAGTTTTTAAAAGTAATATTTATTTTCTAATTAAGTTTATTATATTTTAAAAAGTTTTAACTAAAAGTTAATTAATAATTATTTAAGGGTAAAGTTTGTAGTAAAGGAAATTTGAGGATGAAAATCGTAATTTTGTAAATGTTTTATGCCGACTTTGTTGTTTTGCCGACTCCCAGCTCAATTGCTATATATACATGTTGTTCTTCATTGCTAAGGAACATAAAAAAAAAAAAAAGAAAGAATTAGAGAGAGGAGGTTCATGAGAAAGAATTAAAGAGGAAGAGGATTTGATTGTTTAAACTGGATCTGGTACAAGATCTCTTATATCGGGTTTTAATCTCGAAGTACAAGCGTGGCTTGGTAAGTTTTAATTAGTTATTGGTTTACTTGGATTTTCCTAATTTTTCCAGATCTAGATTTACAATTGCTTTTGATTCAGAAATCAATTGATCTATAGTTTTCAAAGGGGGTTTTCGATATTGGATTTATATTCGGTAAAAGATTTCAGAGTATTTTTAGGGTTTCGTTTTGTAAGGATATTAGGGAGCCCTTTGATCAAGTTTTTCAGAAAGGTTTGAACTAGAAAAATGTTCTTCCATATATACAGTTTATTATTGTCAAGTTTTAAAGGATTTGGAATTATGCACAAGAAGTTATAATGCATTTTGACATTTCATTGCATTTGGGGTTAAAGTTTGTAAGAGTAAATAGGTTGTTTTTGCATTGGGTTATATATAGGAGCACAAGTCATAGATCGTGTTCAAAGAGATAGGGAAGAGATATAGTATCTGTCTTAAACAGGTGAGTATAGACCGGAGATTCAACCCTATGTGCTATATGGATATATGTGTTATATGAACTATATGGATATATGTGCTATATGAACTATATGGATATATGTGCTATATGTGCTATATGTATATATGTGTTATATGAATCATATGGATATATGTTTTATATGTGATAGCTTTGAAATTTCCAGAGTTGTTTGCACAAAAAGTATGTTAGCAGATGATATATGATATATGACTACATGATGCACTTGATTGCATAGAATATTGCAATGAGATTAAAAGGACCCGTGACTGTCTTGCCCTGAATTTGTATACAAAAGAGACCTACGAGTCATACATGAGGCCTAAGATGCCTAAGAGATGGTATATGAGCAAATGAGGCCTAAGATGCCTAAAAGTCGGTAATGGAAAAGAAAAAAAAAGGTTGATATATTGAAAAAAAAGAAAGGAGAAGTTGGTAATGGAAAAGAGTAGGTAATGGAAACTCGGGGCAGATTCAGGCTTGAACAGCTTACAGAATAATGAATCGGATACATCGATATTTGCATTTGCATAGTATATTCCTATATGACATATGTATATTATATATGTATATGTACATGGACTAAATGTTTGACTCTGTGTGAAATAATTGATGATGGTTTATATTCACTGAGTATGCGACTCACGTAAATCGCAAACAATTTTTCAAGTTCAGCTAATTCTTACTGATGTGTGTCTCTGTTAGAGGTCACATTCATACAGGTCGGCCGGCTGAAGCTCAATGCATCCTTCTCCTCCTCATTTTTGCATCATAGACATATGGGTTGTAATATAAGTTAAAGTGACAGATGTATTAGTATAAGAAGTAACGACATAGATGTGTGTGTGCAACCTTATATGGTTATTACTTTCTGCTTTGTGCTTATGTGGATAGTTTCTTATATGTGAATTATCCGTTTATATAAGAGATAAGTTTTACAAAGTATACGTCATAGGGTATAAGGGTGTCACAGTTAGTTGTTGGTATCAGAGTAGGGATATGATTCTGTAAGGGCATTCTGCATTGTGCATTCATAAGCATGTGTAATTGACATTTGAATTGCATTCATGAACATGATGCATAAAGGAGAGAAGGTTCAGCCGTGCCAGTCAGTCTATAGAAGCATCTCATACAACACTACATGAACATACATTTCATACATGAACTATTTGAAGAGGAAGTACAGAGGAAATGGTAAAGGTACGTACAGTATATCGAGATTGTATAATACAAGTGGATAGAGTATAGTTACCAGCTGATCTGATCTTGTTATTCATATATGAGTTTGATGTTATGCTGGGTATGGACTGGTTATTAAGACATCATGCTAAAGTGGTACCAAAGAGTTAGTAATAGACTTGTCTAGTAAATCTAGAGTGGTTTTCTATGATGATAGACAAAAGGTATCCACTTGCTTAATATCTGCAACAGCGGCTTTTTGCATGATCAGAGAGTGATATGAGGCATATCTGGCCCATGTTGTAGAATGTATAGTTGAATCTCATGAGATTGGAGATATTCCAGTTGTTAAAGATTTTCCTGATGTATTTCCAAAGAATCTTCCTGGATTGCCACCTGATAGAGAGATAGAGTTTACTGTGGAATTAATGCCAAGTACTGCACCTATTTTTATTCCTTCATATCGCATGGCTCCACTAGAGTTACATGAAATAAAGAAATAGCTACAAGAGTTGTTAGACAAAGGATTCATTAGGGCTAGTGTCACCTTAGGGTGCACCAGTATTTTTCGTGAAAAAGAAAGATGGTATCTTACGGCTGTGCATAGATTACAGAAAGTTGAATCAGGTGACAGTGAAGAACAAGTATCCATTGCCAAGAATAGATGATTTATTTGATCAACTTCAGGGTGCAAAGTTATTTTCAAAGATAGACCTTCGATCAGGAAACTATCAGTCGAGATAGATAAAGATGACATTATCAAGACAGCATTCAGAACTCGATATGGGCATTATGAGTTTCTGGTAATTCTATTTAGTTTGACTAATGCACCAACAGAATTTATGGCTTTGATGAACAAGGTATTTCAATCTTATCTAGACAGATTTGTGATTATTCATTATATAATGGTATATTCGTGGAGTACAGATGAACATGTTGATCATTTGCGTACTGTGCTACAAGTCTTGAGGGAAAAAACAGCTGTTTGCTAAACTGAGAAGGTGTGAATTCTGGTTAGATCATATGGTATTTTTATGACACATTGTATCTGGAAGAGGTATAAAGGTTGATCCTAAGATGGTTGAAGCAGTGGTAAACTAGAAAGCACCAACTACAATTACAGAAGTCCGTAGTTTTCTTAGTATGGCTGGATACTACAGACTATTAGTGGAAGGATTCTCTAGTATAGCTGCACCACTTACTAAATTGCTATGAAAGAATGCTTCATTCCATTGGTATTTTACGTGCCAACAGAGCTTTGATAAGTTAAAGCACCGTCTGACTACAACAACAATACTAAGAATTCTTACAGGTACAAGAGGATTTGTTATTTACATTGATGCTTCATATCAGAGTCTTGACTGTATCTTAATACTGGATGGAAAAGTAACTGCCTATGCATCATGACAGTATCGATCACATGAGGTTTCTTATCTTGTACATGATTTAGAGCTGGCAGCAGTAGTATTTGCCATAAGTATTTGGCAACATTATCTATATGGAGAAACATTCTATATCCTTACAGATCATAAGAGTTTGATGTATTTGATGAGCCAAAAGCAGTTGAACATGAGACAACGACGTTGGATGGAACTACTGAAAGATTATGATTGTACAATCGAGTATCATCCGAAAAAGGCCAATGTTATAGCAGATGCTTTGAGTCGAAAGTCTAGTGGTATGATGACAGATATGCACATGAATTCATTGTTATATTTGATTGCTTTGCGAGGTCTAAATGCTAGAGTACAGTTTTACACTGATAAAGTATTAATTTCTACTTTTGAGATTTGGCCCGTGATGAGATAGAAAACTAAAGATGCACATTTGAGATGGGAAGTTGATAGAATTTATTGAACGGGTTCAACAAGGTAAAGATACGCCATTTTTTATTCAGGATGGCATATTGATGTTTGGCATGCAGATTAGCATTACCTTCAGAATTGGCTCAGATTCATAATGTTTTCCATGTTAGTATGTTACAGCGATATCGATCTGATTCATCACATGTGTTAAAAGATTCAGAAGTCCAGCTCGTAGAAAATCTGAGATACATAGGGGAACCGATCATGATAGCAGATTACAGTATCAAACAATTGCAGAGGGAGATTCTAAAAGTGATTTGGAAGAATCATGGTATAGAGGAAACAACTTGTGAAACAGAGGATGATGATAAAGTCATATGAAGAGATAACAAATTTTGAGGACAAAATTCTTATAGAGGGGGAGAAATGTAACATCCCCGACCAAAGTGCATACGTCATTCTACATTCATATAAGATTAATAGCATATGCATGGCATATTGGAATGATATATAGTGAGTTTTTAAAAGTAATATTTATTTTCTAATTAAGTTTATTATATTTAAAAAAAAATTAACTAAAAATTATTTAAGGGTAAAGTTTGGAGTAAAGGAAATTTGAGGATGAAAATCGTAATTTTGTAAATGTTTTATGCCGACTTTGTTGTTTTGCTGTCTCCCAGCTCAATTACTATATATACATGTTGTTCTTCATTGCTAAGGAACATAAAAAGAAAAAAAAAAGAAATAGAGAGAGGAGGTTCGTGAGAAAGAATTAAAGAGGAAGAGGATTTGATTGTTTAAACTGGATCTGGTACAAGATCTCTTATATCAGGTTTTAATCTCGAAGTACAAGCGTGGTTTGATAAGTTTTAATTAGTTATTGGTTTATCTGGATTTTCCTAATTTTTCCAGATCTAGATCTACAGTTGCTTTTGATTCAGAAATCAATTGATCTATAGTTTTCAAAGGGGGTTTTCGATATTGGATTTATATTCAATAAAAGATTTCAGAGTATTTTTAGGGTTTCGTTTTGTAAGGATATTAGGAAGCCCTTTGATCAAGTTTTTCAGAAAGGTTTGAACTAGAAAAATGCTCTTCCATATATATAGTTTATTGTTGTCAAGTTTTAAAGGATTTGGAATTATGCACAAGAAGTTATAATGCATTCTGGCATTTCATTGCATTTGGGGTTAAAGTTTGTAAGAGTAAATAGGTTGTTTTTGCATTGGGTTATATATAGGAGCACAAGTCATAGATCGTGTTCAAAGAGAAAGGGAAGAGATATAGTATCTGTCTTAAACAGGTGAGTATTGACCAAAGATTCAACCTTATGTGCTATATGGATATATGTGCTATATGAACTATATGGATATATGTGCTATATGAACTATATGGATATATGTGCTATATGTATATATGTGTTATATGAATCATATGGATATATGTGTTATATGTGATAGCTCTGAAATTTCCAGAGTTGTTTGCACAAAAAGTATATTAGCAGATGGTATATGATATATGATATATGATTACATGATGCACTTGATTGCATAGCATATTGCAATGAGATTAAAAGGACATGTGACTGTCTTGCCATGAATTTGTATACAAAAGAGACCTACGGGTCATACATGAGGATGCCTAAGAGATGGTATATGAGCAAATGAGGCCTAAGATGCCTAAAAGTCGGTAATGGAAAAGAAAAAAAGGTTGGTATATGGGAAAAAAAAGAAAGGAGAAGTTGGTAATGGAAAAGAGTTGGTAATGGAAACCCGAGGCAGATTTAGGCTTGAACAGTTCACAGAATAATGAATCGGATACATCGATATTTGCATTTGCATAGTATATTCCTATATGACATATGTATATTATGTATGTATATGTACATGGACTAAATGTTTGACTCTGTGTGAAATAATTGATGATGGTTTATATTCACTGAGTATGCGACTCACGTAAATCGCAAACAATTTTTCAGGTTCAGCTAGTTCTTACTAATGTGTGTCTCTGTTAGAGGTCACATTCATACAGGTTGGCCGGCTGAAGCTCAATGCAACCTTCTCCTCCTCATTTTTGCATCATAGACATATGGGTTGTAATATAAGTTAAAGTGACAGATGTATTAGTGACTGCTTGTTAGTGACTGCTTTACCATCTTCCTACTAAATGGATCTCCTAGTCAGTAGGAAGATGGTAAAGTTATGGTCCTCACTCTGCTTTCTATTTATTCCTTTCGCTTTGTTGAACAGGACTATTGTAATTTGGAGACTTGGGTTTCTGGAAACTTGCAGAATTTCTGTGCTCAACCTTCTGTGTGTTTTTTTGCTATCTGGGTTGCTTTGAAGTTTGTAATATCATTATGTCTCTTCCATGATGTTTCTTGTGGTCTGGTTTTGATATGTAATAACTAGGTTGTTTTTGCTATTTATGCTTTCGATCTCGTTGAATGAACAATTATCTTGGAAATGAAGTTACTCGCTCAAAAAAAAAAGTTTCTATATACACATTCTCATCTTGCTCTAAACACGCGGTCACTTGGGTGTCAAAATTTTCAAACTGTTTCAACCTTCTTCAAATAATCTAAATTCATTGATCTTGAATGTTTAGAAAAAGATTTTTGAGTATCTTGTACTCTTTTTGTTAAGCTAAACTTGTCGTTTTAGAGATTATCTTAAAAATTAAGGAAATCGCTTGATTTGACTTCCATCCCGTTAAGATGTTTTATCCTATTTTGTAGATTTATGTAAATATTTTTAATTAGGGATATTATTGGAAAAAATGGACTAAAATAAGGTAAATGACAATTTTTCTAATATTGTGAGGGTCTCGTCCAAAATGAGGCCACGAAGTACCCGGTCCGGCTGTAGAGCCGTGTCCGACCAATCGAACCGGGCGAGCCAAAAGGCAAGACAAAAAACAAAAAAAGAAGCTAAAATGACAAGTTTAGTTTAACAAGAGGGAGTAAAATTTATTAACAATTTTTCAACGACTGAGCAGTTCAAAATTTATGATAACATGAGGTCATAATAACTTGTGTGCTTGTGTGTTGAAAGAAGCCAATATGGATCTACATAAAGCCCGGTTTGTATAAAAAAAGAAGAAGAAGAATTGGCTGAAAACTACCCGTATAATATGACATATTTCACTTAACCACCCGTATTTTCAATAATTATTTAAAATCACCCATATTACATTCTCCGTTAGTGATTCATCACCCATGACCCCTTCTCCGTTTGATTCCGTCAAAAACTGTGATGTGGCACCCAAATCCTCTTTTTTTAATATTATTTTAGTTTCCTTTTCTTTTTCTCTCTATTCTTTTTCCTGTCTCTCCTCCCCCCTCATTTCTTTCTTGTGCTCTTTCTTCCTCCTTCTCCATCTCTGAACTCCAACCTCCTTCACCAACGACCAACCACCTTCTCCTCTATCACTCCTCTCTTGCTCAAAATGAGGCTTGTAGTAGAGAACACCTTCCATGGAAGAGATCTTGAAGAGCTGCTTTAAGTTCTTGTTGAAATTTCCACCATCGCCGCTCTTCTTCTCGGCTTCGTTTCTTCTTCGGCTGGCTCCTTCACAGAAGAACCAACCATGAAAATCCGTTTGATTAGCAACCGATTGTTCTTCAGAAAGCAACGAATTGAATGAATTGCGAACTAGAAATAGGAATCGAGGAAGAAAATGAGAGGATTTGAAGATTTGAGAGAGGAATTGAGATGAACTCACCTCGCCCATTTGATTTTGGGGGTTAGGTTTCCGAATTGTTGTTAATAGTGTGAGAGGATTAGAGGGAATTGGGCTGGTTAGAGGAGGAAATTGGGAATGAGAAGACTTTAATCCGGATCTCCATGGCGTGGGGAGGGTTGGCGTCAACCTCCTCCATTGAGGAGGAAATCCGGATCACCTTATATTTGGGTTTCCACCGGAAATGATGAGGGCAGGCGGCGACGGTCTTTCCACCCAATCCTTTGAAGCTCTTGTTGTTTATGGCAGTCGGGTTTTCCATCGGAGATGATGAGGGCAGGCGGCGGCGGCCATGGCGGCCCTAGGGTTTTGGCTGTGAAGAGGGGTTTGCCTGGGGCGTGTTAGGTGCGTTCAATGGGAGTGCCATATCACACAATTTAAAGATGGAAATGGGTGAAAATGGGTTGATGTGGCAAGATTTAAAAAAAAATTAAAATGTAGTGCCATGTCACGCTTTTTTCAACAGAAGCTAACAGATCTAGAATTTGGGTGGCGAATCACTAACGAAGCATGTAATATGGGTGGTTTTAAAGAATTATTGAAAATACGGGTGGTTAAGTGAAATATGTCATATTATACGGGTGGTTTTCAGCCAATTCCTCTAAAAAAAATTCCCATATAGTATTGAACGCTTAGCGATAATTACTACTACTAGTTACAACATGACCAAATTGTGGAAAACCACAATCTAAAGTGAACTACAAAACCACAATCCAAAGTGAACTTGAAATGGCCATAGAATTACAAAATCTTACTACAACACAATCTAAAATAGCCTATAACTCCAAAATGACTCTAGAACTACAAAACCATAGCTACCCATTGAAGAGTTTTCAATGCAATATCTAGCAGAAAAGGAAGGGTTGAGAACAATTGTGGAAAAAGATTAATAAAGCAACCTATCGAAGAGTCAGCTCGATGGAAAAAACAAGAGACTATATAATAAACAGAAACAAGACAAGAAAATTAAACTGGGGACTCGAAACGTCATGTATACAATTGAAGGATGCCAACAATGTTCCCTTGAAATTGACACATACGCAGCCTGCTAAAGCTCCATATTTTCAAGGGCATTCTATTCTTTGTGAAGCTCATCATATTTTCACGGAGCATTTACTCGAGCGAAGGAAAATATCCACCGACGCCATCCATCTTAGCCAATCCAAAAGATCATAAGAGACTTCAGTAACTTATGAAGCTTTTGTCAACTTGTAGACCAGCTTCAGAGGCTCTCATCAGCTGCCACAAATTGACATGGCGTCTTCAACAAATTACAGGAAATAATCAGGAGTTCTCCGTGTAACATCTGGCTCCCCTCTCCTAGGCGCTGGCTCAAACTGCAACCGGATACAAATAAGCTTTGATTAGGTCATGTGACAAACAGATTGAACATATGCAGAAATCTTGGAAGAAATTCAACCACTAAGACTAAAATTTTAGGAGACCTATTTCCAGCAGAGCAGCAATACCTGAATAAATTTGTGGTCTTTGCAGTCATCCACTTCCATGATGGATGCCATATTTCCACAACGGTAACAATAATTAGGAGCACTAAATATAGTTACCACCTTTTGGTCCTGCAATAGCACGTTGACGATGAAGCTATATGAAAAAGGTGTCAGAGAGAAATCTAGATTGTGAGTCAAACAATACTCACATGACCCCAGTTGTATCCCTCCATAACAAGTTGGTGAGCTCTAGAAATCAGCTTTAGACTATTGGTATGATTAAATTGCTCTGATATGTCCTATAAAACAAACACGAAACCCATAATGCACGTCATGCACTCACTCACAGCACAGTAGAAAAGTAGAATGTGAAGAGTATCTCAAGAAAAGGCAAGTGGAGTGAAAAGAGAAAAATATACTTGGCCAAATGTGTATCCAGCACCCCTAGGTGAGATACCCCACCCACAGCGATCATCTGGGTCAGACCATAAGAGATCGCACATGGGCCCCTCATGTGGAACCTCTTGAACACGATCAAAATTTCTTATGTTATCAAGCGTCTCAATTGAGGGAGATAATCCACCATGCAGGCAAAATATTTCAGATTCAACCTTCAAACACAATAAATGAAATGGCTTTAGCTCAGAAGATGAAAAACATAATCAACAAAATTTGTCAATATTTTTACAGCACAAACCAGGATATGAACCAAATTTGAGTCTCAAAATAAACACAGCACACAGAAGATTCCATACTAACCAAAGCAGTGAGTGGGAAGTAATCAAACAGGTCAGTGAAAACCTTCCAAACATTAGCATTGCCGTATCTGCATATAAACACAACTTTAATAATGCTTATAATGCGAGGGCATAAAAGATCACTAACTGTAATATACAAAATTTGTATCCACTTTGACCAAAATAAATAAATTTGGATCCACATTCCACCGAGAACCCTTTTGCCCACAATGAATATCAATTTCATAACAGTTGCCTCTAAATGATCAAGAATTAAACCATTTTAAAGACTTTTAGTGACATGAACTTACTTTCGTAGGCATTCATCATAAAATCCATACACTTGAGTAATCTGTAGAGGCAGTGCCAAACACAGGATAAAAATAACACAGGAATCAGAGCTTGTTATGATTTATGAATAGTTCTAAATCAATAGAAAAAAAGCTTTGAAGACTTCTAAACTAATCAAATTTGTAGACAGTTTAGGAGAATAAAGTTAGTAAAAATACAATTAATTGCAAAGCACCTGGCGACTTTCATGATTGCCTCTAAGAATGGTAATTCTCTGGGGATATCGAACTTTAAGTGCCACCAGCAGCTGGAAGGTAGATCATTAACACCATGTTAATTTTAGACGAATGATCTTATAACAAAACTTATAGAAGAATTCACCACAAGTGAAAATTTTCGAAAATAAGCCAAAAATAAGCATATCATTCTGACGAAAAATTATACAGTTTGACCAAATGAGACACTGAAGCTAAATTGAGTTAAGATTACAGCACAAGAACAAAAAATGTAGCAAGTTTTGTCATTGGGCTCCATTTCTTTCGTAAGAAACACCATTTGCTAATTGCTACCCTGTAAATTCTACACATTATATTTGGAGGCAAGGGATTGGATAGAAGATGAGAAAGCAGTATAAGATCTTATCACTTGTGAAAAGCAAAAATTCGAGAGAGCATCTTTCCTTTTCATCCCCCTACCCAGCACCCAAAAAATATCACCACAAATAAGTCAGTGACCAAAAACAACTTGCACTTGAATGAACTCATCAGCAGATAGCGTACTGCAAAATCAAAGGCAAACAAGTATGGACTAGCTAAATCTCGTACTGCACAGATGTGTGACTGCAGGAAGTGTCGGTAACCTTATAGCACAAAAACATCTCTCTGGAAAGACCTGATGAACGCATATGCCAGCCAAATACTGAACAAACCCGGCCATTTCCTTAAAATTATTTCACCAAAAAAAGGAATAAAGCATCAAGTACTCACTGTAACAGTTTCAACTGAGTAATACCCTCGATCAACATAGTCACCCATGAATAAGTAATTTGTATCCGGACACTACAATTGATAGAAAAAAAATGTCAAGGCTGGAAACTAACAGTTGGGGAAATGAGAATCTATATACATGCAATATGGAAAAACATAATACCTTTCCACCAATCCGAAATAGTTCTGCAAGATCATGGAATTGGCCATGAATATCACCACATATAGTCACAGGACTCTTCACTGGCTGTATTTACAGGAAAACAGTTCAGGATCATGAAAGATTCACCTTTCAGAAATATAGATCTAGCTTCTCTTCTTTTAGCTTATAATATGCAAGATACGTCAAGAAAAAGAATGAAATAATAATCACCAAGGCAACTAAAGGTAGAAACAAAACGAGCATGCTATAACTGTCTACTACAGGTCAAGCAAAGACACAAGTTTCACTGTTTGTTCCAGTCGATCGATCAGTTTGGTTATTATATTGATGCACCCTAAGCATTCTTCACAAGAATAATGATAGGTTGGTAAATCATATTAACGCCGCAATAGCATATACTACTGATGAGATGTTGTTGTTGTTGTTGTTGTTGTTGTTCATTAGCAATACAAAACCAATGTGTTATTCTTCTTCAATCTAGAAAATCATTCCATAGTCATGCTACTACTATAATCCATCTACAGGATTCAAAGAAGCGAATTTCCTAGTGTAGAACCAAATAAAAGCAAGAGAATTTCCTATCTCAATGGATGCATCATGGTAAGGAAACTAATGCATGAGAGGCAGTGTTTAAAAAGGCAAGGCGACACCCTAGGCGATCGACCCTCAAGATCGCCTAGGCGCGCCTCTAAGGCGAAGGCGCTCACCTTATACACAAATGTTCCGTAAATAATGAATATACATAAAATAATGTTACGTAAGATATAAAAACATATTTTTAAAGAAAAAACCCAAAATTTTATTAAATTCATAGTAATAAATTCAAATTTAAAGATAAAATAATAAACCAGTATGAAATCAAAGTTTAAAGATAGTAAAACAAACTACTAAAATAAGTCTTTTCCAATATAAAATATTAAAACAAAGTTAGGGTGAATATTTAGGGCTGGATCAGTCATCCAAGTCTCCAACGTCCAACAGCAATGCCAGACAATCAATCAAAGTATTGAACAATGGAAAAAGATAGAGGAGAGGAGTATAAGGAGAAAAAGAATAACGTCTGATTATATAGTTAGATAAAGTATATTGAGATCTTTGAAAATAAATAATTGCATATAAAAAAATATCATAATAACTTCTATTTGGAAAAGTAAAAGATATTAATATATATTAATAAGATAAATAGTTGGTTTGTTGAGATTCTATCCTTTTTTTATAACGTCAAGATTATTTTTCAAACAAATCAGCATCAGGCAATGCGCCTGCCTAAGGGCCGCCTTATGCAGGCAGCCTCGCCCTGCATGATGCAGGTGGTGGCACGCTCCAGGCACGCCTAGGCAACGCCTTGTAATACACTGATGAGAGGAATAGACCGTTAAAAAAAAATGAATGGAATTGTTTATCTAGCATCCAAACACAGTGACAAAGGAAAATAATATACCTGAACATTGCTCTCTTCCATCAGTATCTCCTTCGCCTTTTCAGCCAAACCCCTCACCTACATAATAATTATGGAAATATGTGACATGAAAGTGACAATTTGACAATACTCAAAACTTCATGAACAATGAATTGACATGAAAGTGCTTCACAACAATTGGAAAAGGAAAACCAATCAGTAAAGCAAACACAGCATATGACAGAAAAATATATCTACTTTCCTGCTACCAAGGTTAGGCATAATGAGGGACCTTTTAATCTGCCAGATCAACAAATATGCCAGAATCTAAACTTTATGAGAAACTACTTGCTGAATGTCATGGCATTCAAATCTAAATGAAAAGCAGTACCTTCATTCAAACTTGATTCTCTCAATAAAATGCAAAAGACTCAGTACACATTACAACTGCACATTCTACCCTATAATCCTCAATAATTCAATTAACAAAGTATGACTACAAAGTAATGCGCCAGCAATCTTCTTTTATGATAAGCTGAATTCCATGAAAACCCTGCTCCACAAAAGAGGCTTTTAATTAACAACAGTAAAGACTTTACTGTAAAGTAATACAGTGTCTTCTTTCTCCGCACTTAAATTTCTTTCTGAAAACATTGAAATCGTTAATAATAAGGCCCCGTTTGTTTCTATACCATGTATCGGGTTGGAATAGGAATCACCCATACCTTAATTTTGAGATGGGTATGAACTCTAGTGTATTTTGTTGGTATGGGAATCACTCATTCCCATCCCCAAATTAAAACAAACATTAGAATGGGTTTGACTCATTACTAACCCCATTCCCTACAAACAGGTAGCTTAAAAAAAAAACATGTCGAAAAAAGAAAGAATGAAAGAGGATCCCCACAGACAACACAGATTTTAACGTCTCCTAGCCAAGAGATTTGACCCTATCTAAATTAGTGTTTAAATACTAAACAAGCCTTCGCTATATTAGTCTCCCCGGTTGGAAAAAATACAAAACCAAGAAAATCCCCAACAAGGCAATAGACAACACATATTATTTTGTAGGAAAAAAAAGGGGAAAGGTACGCTCGTAAGAGAGCCACAAGGCAATAGACGCAATGTTCAAGCCAATTACGATCTGGAAACAAAACCCAGGCGAATCCCATCGATCTACGACAAGTTCCATGTTAAGCTGTGAAATTAGAAAAATCCGTGGATAAAAGGAACGGTGATGCGAGATGTAAGAAGAAGAAACAGAGGAAACAGTACATCTTGCTCGGATAGAGGCTTGCACTGCATGAGCTGGGCGATCTGTTCATCCAAGTTGTGATGAGTGTTCGAAGGCACGGGATCGAAGCTCATCTTGCGTCCTCGAAAAAACTAGATCTATCAAATTCGTGATTTTCTTGCCTGTACTTGCCGCAACCGTAGTCGATTCCGAGATGGAGAGAGATGGAGGGAGGAGAGGAACTCGACAGAGATGGTGGATTGGGAGAGGAGAGAGAAGTGTCAATAATAAGGAAAACCCTCGCTTTTGATCGATGATCTCCACTTTTTATTTTAAATCTAGCATTTAAATTTTTGTATAGTTAAAAGAGGAAATTGTATAAAATCACACGTTAATACTTTATATATCCCATTTTATATAAAACTAGTTGAATATTCTGATATTAATATATAAATTTAAAATACTTGTATATAATTCAGTAATAATAATATATAATTTTTTAAAAAAATTAAAATTAATATAAACTTTAAAATACTTTTATATAATATAGCAATAATATCATGTAATTTATAAAAAAAAAAAAATTAAAATCGAGCCACATATTTTAATTGGATATATTTAAAAATCATTTTCATTATTTGTTAAGTTCTTATCCCATATTTTTATTAAAAAATTTAAAATGTTAATTTCACTTAATTTTAATATTTTTAAAATTTTAAATTTTCTTAAGATATTAATATGCATAAAACAATCAGTTTTTATAAAATATTTATTAAGCTTATGTATTTGAATTCTTATCGTTTACTTTGTAATGAACATAATAATATTTTTAAATGTAGAGAATATTAATATAAAGATTTGTATAGAAGATAATATAGAGAAAATAATAATAATATAATGTTATAACTTAAAGATAATTACGATATGATATCTAGCAATGATAATATAACTTATTAAAATAGTTTTTAACGTTAATTTATTAAAATTTAGGTAGATATATAAATGTATACTAAAATAAAACATATATTCTATAAATAATTTTTTATATTGCAAAATATCAACATATAGTTAAAAAAATACGACGTACATATGCACTCGTAATTTTTGTAAGTGCACAGCTAAGCACGATGGGTGGACTCGCGCATAGCAAGGATGTGCGGAAGGGGCAAAAATTGAATTACACATTTGGGGCAAAAGGCGAGAAGACGCCGCGCAACGGGCCTTCGCGACTCCGTGCTATGGCCCTTCGCGTGCAATGGGCATGCGCGCTCCTTTAGGTTAAATTCGGAGAAAGGTTCGCCGCCCCCTTTCTTTTCTTCCTCGAGCTGCATGTGTATCGCAAAACACTTTCTCACGCAAATATCCATTTCGCACCACCAAATCCTCCAAATGAACACCAGTGTGGTGCACCGTCGTCGTCTCCACCTCTTGTGGAATCGGCGTTGCGCGATCCGGCACCACAAGCGGTGGTTCAAGCCGCACCACGAACCGCCAACTTCGGCGTAAATCTGGCCAGACCACCACACCCACGCACCGGCGCCAATCCGGCCACACCACCACCCCTCTGCACCGCCGCCGATCCGGCCGCACCACCACCAGCCAGCACGGTCGTAGATCCGGGCACCACCTCCAACGCGCGGAAGATTTCCGAAGGGAAAAAGCGTCGGCGATATCCGGATAGGCAACGATTTCGAATAGTAGGGCGCTTGACGGAGGTAGCTCCGACGACTTCCGGGGCTCCTCCTCCTCCTGTACGTAGCCAGATCCGCACCCATGCGACATTTACGGCTACGTATGTTCCTTTCAAACTAATTTATCTGTATTAAAGTTGTTTAATATTCAATTTCCTAATGAATATGTAATTTAGATATTTGATTCCGTTTAGTCGTTTGAGTTAGCTATCCAATTTCGTATTAGTTATGCAATTTCCTAATTAGTTAATCAATTTCGTAATTTTGTTAATATTCAATTTCTTGGTTATATTTAGATTTTAGTTTTTTATTCAATTTAGTTGTATTATTTAGTCATATTTCGTTTATATGAGTTATTATTTATGTTTCGAATTTGTAATAAATAAATTCAATTTAAAATTAAAATGAAATTAAACAAAAATATTAAAATACAAACATAATTAAAATCCAAATAAAATTAGTAATGAGATATTAAAATTTTAAGTCGAATTTTGAATTCCGACTACAACGACAAATTCATTATTTGGATTCATAGTCGTAGGTCAAATTCGTAAATTGAATCCAATAAAAATAAAAAATATAAAGATTAATTATTACAAAACGTACTAATTTAATTTGAACTTGTCGCCCAAAAGACTTACACACTAGCTAGCTTGAGTGTCGTCATCCTCGAGAAGAGGAGGAAAAAGACGGCGGCCAAGCTTACGGCTGTCGAGATTGCACGTGCTGAACTTGTCGGGGTGCCACCTACTAAGCAATAGCAAATAGATGATGATCCTGAGTTGATTGATGCCCCGGACAAGGATATAGACCCCTCCGCTGATATGGAGGTGGATTTTACAAACGAGCTTCTTCACGATGACTTATCAAATGACGTTGCAGAGGACGATCAGTTTTTGACGGAGCAAGACATACACTTTGATGCTCATGTGGGTAATGCAGAGAATTTGTCGGTTGACGATTAACATATATCCAAACCCACCATCTCCATTTTGCCTCCCCTGACGACTCATGGCCCGACATCGGTCTTTTCTAGTCCTCCACATACTTCTTTGACTGATCCTATGACATCATAAATCCAAAAGGAGATTATCGAGCACAATAACGCGCAACTAATTCAAAAACAAGAGAGATTGTCAAAGAAACGTTCATGCCTCCTAAACTTCCACAACTCCTATTGAAAACGGAGGGCGAAAAATACCCATATCAAACTAAATGACAAAAACACCAAATATTTCCACCGGATTTCAAACGGAAGAAGAAACAGAACTAATATCAAAGAAATTCGTACAACGGATGGCACACAAATCACAGGTCTAGAAAACATTAGAACAGAGATTAAACGTGACGTCCAAAACCGTTTTCGGGCCTTGGAAATAAACCATGGAAAACTCCAAAACACGGCACAAACTATCCAAAAAGAAATAACCGATGCTGACAACATAGAGCTCACGAAGCCTGTGTTGAATATCGAAATTAAAAATGCTATGTTTGCCATCGGGGATGACAAATATTGTGGCCCGGACGGAATGCCGACTAGTTTCTATAAAAAAATATTGGCATATTGTTGGCCCTGACGTAATAAAAGCTTTCAAAAGCTTTTTTCACTTTGGAAAAATCCTTTAGCAAATACACCACACATTTATAACCCTTCTGCCCAAATGTGATAACCCCAACTCAACCAACCACTATAGGCCTATAAGTCTATGTAACACCATCTACAAAGTAATATTAAAAATCCTAACAAACCGCCTCAAAAACAGTCTGAACAAACTTATCCACCCGATGCAAGGGGCGTTTGTCCAGAACCGGAGTATCCATGACAACACACTAGTAGCACATGAGATCTTCCACTCCTTCCGTAATAAGCGAGGGCGGGAGGGCTGGATCGGAATCAAACTTGACATGGAAAAGGCTTATGATCGGATAAGCTAGGAATTCCTGGCCAACATCCTTCACAAATTTGGGTTCCACGATAAATTTGTGGGTTGGATTCGAGAATGTGTTGAGATTGTCTCATTCTTAGTCCTAGTCAACAACGGACCAACAAATCAATTGTACCCCCAACGGGGGCTCAGGCAAGGGGACCCCCTGTCGTCCTACCTATTTATTCTTGCCACCGAGATCATGGCGAGACAACTTCACTTATTGAGCACCAACCCAAAACGTGGTATCGGGATCCAAATCTCTAGAAATGGAACCAAAATCCCCTTCCTGACATTCGTTGATGACATAATAATCTTTGCTAAAGCGAATAGCCAAGCCTGCAAAAATATTAAACAAATTATTGATGACTATTGCCATATTTCTGGCCAAAAAGTCAACTTCCATAAATCTGTCTTCCAGGTCACCAAAAACACAAGCAATAGTACGAAAGAGCAGATAAAACAAATCCTCCAAATTGCGAATACAGTCGCGTTGGACAAATACCTAGGTTGCCCGATTATCAATGGGAGACTAACACAAAACACTTTCAAACCCCTGGTCCTCCGTACCAGAGCCCAACTATCAAAATGTAAAGCAACCGCCCTGTCTCAAGAAGGGCGTAAGACCCTAATCAGAGCAAATCTTTCAACACTTAAAGAACTTGGCCAAATTAACAAAAACTTCTTCTGGAACAAAGAAAACAACTACAAACCACTCATAAGTTGAAACTCTATCTGTCGGCCCCCCGCGCATGGTGGAGTGGGGATTGCCAAGGCAGAAGAAATGAACAAAGCACTCCAAATGAAACTGCTTTGGAAAATCCTAGCGGAACCAAACAACCTTTGGGTCAAAATAGTGACTGAAAAGTACCTCAAAACATAAAGTATCTTAACCTAGAAGAAAAAAACATAACACCTCTTGGCAGTGGTCCAAACTTTTGGGCTTGAGAGGTCTGTTTGTGAAAGGTCTTATCTGGCAAGTAGGGGACGGAAACACCGTCCGATTTTGAAAAGATAACTGGATTGGTAACGGTCGTATCTACCCAAAAGTTGAGGCTGAAACCTTCATTAATTGGGAGGAACCTGTTGCTATGTACCTCCATGAGGACAACTCATGGAACATTGAAAAATTAAGGGAGGTCGTCAACCAGGAGGACCTCCAAAAAATATCCAACATTATTAATCCCAGTAATAAAATCCCAGATAGGCTGTACTGACAACCTAGTAAAAACGGATGGTACTCAACCCACTCGACTATGCAATGGATTCACCATTCGAAAGGCGAACCAAAAATCAACCTAGAATGGATCAACAAACTCAACATCCCTCCCAAGATTAAGAATTTTCTATGGAAAGTGGCTCGTAACTGCCTTCCAACCAAAATGAGGCTTGCTGCCAACCATATTCCAGTACCTTAGGATTGTGACGCGTGTAATAACCAAGTGGAGGACACATACCACATCCTACTCTCTCGTCCTCTCACGATGACGACCCTTAATGCTATAAACCCTAAATTACGGTGGACCATTGCCCAAGTATCAACTAATGACAAAAAACCACATCAGATCCTAGAGGAAATCAGGACAATGACAACAAAAGAGGAATTTGAACTCCTCACTTATACCTGGTGGAGCCTTTGGTTCTCCAGAAATAAGAGAACCTTTGATAACAACAATGGAACAAACTTGAAGAATGTCGATAACATCAGCGAGTTTACCCGAAACTAGGTTAAAGCTTGGAATCTCGCAGAAGCCTCTGATTCTCAAAGCTCTAGCCCTTGTAAAGCGAGTAATATTGTTAGGCAAAAACCTACTAAGTGGACAAAACCCAAGAGAGATTACGTTAAATTGAATTTTGATGGTGCAGTGAACGCAGATGGTGTGGCTTCATTCGGGTTCATCATTAGGGACTTTGGTGGCTCCCCTATCCATTTTGACGGAGGACTGATCGGTCAGTAGTCTATTCTAATCTCCGAGACCATTGCCTTGCGCTATAGACTTCTCGGGGCCATTCGACGTGGCATTCCCCGAATCCAAATTGAAGGCGATAATTTGCAGCTGGTCAAGGCCGTTCTTGGTGACTGACGCTGCCCGTGGGAGATCAAATTGTTACGTGCGGACATCCATTGTTTGTTGGCTCGGTTCCAGGATTGGAGTATTGCTCATATCTACTGTGAGTGCAATTTTGTATCTGACTACATCGCCGACTCTTTCCGACGTGTCTCTTCCGTTCCACTTGCAGTTGATTTGAGTTTCTGTTCCCTCATCCGTCAAGATGCTCTAGGGATATCACTAGTCTGTTATTGACTTTCCTAATTCCTTTCCTTGTCAATAATAATAATAATAATAATAATAATAATAATAATATTGGTAGAGATATATTAAATGAGGATAATATTATAAAAAAAATATAAATATTAAAAAAAGTGAATAAATATTTTAGAACGATGGAAAAGGAAACAAAACAAAAATTATAGACGCATGGAGTAAAAAAAAAACTATGCAATTCACCAAAATAAATTACATACTTCGTACTCCGTATTTCTTATTGTTAATCCTCGATCTCTCTCTCATCGCGAGTAAATCTGTTTCCCTAAAAACATGTGAAGTTGGTAGGGTGTAATTGCTGATGGGTCCTCTTAACGTAAAATTGTCAGCTTTTTCTTCCATATTTCCCCCCTAATAAATTGGGCAGAGAGAGACACACAGCAACAACAACAAACTAGCAAGGGAAGGGAGGTGAGTTGTGTGCTGCTGCCCTTTCACCCTTCACGATTTTGCGCCTCTTAACTCTCATGACCTCTTCTTGTTTGCACTTGCATAACTAAGGATAAGGACAAAGCTTCCCTTTGGTTTCCTCTCTTTATATCTCTTCCTTTTTTTTGTTCAACTTTTCTAGATCAGATTTGAGCTCCAAAGCTCAAATTTATTTCGATCTGATTCTCTTTTTTCTTCCTATCGTGTTCTTAACTGGGTTTTGATCCTTCTACCGGAGAGGGCGAAATCATCCATGAAATTGAGCTGAAATGGAAGGTTCTTCGCCTAATGCGTCTAGAGGCTTCCGAATTCAAGCTCCTCTCGTGAGTCCTCTTGCTTCTTGCTCTTTAATTCCTTCATTTTGCTTGTGATTTTGCAACTGCATAGATGGAAATCTTCCTCATTGTGCGCATGTTGGTCAGTGGAATTTGGGGAATTTGACGGGGTTTTAGCCCTTTGATGACGGGTTGGTTCTGATATTAAAAAAAAAAAAAAACAGATTCTTTCTGTGAATTAAATTTTGTTATTCTTGAAATTTCTGCTGCAATTCTCGTGACCAGCTACATGTTTCTTTAATTCCAATGAGATTTTGAGATTCTTGTACAATTTTGGGTTAGTTCCTGGAAATGCAGTGCTCTTTTGGCGTAGGTTTTGATTGATGATACATAGTTAATTACTTGATTGCTTTTGTTATACATGGAACTGCTACATATTTCCTGCAATTTCAATGTGAATTTTATAGCTATTGTAGAAAATTGAGCTTCTAGTCCTTTGGGATGCAGTTCAGTGCTCGATTTGGTGTAGGGTATTGAGTGATAAAACATGGCCAATTGCTTAATTATTTGAACTTTCTTAGTGACCTGTGGTCATTAAGTATTAGGAATTGAGTTGAGGTTTCTTGATTAATGGTTGCATTTGAGCTATAAATACTCGAATGCTGCTTTATTTTGATAATTGCAATCACCAGAATACACATATGAATTTGGATATGATCTTGTTTTGTGAAGAGTCTAATATCCTGTTTCTCTGCACTTGTCTGTTGTTAGGTGGATTCCGTGTCTTGCTACTGCAAGGTGGATGCGGGTTTGAAAACGGTTGCTGGGGCAAGAAAATTCGTCCCGGGATCAAAGTTATGTATCCAGCCTGATATCAATCCTCGAGCACACAGAACAAAGAACTCACGCAGAGAGAGGACTCGTATTCAGCCACCTTTGCTACCCGGGCTCCCTGATGATCTCGCTATCGCTTGTCTAATTAGAGTTCCCCGTGTGGAGCACCGAAAGCTGCGCCTTGTCTGCAAGAGATGGCAGCGACTCTTGTCAGGAAATTTCTTCTATTCTCTGAGGAAAAGCCTAGGAATGGCAGAAGAGTGGTTATATGTGATGAAGAGGGACCGTGATGGTAAAATCTCATGGCATGCCTTTGATCCCGTGTACCAGCTTTGGCAACCGCTTCCACCTGTCCCCGTTGAGTACTCTGAAGCTCTCGGGTTTGGGTGTGCTGTTTTAAGCGGATGCCATCTCTACCTGTTTGGAGGGAAAGATCCAATCAAGGGATCTTTGAGGCGTGTGGTGTTCTACAGTGCGAGGACAAACAAGTGGCACCCGGCGCCAGGTATGCTTAGAAAACGTCATTTTTTAGGGTCTTGTGTTATAAACAATTGTTTGTATGTGGCTGGTGGGGAATGCGAAGGGATCCAGAGGACACTTAGATCAGCTGAGGTGTATGACCCGAATAAGACGAGGTGGAATTTTATTGCTGACATGAGCACAGCAATGGTTCCTTTTATTGGAGTGGTGTATGATGGAAAGTGGTACCTTAAGGGTTTGGGGAACCATCGCGAGGTCATGAGTGAGGCTTATGATCTTGATACTAATAGCTGGGCCCCAATTGCTGATGGCATGGTGACAGATTGGAGGAACCCGAGTGTCTCCATGAATGGGAAGCTATATGCATCAGATTGCAAAGACGGGTGTAAGTTAAGGGTGTTTGACGAGTCTACAGATTCGTGGATTAAGTTCATGGATAGTAAGCTACACCTTGGGAATTCTTCAGCATTGGAGGCTGCTGCACTTGTTCCTCTCAACGGTAAGCTCTGCATAATACGCAATAATATGAGCATTAGCATGGTGGACGTCTCAAGCCCTGATAAGCATGTGGAGAGTAATCCTCATCTTTGGGAGAACGTAGCTGGGAAAGGTCATTTTAAGACGCTGGTTACCAACTTGTGGTCTAGCATTGCTGGTAGAGTTGGTTTAAAGAGTCACATTGTGCATTGCCAAGTTCTTCAAGCTTAAAACCGAAATTCATGGTTCGGGAAAAATGACCTTGTGCTTAGGGAGCCGAGATATATCAGAACTTAACCTAGAGTCATAATACCAACCGACAGAAGTCACAGAACCCCGTGCAACCTATGAACCAGGACGAAGGTGAAATCAATCTTACTCTTCTGTTTTGGTGTCAAACAAGGGACAAAGAGGTTCAGAATGTCATGGCAGTTGGCATCTCCTTCCTTAGGCTTGATCTTCGTATGCTTGCTTACTTCTATTCCAATGTTGGTACATTTTAAGTATTAGATGTATTATATATGAAGATGCGGAGTTAGGAAAGAGAGTTTGTGCTCGTCCTTGTTATTCTGTGTCCCTAGATATACTGAGCAGTGGGAGTCCTTTTTGGTGATGTAATGTGAAATGTGAATATTCATGTGCATCTAGTGAGCAAGATTAAGTTTATTAAATCAACCGTACCAGAAGTGTTTGTTATTTGAACTTAGTGGGAAATCACACAGAAATTCCAGATTAAATGACGATAATTGATGAGCAAGTGTTAACGATCACTAAAAATATGGAAGTAGATCATCATACCACATCATTCTTAGCAAGAAGCCAATTCAGTCCTCTTATGTTTGATGTGCACAAGAGATACAATTAATATGAGGCTTGATTATAGACATAATACTACATCTGCTATACTTGGCAACGATGGACAATCTTGAGAATCGTATTGACCTTTGTGTGATTCTTTGGGACTAATAACAGAGGCAAATCAGCTACTTGTTGCGCCATCTATTCGGTGAGAAGCAGTGGGATTTCCTCCCATGACTGGAGGTGGTACTAGCTGCAGCCAAGAAGAAGAACGATCACTGATGAGTCATATCATATCATATGCAGCAGTTACTTATGCACTCGATCATTCTCAATAATACAAAACACATGATAATGATAATGGATGTGTGCTCTATCGTAACATTTTGTTCCTGTACACAACAGATTAAGTTGAAGGTTTAAAGGTCAAAAAAGTGTAAATCGGAACCCTAGCTAGCTATAGTAACAAACACGGGAAACGGAATTCGGAAGAAGACAAGGCGCTTGCTTACCTTGAACAAGTCTTTGAAGGAATCGGGACAGGGAGCCCCAAGCCGATCCCGGCAAGCACGAACAGTCTTGAACTGGTCAACATCGAGCTTCTTGTTGACGAAACCGACCTGAAAATAAATGGAATCGGAGGGAGGCAAATCGACCTTGATCTCGTCAACATCGAACCAGAGGAAGAACCGCTGGACCTGGATTCCTTTCAAGTCGGTGATGGAACCGTATCGGAGCTTGCCGGTGATGGACTTGTCGTAGTAAACCAAGTAGTCGAATTGGATATAGCAGGGCTTATCGAGCTCGACGGAGAAGGTTCCGTCGTCGTCGTCAAGAGTGTAGGATTGCACTGAGGACGGCAAGAGGCCGCTCGGGAGGCCGAATTTGGGGAGGATTTCGTAGACGGTGGTGGGAGAATCAGACGATGAGGCGCGAGCGGGGAGGAAGGAGAGGCAGGCTATGGATATAACTCTGAAGAAGAAATAGATGTTTGCGTACGCAGCCATGGTGGACTTGACGGAACCAAAGAGAGACGATTTCGGTAGAGTACAACGAGTATTTATAGACTTACCGGGTTGCAAGGAAGAAGAAAGACGGAGAGAAGATTTCGGTAGAGTTTTGTCGCATCATATCAGATGATACGGATGGACCAATAGTTTCCCTAAAATGCTCATACGAGCTCTCCAACAAATTTTCTATTATTTTTTTTTTAAATAGAGAATACAATTTCATATTTTTAAATTTTTTTATATCCTAACTAGATATATCCGTCGTGCCTTCTACGACTACATGAATTTAATACTTAATTTATTTAATGAATATGATATAAAATTTTACAATTGGTGTCCTGTGAAATGGGACCAAAATTATTAAGGTGAGTTCATTATAATTTTGATGGCTTAATGATAATTTATTTATGCAAAACTATAAATAAAACTTATTTGAATTATTTACAAAAAAATATAAAAAGTTAAAAATAATTTAAATTCTTTAAAAAATAAAAATATACTTAATAAGAAACGATGAAAAAATATAAATAAAGAATGGATTTTTTAATGATAAGAAAATCATTTATATTTACATAAATAATTCAAAATGAAAATTAAGGAAAATATAACGTAATTTTTTATATCAAAAGTCAATTTAGGCAAGTAATTATCTAGATTGAAAGTTCTATTTTTTATCAAAACTTATTTAAGATAAATCTTTTACATAATTAGATAAAAAATAAAGATAAAATAATTTTCTTTAATTTTAAATAAAATTCGAATTTAATTTTTTCTTATAAATAGATAAAAATTTAATTATAAAAACTAAATTAATATATCTATCTGAATATATAATATCTAATGTTCTATAATTTATTTTAATTTTAGATAAAATATTTTAGAGCTATCATAATTCCTAATATATAATAGATAATCTCTTTATTTTAGATAGAATCTTTCATAGATTAATTTATCTTATTTCTATATTATCCTAAAATAATAAAAACATATATAAATTCCAAAAATAAAAAATCCTATGTGGCGAAATCCTAGGTGGCTTAATGTGAAAACGACACGTAGGAAAATCCTAGGTGGCGCAACGTGGTGGCCTTATTCCTTGCGTCTTTTATATATATACATAAATTCTAAAAAATTCTACATTTTAAAGAATCATATTTATATTAATATCATTTTTATTTATATAATGCTATAAATTCTAATTTAACCAATTGAAAAAAGACATGATTACATATACATTTAATGCATTCTCTAAATAGTTTAGGGAAAATTTTCTAAATGTAGAGATATCTAGTTATATTTTGGAGGCTTTCTCCACTTTAGAGAAGTAGTAGATGGAGAAACTATTAGACTTAAAACACACACTAAATTCTCCAAATTCACCATTTTCAAGAAAATGGTGATTTTGTTGGAGATGCTCTAAGCAAATCAAATTTTCTACTTCCTAAATATACTCTCTTCTATACTTCTTACGACGTGATTGACCAATCAATTTTCAAATTAAATTAAAAAAACTTAAATATTAATAAAATATTAAAATATATCTTATAACCAATTAAAACAAAGCAGTACAATAGGAAGTATGATTATACAATAGAGAAATCGGATTGGCTCCTAAGGTCATGAATATAAATGAGACCCATAAAATCCATGAAACCCAAAAAGGAGAAAGCTAGTTCTCTCACATCCGTGATTTTTTTACCGCACCTGTAGGGTCTCCTTTTTTAAAATTTTTTAACACCTTTTATCTTTATTCTTTGTAATCAGTTTTCTCCCCCGATTAATTTCCCAGATTTCATACCTTCTTCGAGAGAGAACCAAAGCTCCCGACGTTTACAATTCTTTCCCTTTTCACATCATCCTTACACTGAAATTGGGGCTTCTCTTGTAATCACTCATCCATTCTTCCTTTGAGCTTTTTCTTTCGGTAATTGCTCAATCGAACTCGATTTTTCTTGTCATCAATCTCTCCCGTGCAGTGTAAATTAGCAGCTTCTCGATCTAGGTTGCAACAATGGCGACTGAGATGATGATGATAATAATCATTGTAATATCCGCGATATTCCAAGCTTTTTATAATATATTATTTATTATCAATTTTTTTTAATTAAAAGGGAGAATTTCTAAATATCAAATTAACTTCTATTATTTTCTTTTGAAAGAGATTATCAAGAAAATTAAAATAGATAAAAATTCAATAAAATAACATGAGGGGCATAGATTAGTAAAGTGAGGTGATTTAATAAGAAGAGCATTAGACAAAAATAAGGTCTTTTAGAAATTGAATTTATTCCATAAAATAAATTACACAAAGGCCTAAAAATACAATTTACAAGCTTTGTAAAAAGAATGCAAGAGCCGAGATTTGAACCCGAGACCTCTTGCAACTCACTCCACACACCCACACACATAATCCGCCATGCCATTGTAACTTAACTACCCATAATTCCCCTCTTTTAATAAAATACTCTCATATTCTTCTTCTTCTTCAAACAAGTCAAAGTTGATTTGACGCTTCACCATTGCATGCACTTCTTTTTCCTCCCTTGGCTTGCAAGACACCCTCTCTTGCATCATTCTTCCATCACCATCAAACTAGCACACTCTTGACCAATCTACTTCCATCTCCTTCTTCTTCATTGGTTGATGGCCATTGCCATGGATCACCAAGTTGCACTCCTTTGCCTATTTAAAGGAGCTCCACCCTCACCAATGGCCTCCTTTCTCCCCTTTTGTTCAACCCTCTAATTCACCTATTCAAAGGGTACTTGTGAAAGCTAGAAGAGCACATCATCTCTTTCTCTTCTCCCATTTTTCGTCCCCTAAACACCACAAAAAAATTCAGATTCTTCTTCCTCACTTAAATGCTGAATTTTACCCAAAAACAATTCCAGATTTTTGCACTAGTGGTGCATGATCTTCAAAGACCGATTCCGAGCTCGTTTCTCAACCAAATTGTGTGATTCAAGTCCCTAAATGTAGATGAAGTAATTGCCTACAAAAACCCTCAATCAATTGGGCACAAACACCACAAAAACCGAGCCAAAAATGCATTCAAACCAGTCGACTATGTGCAGTTTTCGGGCTTTCTGGGCGGGTGACGAGCGATTTTCGCCAGGCTCGTACGCCTTCGTTACACATCCTTTTCCGGACTTTTTGCCAACAGTAGAAAGAGGGGGATGAGAGGTTTCAGCTGTAGCAACTTTTCTCCCCACCCCTTTACTGGTGTCGCCGCTAGGACGGAGCGAACTTACCTCGACGACCAACTTCGACCCACTCCAAGAGAACGGGTTGGCGACGACCGAAGTTCCCGACCACCGTACGTCGCCTTCAAGCCACCTTAGCCCGAGCCGTTGCCAACAGTTGGTAGAGGGGGTTTCCAGCTACCGACTGTCGCTTGAATCGCCCCCATTGGCCTTCCGACGACGACGTAGCACACTGGCGAAGTTGGCTAGTTGTGCTGATTTTTTTTCACTTGGGAAGAAAGAAAAGAGGTGTGGGCCAACCACCTCGAAATCCGTGCCCTCTACGCTATCGTTTTCGCTCGGTATAATTTTCCCGACCTATATGTTAATTAACATCTATTTTAAAAATATTTTTCACATTTATATGATATTTATTCAATTAAATTGAATAAAACTAACATGCATGTGAAGTAATAAAAGGAGATAATTGTGGCAAGATATTAAATAAATTCTAATAAATTATAAGAATAATATAGATGATTTTTTTTATATATGAAGATTCTGTTTTAAAAAAAATATATTAAGTAAGATATTACAAATATTCTAGGATGTTATTATTATAGCATAAAGTGACTTGGATGAAAAGAAATCTTTTAGTTATAAGAAAGAAATTATTTTTAAACTAGAATATTATATTAATGGATTAAATTTATGAAGTGGATATTTATAGTTTTTTTCCATAAAAGAACGAAATTAATAATTTAGGTAAGTTACCTTATAAGGAAATTTAGAAACTCCTAGTTATGGAAACTTCCTTGTAGAGGAACTATAGGCATGACAACTTTATTTAATAAGAATTAAGTAGGTAAATACTTTTCTATTAAGAAAATATTACTAATAAAATATTTTAGATAAGGGAGGCAATATTCTAAGGTTCACCCAAGAATAATCGGAAATTTGAGAGTAATAGTTTATTTATCATAAATAAGTAAAAAGGATAATTTTTAATAATTATTTTAATAATTATTTTTAAGTAAGGGTTTATGGAATAATAAGTATATTACAAAACCAAAATAATAATGAAGGAACATTATTATTTTAAATCATCTTCTAAATTATTACCATAATAATTTAGATTTCCGCTTCTCTTATAAAAGTATTATAAGAGAAAATCCAAGTTAAGAGGAATCCATATTTATAAGCCGTTCGTAAATCCCGTGTCTTTAGGTAGGGATCCGCGTTCGAAGTTGCAAACCGCATCATCCGTCAAGAATCAGTAGTATACGTTGTAAGCCAAGGCAAGTGGAATTTCCCCTTGCAACCTTTACATTCCATTTCGTGAAAATCCTTGATGTTGGGAACAATTTGTATGCTTAAATAAAAATGAATCTAGGAAATATTGATTGCTAGAAATAACGACAATTGTTAGCGTAGTATACGTTATATTCCTTTGTTAGGATTATATATGCTAGTATGTTGTTATCTTGATTGATTACAATCTCGTTCAGAGATTTACCTTGAATAAACTAGAAAGGGGTGCGGGTTAGCCGGCACCTCTATACAACCTTACTAAGTCGTACGTCCATACGACTTTCGGGATCCTGATCTCCATCCGCTCCGATTGCAAGGAGGGATTGTGCGACACTCTAGCTAAGTGCCGGAGAATTGAAGTTCTCCTTCGGGTGGCTCGGTTTATCCGTGTCCCACCACTATACATAAAAAAATCATTAATAAGATTGAATATCTTTCGTCACTATATAAGATAAGTGCGTATGCACATTTAAGATACCAAAACCGGACCGGTCTCAAATGATCGATCCGGCTCTCGGTCCGTTCAGGGCGCGAGAGGTTTTTACTTCTATGACTTAATAAACGTTCCCAACGTACTTTCGAAGTCCTTAAGAAGTCTACAATCTAGTAGCTCTTCTATCGCTTTTCGAGTTATCTTTATCTAAGATATACTCTCCTTTGAATCACAAAAGCTCCACATAAACAAGTCCTATCGTATAGCCCTTCGTAAACACAACCCTAATATCTCTTTCGATAATACTTGACATTACCAAATTACCCTCGGGAAGTTCCCTTCCCGCTTGCTTAGTCTCTTAGACTAATTCTTCTTTTCCGCATGTTTGCCTGGCATTTTACCGCCCCTCGCGAATTATGTCAGAATCTAGGAATCCCAACAAGGCGTGAAGTGAAGACGAAGGAAGAACAAGGATTTTCAAGATGTACACCTTTCTATCATTTTGCCTTAGTTTCATTACGTTTCAAGGACAAGCAGGTTTTGCATTTCAAGTCCGAACAACTTTATGTTTGAAAACAATGTAAGATGTTTTGTACGAACCAAGTCTCCCTCGGGAGCATCTTTTCTATTTTAAGAATTATGTTTATTTCCGCATTATTATTGTTCTATATCATTCTAAAAGCCTTGCGTGACTTTGGACGGTAAAGTCTGAGGTCACTGGCGGTAATACCCAATGTTGTAAAATAGGGGTGTTACAATCATGATGCGGGAATGGATCGAGAAAGGGATGGGGTTGGTTCAACAGTCTTCTTTTGTTAGGCTCAGTATTTGGCTTCATTCTAATTTGACTGTTAAAAAACCTCTTTTGTTAGGCAGCTAAACTTCTGAATTCTCACAAAACCTTTAAATTTGTAGAAATTGATGCCAATTGGAGATGTGTATGCGTAAACCATGACAAATGATCAATCTTTTTGCTTCTCATCATGGGAATTTAACAAGCCAGAAAAAAACATCAGTGAGCACCACAACACCAGCACATATCTGTTCAGAACCAACAAAAATGCATCAGAGTTAAATCAGCACATTTCTAACAAGTTTGAACTCGAGTCATCCACAAGGGGCTTCTAGAGTGTACACAAGACCAACCTGATACAAAATTTGGAAGAAGTATCCACAAAATCCAGCAATTGGGCAAACATTATACACTTGATAGTTATCCAAACATTTCTCAATCACAGATGTACCTTCATTTTATATGAGTTGAGGGGGTATATATGTGGCTCTCTCCATGTCTTTTATTAGCTTGACGTGTTTGATTGTATTTTGAACAAGATTGTAAGTTCTTTCTTTCATAGATATGTCAAATTTGAGCATACACTGCTCATGAACTACTACAAGTTCTTTCTTTAAGTTTGTTGAATTCAGTAGCAAAACTGTAGCAAAAAAATTTGAATTTGGTGCTGAAATTCATTAGCAAATTCAGATCTGGGAAGGGAGATAGAGCACCTTAGGTGGTTGGAGCTCCTCATATCTACCGACGGGGGCTTTGGTTTGGTTCTCTCTCGAAGATGTGCTTTACAGATCTGGGAAGGCAGATAGAGTACATTCCTCCAATAAAACAAGCAAGAAGGTGTAATAAAAAAATATTAAAAATGGGGACCCCACAGGTGCGGTAAAAATTCGCCTACAGGTGCGAGAGAACTAGCCCATTTTTATCATTTCTCTCTCTTCCACATCATCTTTATCTAATTAAACATGTCACGTTAATTTTATCAAAATACAAATTGGCTAATTTTATTTTATTCTTGGGTTTCGGGTTTGTGAAAATATGTTTAAAACTCAAAAACAATTAAATTTTAAATTTGGCTAATTTTTCCGATAACAGAACATTGAGTTCTTTTAAAAAGTTGTTAAATATGTGTTTGTTTACCCTAAATCAATCCAAAAAACTAATTAAATTCTAAAGTGAACAAACATATACAAAATTAGTGTTTATGGGTAAATAATTTTTTATGAGTTATAGTATAATTCATTTTTAATTTTTTTAAATAAAACAAGGTTAAAATGACTAATTACATATAAATACAATTATGTGCCAAATTTATCTTAACATGTGCCACATGTAGAGCTGTCAAAAGCTGACCCGACCCGAACCGCCCAAAAAATTTAGGGTCCAGACACGAAAATTTGAACCCGAAACCCAAAATAAACCGAATCCGATAGACCCGAAACGCATTGGGTTCAAACCCGAAAAAACCGTTGGGTTGACCCAATTTGTTATATCTTAAGAATATATAATATATTTTTAAAACTATAATATATTTTATTATTAAAATATATAAAAATAATAGATTTATTATTAAATATTATTTTTTAAATAAAAAATATTTTAATAATTGTAAAAAAACCAATTTTCTTGACCTGTTAGGTCGACCCGACCCGCCCGACACCCGCAATGACCCGACCCGATTTGACCGGTGACCCGTTACGACCTGAACCCGACTAAACCCGAACCCGAAATAACCGAACCCGAACCCGATCTGACCGACCCGTTTGACACCTCTATCCACATGGCAAGCAATGCCTTCCTCTCTCTCCACTTATACTGACATGAATCCTCTCTCTCTCTCTCTCTCTCTTGAGTTTCATATTTCGAAACCTTCCGTTCGGTTTCGTGAATTTTTATTTCATTTTCTTTTTTCTTTGGTATGAAACTCACCTTGAAACTTTGCATGAAACTCTTGATATTCATGCCCTAAGAGGATGTGTAATGGAGAGGAATTAAGATCCTCTTTGTACTCTTTTTTAAAAAAGAATTCCTCTTTGTTGTAAAAAATTGAAAGGAGAATTCTCTTTCAAAGAGAAATGAGAGTAATCCTTCTTTTATAGAGGAATGAAAGTTTTGGCCCTTGTGACCAAAGAGGAGCTTTCATCCATTCACAACACACATGTATTTTCAACTTTTAACTACCTTCATTTATTTCATTCCAACCTATCATTAAATAAGTTTCTAACAAAATAATAATTAATGTTTATTTAAAAAAATAATTAATTTTTATAATTTGTTGTCTATAAATAAGTATGATATTGTTCATATTTCACAAACTCGTCTATTAACTTTTCTTTCTCTCCTTTACTACTACTACTACATTCTATGAATAACAATAATCCAAATAACTCAAACTTTCAAAATAACTCAAACACCCAATATCATCCAACAATAGTTTTATTATTTATGTTTAGCGTTATTTTTATTTTATATTTTTTTGCACTTTATAATGTTGTTTAAAGTTAACTTAATGTTAATTAAGTTTAATTTTTATTAGTAATTAGTTTATATTATCTTAAATATAAATTATTTAAGTAAATATAATTTATTATTAATTCATTTGATAAACTAACTTTGTAAAAAAATATTGAATGATATAAAATATGTAGTAAATATATATATATATATATATATTTTGATGAGGTAAGAATTAGGAGGTCCCCTTAAGAGGGACGTCCTAGAGCATCCGAGCGGATGAGAACATAAAGTTCTGGATGACTCATAATGGAATCAATTGGAAGACTATGGCCCAGCTTCGCAATTTATCGGCCACAGAATTACAACACCTACTCACGTGAGAAACACAAATGGCTTCGAAATAGTTTAGAGATTGTACAATGTCTGAGATTATAATGTCTACATCCCAGAGGCCTTGCCCTTTTTTAAGAACTGCATTAATTACTGTCAAGTTGTCCCCTTCAATTTCTAGCTTCTTTAATCCCAATTGTTTTGCTCTCATAATCCCTTCCCTGAGGGCAAGTGCTTCGGCTTTTGTTACGGATACACAACCCAATTTTGATGAAGCGAAATCAAGGACTTCAGCACTTGAGTTTCTTATAACAATCCCCGATGTTGTTGATCCATCCATTAATCTAGACCCATCAAAGTTTAGTTTATAGAATCCCGGTTGAGGTTTGATCCATGTGTCTTGTTTCCGTCGCCGTTGCTCCCTGTTCCCATTCCCATTTTTAGGCGTCGGAATATCATCATAGTCATGTTTTGTTCACTTCCAGGCTTGAATTTGCATGATAATATATTGCTCTAAATTTGGTATGAAGTCATTTGGGGTTTGCTGAAATACTAGTTTGTTCCTTTGGTGCCATATTCCCCACCAAATTACTGCTAGTTCTTCAAAGTCTTTTGTACCTATTTGATTCTTGATTTCACTTAATAAGCTTCGTGGTGTTTTATTTGTTATGTCTATCCTTCTTAAAACATGTTCAGTCTTGGGGTTTATCTTCTTACAAGTACTTAGTGTATGTGAACATTTTGTCAAAATGTGGTTCGTATCCTCATACATGTAGTGGCAAAAAATGCAACCACCTGTTAATGGAATATGGTTTTGTATTAGTCTTGCCTTTGTTGGTAACCCATTACAATCAATTTTCCAAAGAAAGTTCTTCACTTTGGGGAATGTATCAAGTTTCCATATCCAATTGTTCGGACATGGTTGTTGAGTACTTATATTAGTAATATGGTTTACTGCTGAAGCGGTAGAGAACCAGCCATTCCTACTAGCCGCCCAGTACATTCGGTCTTGTATATCATTATGCGGGAGAGGGTTGTTTACTATATTCTCCACAATATTGGGAGGTAGATGTCTTCTAAGTTCGGTAATATTCCATGATTTATCCCGGAGAAGAAATTCATTTATTTTACTTTCTAGATTGATGTTGTTTGGGTTTATAGCTGCTTTGCTAAGAGGTTCATTGGAAATCCACCGGTCAGACCAGAACCGGATTGTTTCTCCATCCCCCACTTGCCAAATTAATCCCTTTTCGAAGCTAGGTTTAAGCTTTATTAAATTCCTCCATTGCCACGATGTGTTCGATTTAATCTTGTAAGAGAAAAGATCATCATTCCTCAGATATTTTTCTTTAACAATCTGCACCCAGATGTTGTTTGGTTCGGCAAGGATTTTCCACAACAATTTCATCTGTAGTGCTTTGTTTATGTGTTCGGTTTTTCTAATTCCTAAACCACCATGAGATTTTGGCTTGCAAATTCTATCCCACCCTATAAGCGGTTTATATTGATTGTCTTTATTCCAAAAGAATCCTCTATTCGTTTTGTCCAGTTCATTATGTACTTTTGCAAGTAGCATAAAGCTTTGCATTATATAGTTGGGTTTCGCAGCAAGATTTGATTTAACAAGTATTGCTCTTCCTTCTTGTGATAGTGAATTAGCTTTCCATTTACTAAGTTGGTCCTTAACCCGACCAATGGTTTCCTCAAATGTATCCTTGTTCACCCCACCATTAATAATCGGACAACCCAAATATTTTTCTAAATCATCCATTGTCATGATATTTAAAGCTTGTTGGATTCGTTGTTTTTGTTGTTGGGGGACGATTTTTGAGGTTTGGAATGCAGATTTGTGAAAATTCACTTTTTGCCCAGAAATTTCACAATATTCATCTATTATTTTCTTAATTGAAACACAAGCCGATTGGGTAGCTTTTGAGAATATGATCATGTCATCTGCAAATGATAAGAACGGGATTTTTGTTCCATTTCTAGCAAGAGCAAACCCCACCGTTTTATTGTTTTCCTGACTTGTTTGTTGTAGTTTCCTAGCAAGAATCTCGGCACTAAGGATAAATAGATATGGGGATAAAGGGTCACCCTGCCTAAGGCCCCTTTCCGGCAAAAAAGGTTCCGTAGGACCATTATTCACTAGAACAGAGAAAGACACAGTTTTAACACATTCCTTAATCCAACCTACAAATTTCTTATCAAAGCCAAATTTCTCCATTACAGTGAAAAGAAATTCCCAATCAACTCGATCATAAGCTTTTTCCATATCTAGTTTAATAGCAACCCAACCATCTTTGTTCTTTTTCCCTTTGAAAGAATGGAAAATCTCGTGTGCTATTAAAACATTATCTTGGATTGCTCTGTTTGCTACAAACGCCCCTTGGAGCGGATGAATAATCTTTCCCATGATTTTTTTCATTCTTCTTGCAAGGATCTTCGCTATAACCTTGTAGATTGTTGAGCAGAGGCCGATCGGTCTATAATGATTAGTTGATTGAGGGTTTTCTCTTTTTGGAAGTAGTGTTATAAATGTATGGTTTATTTGTTTTAACATTTTTCCAGAATGGAAAAAGCTTTTAATTGCTTTAGTTAATGTTGGTTCAACAATATCCCAGTAGGTTTTATAAAATTCTGCAATCATTCCATCCGGACCTGGAGATTTGTCAGATCCAGAGGACATAACAGCCTCCTTTATCTCCTCATTTGTAACATGTTTGGTTAATTCCACATTGTCTATGCTCGAAAGCTCTTGGGTTATTAGGTGTAGATATTCTCTGAGGATAGTATGATTAATGGGTTCTTTCCTGTATCGTTGTTTGAAGTCGTTTCGTATTTCATCTCTAATATTTTGTTCTCCCACAATCTGGGTTCCTTCATTAGTTCTTATTTCTCTAATGATTTTCCTATTTCGTCTTCCTGTTGCCATCTTATGAAAGTAACTAGTGTTTGAATCTGTCAGTTTGATATGCTTTGTTTTTGCTCTTTGTTTCCAATAAGTTTTATGGTAGTTTAGTATGCATTCTTTCTTCTGTATCATTCTTAATTGTTTCTGAATCAATGCTGGGCATGGGTTCACTTGTATTTGAGTCTGAATTCTAAGTAGTTCCTCTTCAACACCCCGTAGCTGCTCAAACGTGTTCCCGAACGTTCGCTTGTTCCATTGTTTTGCATGTTGCTTTAAGAGTTGTGTCTTTTTTACAAGTTGGAACATATTAGATCCCTCTACATTAAGTATCCATGCTTGTTTGACAACATTTTGAAAGTCTTTCCTATACGTCCACATTTTTTCAAATTTAAAGGGTTGAGCCTTAATTGTTTGGCCGTTGCTAAGCTCAATCGCTATTTTACAGTGGTCTGAAGAGGAAAAGGCATAATGTTGTGTAGTAATTCCGGGGAACCATTGGCGAACTTGATCACAAACTAACGTTCTATCTAACTTTTCATATATATTATCAATCTCGGTCCTATTTTTACGCCACGTAAATAAGTTACCAGACGTAGGAATGTCAAACAGTTCACAATCATTTTTGAATTTAATCAACCTTTCAAACCTGGCTTGTTCAGGAGTTGCTCCGCCCTTTTTTTCACCCGGGTTCTGTATTTCATTAAGGTCACCCATAACAATAATAGGGATATGTAAGTTTTGAATTACATTAGTTAATTGTGCCCAAAATTCATTTTTCTGCCCTTCGTTAGGAGGAGCATACACAAGGCAGATCGCTAGCGTATAGTGAGTAGTGAGATTTTTATATTTTAGGATAATGAATCTCTGTTCTTGAATTATCACTTCTATGGTTTCATTATATAATTGGTATTCTTTCCAGAGCACACAAATACCTCCTGATCGCCCCCTAGTAGGCGACCACAGAAAGTTATCGAACCCCGATCTCCGCCACAATTGATCCGAAGGTGGTTTGTCTGTTTTAGTTTCTACAATTGTCATTATTTGGATTCTTTCTAATTTGCAAAAGGAGTCTATTTCTGGCCAGAAGGACTTCCTTCCAATACCTCTACTATTCCAAAGTCCAATCTTCATAGACAAATAAATATAGAGAAAGGCACATTGTTCGGTTTTTTTGTTGGTCAATCGTTGATGCTTGCTTACTAGGCCCTTTAGTCTTCATATGGCATCCAGGATCACCATTAAGATTTTGACAGTAAGAGCAAATAAAGAAGCTCCAGTCAGGCATACAGTTTATCCAACATAAAGAGTTAGTCAAATTCACCAAGTTATACACAGTCCCTATTTCATTTGTTTCTTTGAAACCAGACAGGCTAGCCAGGAAGGCAACCATATCAATTTTCATTTTTTCTTTTCCTTTGTTCTTTATGGAACCAGCTGAACTGACTCCGTTGTTGTTCAAAGAAGCACCACTACCAAAGGTCTCCGCGACCGTAGTGGGCTTGGGGTTGTTTTTCTTAGATTGGTTCAGGGGAAAAAGTTGTTCAGCAAGAGGGTTGTTCTTAGAGCATAGTACCTTTTGGAATGGTTTGCCTCTTAGTTTCTCACCATCCAAAGTAGCACCAGAAACATAGCACAAGAGTCCAGTAAACAAACAAAATTCTACACCAGAACCGAAATCACTCCAAATTGATGGAAAGAGATAGTAGAAGAGAGGAGAAGGTTTAAGATTCAGCAGTTTCCAATGATGCAAATTATAGGCATAAATCGAATAGGAATTATATTGTATGGTAATATTAAGTTGGTTCAAGTATAGGGAACGAGGTAACCTTGTCATCAGACTCTGTCGGCATTTCAAGAGAGATGAATCGACCCGCCGACAGAGAGCATCCCTCGCCTGAACCAGTAGGCATCGATCGCGGAAATTACGTAACCCGAGACTCACAAACATTCCTTGGAATAAGCCCCCCCAACCCGAATCAGACGCCTCCAAAACGAGACCTATAGCAAGGTCATCCTGATCACCTCTCACTAGATCTGGCACCTTAATTAGTTCTTTGTGTCTCCTCCTCCAATTAGTACACCAGATGTCAATGACTCGAAGCCTATCGGCATCATTGGCATCTACTCTCAGCCTTAGAAGCAAAACCGAGAGAGTTTTAGCACCCAATTTTTGATACGTATCGAGCCGCGTAGGTTCAATTGCTCCTTGGGTACGGTCTCTTGGTGAGATTTGGGAGAAGATTATGGTTGTCAAGCAACCAAATTGATCGAACAAGGATTTTTCTGGGTTTAGAATTGGGGATTTAGGGTTTATGTAGTAAATATATATGTTAAAGTAGTAAGGGGAAGAAGTGAAAAAAAATATCCTTTATTGTGGGAGAAATAGAGAAAGAGGAAGAGAAGGATGAAAGAGAAAGTGAAAAATGATGTAAATGATAGAGAAAATGAAGTGTCAAAAGAAGAGAAGGAGAGAGAAAAATAGGAGAGGATTGATAATCCTCACCATTGCACATGCTCTAATCTTCTTCTTCTAATTTCTAATAGGGCATGCTTTTTTGCCCTTCGCCCCATTGGGGTCTCTAAGAGGGTCCTCGCTAAAAAAGGGAAAAAATATATAAAATTTTTAATTGGGTTGAACTATTGAAGGGTTCCTAAGAGCATGTGCAATGGAGATGAATCAACCTCCTCTTTGCACTCTCTTTCCTCAAAGAGGAGATCCTTTTTGTTGTGAAACACAAAAGAGAATCTTGTCTTTAAAGAGGAATGGAAGAGAAAAGGGAATAATGCTCCTTCCATAGAGGAATCAAAATCTTGACCCTTGTGCCCAAATTTATACCTTCATTGATTTAGTATTTGACACTTATCCTCCCAACTTTCAACCAATTTTATTTATTTCTATCTTTAATAATTTTAAACAAAATAATAATTAAATGTGATATGTTATAAAAATAATAATTAATCAATGTTTATATTTTTGTCTATAAATAGAGTCCAATATCATTATTTTTTCACAACTCATCTATTACTCTCCTATTTCACTACTCCATTTCTATGGCAATAATATTTTTATTATTTATGTTTAATGTTTTTTTTTGTACTTTATAGTGTTGCTTGAAGTTATTTTAATGTTGAATAAGTTTATTTTTTCATTAGTAATCCGTTTATATTATCTTAAATCATTTGTGATTTTATTAATTGGATCAAATTATTTAAGTAAATATGATTTATTATTAATTTATTTGATTAACTAATCTTGTAAAATATTGAATGATATAAAATATGTAGTAAATATATATGGTAAAGTAGGAGACAGAAATTGAAAGATGATCTTCTTAATTTATTGTGGGGGAAATTAGAGAAAGAGGAAGAGATAAAAGCATGTGCAATGTAAGGATATGCAATTTCTCTCATTCTCTCCTTTTGACATCTCATTTTTTCTATCATCCACATCATTTTTTATTTTTCATTTCCTCCTTCTCTTCCTCTTTCTCTATTACCTTCACAGGAAAGGGTATCATCCTTTCACTTCTTTTCTCCTACTTTAACATATACATTTCCTACATATTTTATATCAGTCAATATTTTATACAAAGTTAGTTAATCAAATGAATTGATAATAAATTATATTTAATTAATTAATTTAGATTTAAAATAATATAAACTAATTACTAATAAAAAATAAAGCTAATTAACATTAAGATAACTTCAAACAACATTATAAAAAGCAAAAAAAAATACAAAATAAAAATAGTGTTAAACATAAATAATAAAAAACATTGTTGACATAGAAATTTGTGGTAAGGTTTGGAAATAATTTGGATTAATTGACCTTGGTTGATTACCAAACATTTGTAGCATGGCTTGAACTTGATCCAAATTAAATGTATTTGGATGATATTGGATGTTTGAGTTATTTGGATTTTTATTGTGATTATCCATTGAAGGTAGTAGTATTAGTGAAGGAGAGAAAGAAAAGGTAAGATAAATTTGTGAAAATTGAACAACAATATTACTATATTTATAGATAATAAAAATTATAAAAAATGATTAATTTATTTTTTAAAAAAACAATCAACATTAATTATTATTTTGTTGGAAATTTATTTAATAATAGGTTGAAATAAGATAAATGAAGTTAGTTGGATGTGGGAATACATTTGTCAACTTGTCAATGGGTGAAAGTTCCTCTTTAGGCACAAGGGCCAAAGCTTCCATTCCTCTATAGAAGGAGGATTACTTTAGTTCCTCTTTGAAAGAGGATTCTCCTTTCAAGTTTTAAAACAAAGAGGAGATCCTCTTTGAAGAGATAGAGTGCAAAGAAGACTTAGATTTCTCTCTATTGCACATGCTCTAAGGGTCTTTTGTTTGAGGAACTTTCAAGGACCCTAAAAATTATAAAAATATAAAATAATATTTATTTATTGGTTGAGAGATTTTTTGGGTCTCTCATCAATGAAGATGCTCTTAGAATTGTGGCCATAGAGCCCTACTGTATTTTGTGAGTAATTTTCAGGGCGACTCTTTGGCTTTTCAACAGTTTTATGAATTTGTCTACATTTTTTCGGTTAAGGTAAACATAATTTTTTTAATTAATATTTATGATGGTTATTTTTTAATTAAACTAGAGTGTTAACTCGGTTGTTGAACAAGACAAAATTTATATCACGTGTTTGTTATTTTTTTTAAATATTTGAGTTTTTAGACACCATAACATGTGATTAAGCATATTAGTTAATTTCGTTATAAAATACAACAACAAAAACTTTGACTCAGTGCGGTTCCCCATATGGAAAATCTGAGGGATCAATATGGGGGCACCCCTGGCTTATCGCAGAGGGGGAGCGCCCAACAGACCCGACATGACAACCGAACACAGATAGAGCGCAACCAAAAACAGTAGAAAATAGTGCAACAAAACAAAACCAAAGACATAACTGAAAGAACAAAACCAAAGAACCAAAACATAACGTCGACGCCTCAAGGCCCCCATGAGACAGCCTGTTTAGGTGCTTGCATGTCCACCACTCGAATCTTCTCCCTCTAACTATCCCTACATACTGCCAAATCTGTCGAAATACCCAACTAGCTGACATCTTTTCTTATACTATCCTTCCAACATTTCTTCGGTCATCTCATTCGTCTATGGATGTTTCCAAAGACCAGGCTCTCACACTTGCGAACTGGCTCCTCGGGACCTCGCCTCTGAAAATGTCCAAACCAGTGCAGTCTTTATTCTCTCAGTTTTTCCCCTATACTGGCCACCCCACCCTGTTTCTGGCCACCCCTAACCAGATATGAAATATTATAATTGATTGTATACAAAAAACCAAAATATTAAAAAATATAATGTAACACTCTGATAGGTTATAAGGGATTGAAGTCCTCACCATGTCAACAAGAACTCTTCCTTTTCAGAATTCGAGTGAGGACAAAAAACTCAGAAGTTAAGCGTGCAAGGGCGAGAGTAGTACCAAGATGGGTGACTTCCTAGAAAGTCCTCGGGTTGGCATGATATAACGCTTCTAGGGCCTCGGGCCTTGCATATACATATATAAATTATTCGATCCTGTAATTAGTGCATACTAATTTAAGATACATGAATTTCTTTCACGTCCTAATTTGACATTCCAAGCATTAATTTCATTTTTTTATACTTAAACTATTGCAAATTTTAGGTTTTTTTATATTTAGATTAATGTGATTCTCATGCATATAAATTGTGAATAATTAATAAAAATATTGTATGTTTCATACTTTCTAAAACATAAGTATTGTTCATTATGTTATTTTATTTTAAAAGATGCAAATTTAAAGCTCTTACAAATGAATAGGCAATTGTAAGTATTTATTTAATTTTCTTCAACAAAGATTTTATATATTTGTTGCAATTTAATAGTGGTGGAAATTATTATAAAAGAATAGATGATTTATTGGACATAGAGGGAGAACCTATATTAATATTGCTTCGGTCAAGGTGACCTAAGTAATGGTTTTATTATTTTTTAATTAAGTTTTCAGATGGTTAGAAGGTTTTTAATTAAATTTAGTAAATTTTATAGAAGCTTTTGATTTTAGGGTAGGTTTAGTATAGTTTTGTATTTATAAGTTTAGTATAGAATTTTGTATTTAAAAAACTTAAATTTAGAGTTAGTTTTGAGATTTTTATTTGTATTGATTTTGTTAATTTTTGGGTTGATATACATATATGTGTTTTAAGTTTTATTTTTCGAAAAGATTTAAGTGTGTTGATATTACTTGTGAAATAAAATTGTCCAAATTGAAAAATATATTGTTCACCTTACATAATTATGTACTTTTACAAAGCATTACAAATAAAAAAATATTCAATGTCAAGGGCCAAAATCACTATGACGACCGGGTTGAATATCGAGAGTGCGAGAGCGGAGAGTGAGCTAAGCTGACAGGGCTTAGTGGCTTACATAGTTGGTATTGGAGGGGTAGGCATCATGAGAAGTCCATTAAGTGTGTCCACAAATCGCGCCACGTCGCCATCAAGCTATCTCAATTGAGAATACTATCATACCAGGCTTCAAATATGATTTATGAGTTGTAAAAAAGAATAATTTATGAGAAACTAACAAGACCAATTATAATGTATAAATAACTTAGTATTAACAATTAAAAGTTTTCACACATTATAACTATCTATTGTAGTTGGTGCTACCGTCTGTCGATTGGCCATGATTTCGACCGAACTCCTTAGTAGATTTGGATGAGTGTGTTGTAAATGCCACTCTCGGTGTTTTTCATCCATTGACCAAGGAAAAGTAGCCAGATCTCTCATTGAGTACAAGAAGTTAAAGCGTTGATCCCAATATGTAACAGTTCCTAAGACTCTCTTTTCGGACCACTTTGTGGGCCATAATGACAGGTAGCCTAAAGATGCTTTGACAATAGCCAATTTGGCAAAAACATCACTCAGGAATATATGGCTCTTGAATGTTTAAGAATGTTAGTAAACCACTATACCTAGAGACTGAGAGTTTTCCATCGACAAAGTTCAACCCTAGAGGATATGACATCCAATTGATCTTTAGAATTGTAGTAGTTGATATCTCGTATTAGTGTAGTGTTTTAGACCGATACACCATGCTTGTAGCGTGGGCTGATAGAATTAGGGTTTTGCTCGTGGTTCTGCTCTCTCAGATTTGTACAGTTGCGTTCATCCGTGATCACTGGACGTCTTTGGTTCGCAGTCGTGGCTCACCAGATCGCGGTTGCGGTTTTGATCCGTGATCGCAGTTACTCGTCCTGATTCATGCGATGGCCCATTAACCTATAGACTTCAATTGCTTTCGGATTCGGTAACACACATTGCTTAGTCCCATACTCAAACAAACCCATGAGATTCGGACAGTGTAATGTTACGATTGTTAATTCTGTCACTTGAATCAGATCCTTGACGGTTGGGTGATGAACAACCGTGCTTGCGAGAGGGGTCGAGTCACGGTTCAAGTCGTCTTCAAGCAAAGTACCTTGCTCAATATGTGTTAGGGTCTGATCTTCCGAGCGAATATCGGAATTTGTTTGATCAATATTCGTCAGGGCTTGATCCTCCGAGCGAATATCAGAGTTCGCGCGATCACCCTAGATTCCGCGATCGTGGATTTGCTCGTTGAGGGCACCGCACTCGATTTCGGTTTGCGCGGTTGCTCCAGGGTTATGAAAGACTACTTCTTGATCTTCTGGGATCGATTGCAGCACCATAATTGCGTGGATCAATTGTTCGTTCCCACAGGTGACGTCGACTATTAGTGCACAAAAAAATTCGTCTTCAATGCACTAGTCGAATACTTCCTTTTTCACCTTCCGTTCCAACTATCTCTTTAACCTAGAACCTATAAAACAATGGGAAAAGGGGGCGGGGACCCCCTAACCCACTTTAGATGCCAAAGTCAGAAGAGCAATTGTCAATTGAATGTCGAGGTAAAGGATAAGACTTGCATGCGAGCTCAGCGAATATGAGGTGATCATCATACTTGGTGATGACATATATTTATAATGGAGGAGAGAGATAGAGAAGGTCGAAAATTCTATCTCTAAGGGCCGGTCGATAATGCTCTAGCCCCAACAAGCAATTTCTTGCTCCCCAATCCAAGTGAAAATCCACAGGTGACGTCAACTATTAGTGCACAAAAAAATTCGTCTTCAATGCACTAGTCGAATACTTCCTTCTTCACATTCCGTTCCAACTACCTCTTTAACCTAGAACCTATAAAACAATGGGAAAAGGGGGCGGGGACCCCCTAATCCACTTTAGATGCCAAAGTCAGAAGAGCAATTGTCAATTGAATGTCGAGGTAAAGGACAAGACTTGCATGCGAGCTCAGCGAATATGAGGTGATCATCATACTTGGCGATGACATATATTTATAATGGAGGAGAGCGATAGAGAAGGTCGAAAATTCTATCTCTAAGGGCGGGTCGATAATGCTCCAGTCCCAACAAGCAATTTCTTGCTCCCAATCCAAGTAAAAATTCTATCTTTCGACTAAGATAGAATCCTCCATTATAAGGAATAACCACCATATTTAATTTTATAATAAAATACTTAAAGATAGAAAAGCATAATAAATAAAACACTTTTATGACGGATAATAGAAAAAATAATTATGACAATTAATTTTACCCGCTCACAGCTTTTTATAGAAGCTTTATGAAAGAAAATCAAGTCTATGGTTGCAAGTATTCTAGGCCAAGTACTGAATATTGTTGTTGTTGGGTTAGTTTTTTCCAGTCTTTGATGGATCTTGTGTTTTTTTGTTTGTCGATGGTTGACGAGTGCTTGTTGTTTGTTTTGATATGAGATCGGTCCTTCGCCAAGCATCCGATCCGTGGTCGGTTTTGGAGTTTCCCGATTCGATCAACCTTATGCTTCGAGGTTATCTCTGTTCTCCGTCGTCAAGAGCATGAACGTTGCTCGTTCCAAATTAAAATTGATTTTCTTGGATTTAGGACAAGTAGATTTTTAATCTATTGTTGTCCTTCTGTCCAGTTTGTGTGGATGTTAATCATTTTTGTGGAAGAACTATGACTTCTATCTTTTTTAGGTCTGGTTCTCTTTGGGCATGACCCATTCCTATTTGATCTTATTTCTAACAATCTTTTTCCTTGTTCAACCTTTTGTTGTTTTTGGTTGGTAGTGTTAATTGAGGTGGCTTGTACTTCTCCAATGAAACGAATATGAGTTTGGGTTTTTGAATTGAGTTGCCCCAAGCATGAACTTGCTATTTTGGTCCTTTTTCATGTATGTACTCTTTACTTGATTTTATGGTTGTATAGCCCGATTTTTTCTTAATTGATTTCAACGGTTGCCTAGTGTGGCCTCTCAATTTATCAGATCTGTCTGGTTATCAAATTCTTGATTTCTAAAAAAAAACCATGGTCTTAACCTATAAGGCTATAAGCAAACCGTCGTGAATAGACAAAAAAAAAGAGTTTTTTGTCGGAAACCACCCGCTCAATATCAAATTACCGCAAACCACCCCTATATACACTTCCGTTACCAATCAACCACCCATTTTATAACTTCCGTTTGAGTTCCTTTAAAAGTCATATTTTTTTCATTTTTTTATTCTTACATTGATTTTTCAAAGGATTAAAAAATAACAATAATAAAACCACTCTCTCTCTGACAATTACACCCACTCCGCTACCTCATCGCCCAACAATGCCTCCTCTGCCTCATTGCCGGCGTCTCCCTCGCCACCCTCTTCTTCGCCGTCTCCTCCCCCACCCACCATGCCCTCCAATCTCCATCCAATCAAACACCCTGCATATTCTGGCATCAAGATCCGGGCTCGGGCACGGGTATGTGGGTTGGGTTCCGCTGGGTTTGAATAAGAAGAAAGGGAAGAGGATACTAGTGTCCGATGACACCGGCTTCGTCGGGTCTCACCTCGTTGACCGGCTCATGGAGAGGGGCGACAACGTCATTGGCCTCTCTCCTGGCGGAACCCACCTCGACAACCATCAAACCCTCTCACGAACAAGCCCTCCCGAACCCAGATCTATGCACCCGAGCCCAGATCTGAACCTAGCCTCGAACCACCCCCTGGCCCGACCCCGTTGGTCCCGGATCTGTGCTCTTGCCCGCGCGAGACCAAACACTTGCCTCTGTCGGCGGTCGAGTTGTAATTGATTAGAAAATTGGGGTAATTGACGGAGGTTGGCGTGGGAATGAAGAGGCGGAGCGAGAGGTTGCAGGCGGTGTCGAGGGTGAGGTCGTGGGTGGAGATGTCGTCTCGAGGGGTGGGGTTGGCGGGGATCTTGCGGTTGTGGAAGTCGAAGAGGCGGCGGATGAGGGTGTAGTCGGGCGGCGGACGATGTCGAAGATGAAGGTGTAAGCGGCGATCTGGAGACGGATTTTGAGGGGAAGAGAGAACGGAGAACCAACATTATTATATTATAAAAATTAGAGGGGTAAAGTTGTAATTGTATATATTTAACGATTTTTACACGGTAGAATGGGAACGAGTGGTATTTGGCAAACGGAGACCATCATTAGGGTGGTTTGCGGTAATTTGATATTGAGCAGGTGGTTTTCTATAATATGACCTATTATACGGGTGGTTTCCGACAAAAAACTAAAAAAAAAAAAGCTCTTTGGTGGGGGAGAAAAGCTATTTTGGTTAGCTACTACGTAGGTACACAACCCTCAACTCATCCGCACCGTCGGGTCCACTCCGAGGTGGACGGTTCAGATGCGAATCAATCATCAAGTGGACTAAATTGAAGGCAAATGAATTTGGATATTTACACTTGAACGATAGGAATTATTTCACATCATCGAGGCTAAATGTGTCATTCCACATCGGTGGAACCAAATCCTCCATCCCTTCCAAAGCCGCGAAGCGACCAAAAAACATAGTCGAGAAAAATAAATGAAAAGGAAAAAACACACAGCGATATCAGATAAAACACGGAAAAAAAAAACTAAAAAGCGAGAGGAATTTTAACATCGCACTTCTACGACGATAACGATAATTAAAACCCTAATTTTTGAAAAGGGGGATATCGGATTGGGAAGAGAGGAGAAATGGCGATGGCGGAGAACGATAGAGGCGATACAGCGTCGTCAAAGGAGGGGGAATCGTGGGGGACGTTGGAAGAGCTCTTACTTGCGTGCGCTGTTAGCCGACACGGCACCAACAGCTGGGACTCTATAGCAATGGAAGTTCAGAAGCGTACCACCTCCAGCCACGGGAACAGCCAAATAAGCAACAATTTATTAAACGTTTTCACACCACACAACTGCAGACAGCGGTACCATGCCTTGAACCGTAGATTCAACGTCGCCTCCGGTGACGAAAGGCCAGACGACGACGGCGATGCCGTAAAAGCCAACGAAGAAAATGAAGTCGGTGGAGAACGTGAACTCCGGGAGAAGTTACCCTTTATAGTCGATGAGTTGAGGAAGCTCCGAGTCGAGGAACTCCGGCGCGATTTGGAACGTCACGATGTCTCGATCGTGTAAAATTTCTATTCACTGGATCAGATCTGGACTCTGTTGGCGCTAGATGTATCAATTTTTTTCCGTTTGAGATCTGATTGGGTGGATCTTTGTTTCTTTGCAGGTCACTGCAATTGAAGGTAAAGAGATTAGAAGAGGATAGAGAGAGGACCTCATTAAAGGCCGAGACGGCGAGCGGTGAAGCAGATCTGCGGATGAGAGCAGATCGGAGCGACGCCGGAGACGAGCGGAGCAGGAGAGAGCCGGACAGATCTTCGGCGGAAGTCGCCGACAAGTCGATGACCAGCGAACGGTCCGATGAGCCCGAGGATCGGTCCTTCAACGAGTCTAATTCGACGAACCAAAAAGGGGCCCCACCTCAAGGAAAAGAACCGAACCGGAGGAGAGAACAGGGCGAAAATAGGAAAAATGAACCGGATCCGGTCCCGCCGGTGGTGGAGTCTGAACCGGATAAGGACTCCTCATCTAGTCGTCGCGGTCTGGAAGAGGAGAAGGCGGTTGGCAGAACGAGCCAGCCGGTTCCACTCGGGCACTCGGGCGAGTTACGAGAGTCGGTATCCGAGTCGAAGCGAGAGGCGAAGCAGAGCAGCGATGTGCAGAGCTCTGCTAGCTTGTCGAGGAAGAAGCGCAGAGGATGGCGACGGAGCGACGGGGTCGGATTTGGTAGCAGTGGCGACGAAATGGAGGCGGAGGAATTATCTCCCGCCAACCGGAGGATGGACGTAAGATCTCAGCCGTTGATCAAGTTCATGGGGATCCTACGGTCTCACGAACACGCTTTGGTATTCCAACGCCGGCTTCCTAGCCAGGTAACGACCGCATCTTTCTACATGCCTCCCTTTTTCCTAAATTAATAATAAAATGCATATTAAGCATGTAAACCCTAAACATGCCTCGGAGGGGAGCTCACTCGGAGTCACTCCTTGTAGCTAAGCTAGGTCGCGCACGCTTAGCTGTCTACTTGGAAACTTTTCATTGTCACCATTATCAATAAATTAATATCGAAGAGAATATGCACGAAGGACAGAAATAGGGCTGTCCAAACTTAACTAAAACCGGAAAACCGAAAATCCGGAAAACCGATATTTTTTTCGGTTTGGTTAACTGAACCGAAAATAATTTCTGTTTTTCGGTTCGGTTTCGGTTCGGGGTTTTGATATTGTCGGTTAACCGGGGAACCCGAACATATTTTTATAATTTTTTAAAATATTTATAAAACTACTTATATTCTAATGGTAATGTGAGATTGAATATCTTTATGTATACTAAAAGCCCCTAAGTTCGATCCTCCACTTGCACAATGTCCATGTTCTCACTTTATATTTTTATATATTTTTAAGTAATAAATCTAATATTTTAAGTTGGTGGGTGGTGAGCATTGGTAGATGAGACTTGAGAGAATATGAGATCGTACAAACTAGGGGTGTCCATAAAAAACTGAACCGAAAAACCGATTATTTTTTAGGTTAACCTAACCGACTTTTTTTGAAATTTCGGTTTGGTTAACGACTTTACATATAACAATTAACCGAAAAACCGAAAATATATTAATATTTTTTTCAAATATTAGTTATCTTTGATTATTAGTGGTTTAACTCTATGATATTCAAGGTGTTAATGTAGTTTGAGTCTTCCCTTCTTCAATTTTAACAATTTACATACTATTTTTCTACTTCTCAATTATATAAGAGTCGCTTATTAAATTTAATGGGATAAAAATCAATACACATAATGTTTGATTCCACACAATATAGTATATACTCTCGATATTTGTTTACAACCACCAAAATAATATGATATGAGTACATATTTAAAATAAAAGTCTTTCTTGATCGCTTTTTTTATTCAAATTTTTTTATTTTAGTCTTAATTATTTAAGATAAAACTACATAAACGGTTATCGGTTAACCGAGAAAACTGAACCGAAAAATCGGTTAACCGAACTACGGTCAACCGGGATTCACGGTTCGGTTTCGGCTCATGATTTTAACTAACCGAAATCATGGTTAACCGAAATCTCGGTTAACCGGGTTTGGACACCCCTAGACAGAATATTAGTTATTGTCTTAAAAAAAACTAGTTTTACCCCGATTCGTTATTTTATAGACATTATAAATAGGATATTAATAAATAAAAAATAATATAAATTTTAATATAAACAATTTTATTGTTTGTAGAATGTATAATTTCGTTAATCAATAAAAATGGTTAAATTTAATGTTGAGAATGAAGATATATTATTAAGATAAAATAATTATATTTCTCTTTTTCCTTGATAATATTTCATGGATATAAAAATTTATATATTCAAATATAAAAGAGATAAGAATTTAAAAATAGTAGTTAACTTAATAAATAAGATATAATGAAATATGAAAGATAAAAGATTTAATTATATAAAATATTTCAAATTTAATTAATTTAATTTAAGATGCCACCATACTCTGTTTGTGATTATATCTATACATAAATTCGTGAAAAGATATCATGCTAAAAGATAAAAGATATTTATACTTATTTTAAAATATTTTAAATTTGTTATCTTTAATTTTAAATATTTGTATAAGAAAGTTTTCAAAAGATATTCTTATACTAAATAGATATTTGTTTGATGTTAAAGATAGATTTAAATTGTTAAAGAAGAATTTAATAGAAAAAAGTTAAAATATTAAGAATAAAAATTAATTTTGTAAATATGAGGTGGGGTCAGAATCGTTCTAGTGGCTCGAAAAGGTATAACTTTAATATATAGTTATAGATATAGACGGATTTTCATAGTAGATATCTATCAAAATATTACTCGCTCCGCTAAATTTGTCGTTTTAAAAATTAAGAAAATCATTTGATTTGACTTAAATATCATTAATCTTGTTAAGATTTTTTACCTTATTTTATAAATTTATATAAATACTTTTAATTAATAGGGATATTATTAGAAAATATGTATTAAAATAAGTCAAATAACAACTTTTATTGAGAAAATCTATAATGACAAGTTTACTATAATGAAGGGAGCAGATTTAATCAGAATAATTAAACTGAAAAACCCTAGCTCTTCTTCAAATTCTGTATATTGGTCTAAGTATTTACAAATTACAACAACAAAAAAAAAATATGGACTTATACGTGTAAAGTATGGGCTTATATAGTAAAAAAAAAAAAAAAAGTAAAAAGTATGGACATTATGATGATGGTACAAGGCATGAATAGTTGTGTGCTAATTGGCCGGGCTATTCTTTTGTGGGTCAGATTTAAAAAAAAAACTTTTTGGTGCTTTCCGCGTTAAGCTAAATATGTACTCCAATTACTACATGATTCTTCCGACTCCTATTTTAGTTACGCGTGTTAATGCGTATATGATTCTGTTTTCAGTAGATCTAGTTTAAATCGGAGCTGAATCAGAGACTGCTTTGCCTTTTAGAGGAGCGTCTTCTGTATTGCAAATTGAACACATTTGTCATGACAATTTGCAGGAAACAGAAGAGTACAGGAACTTGATCCGGCAACACATGGATCTGGAAACGGTTCAATCGAAACTGGAGCAAGGCATGTACTGTGACTGCCACTCCAAGTTGTACCGTGACATCCTCCTCATCTTCGCCAATGCCACCCTCTTTTTCCACAAGACTTCCCCAGAACACGTGGCTGCCCATGAGCTTCGAAAATTGGTGACCAAGGAGATTGTGGCCCAACGGCCACCCCAAAAGCCCAAGCCATCCCAACAAGTGAAACCAGCAACAGCTGAATTGGAGTCCCAGATCCATGACCCAGTTGTCAAGAAACCTAGATCCTCCACTAACATTGTTGTGTGCCGTAGGAGGACAAACCCAAACGCCATCAAGCCTTCTTCGTTATCGTCGGAGCCTAACATGACAACCAAGAGTAAGGAAGACGAGGTTGAAAATAAAGACAAATCGAAGAAGATGAAGAAGGAGAGGTCAAGCTTAATTGGGAGAAGCCTTGCAGCAAAAACTGCCACAAGCAATAATAATAGTGGTGGTGGTAGTGGAAATAAGAAGAGTAAAGGAATGGGTCAAGGGGAGAGTAATAATAGTAACAATGCTAGTGCTAGTAACTATAACAGCAACAGCAACAAGAAGGGTAAAAAGGACGAGAGCTCGGATGAAGAAGAAGAGCAACCGATTAATAAGAGGCGAAGGCTCCTGCAGCCTTCCTTGAAAAAGCAAGGGGTTGTGAATTTCCTCAAGAGAATGAAGCAAAACTCGCCCTCAAAGGAGGCAGTGGCATGGGATAATGATGTAGAACAGGACCAAGAACAAGAGGAGAGGGTGACAAAGAAAAATGAGACAAGCAAAAAGAAATTAGCTGTAGGGAAGGAGGGCGGTAATAGTAGTGGTGGTGGTGGGAAAGATGATGGAGCAGCTAAGAGGGTATCGGGGAGGAGATCAACTAGAGGTGGAGAAGAGACAGGGAGATCGGAGAATGTCAGGAGAGGGGGCGGGAGACCGCCAACTAGGAAGGCAGCTATGGGTGGTGGTGGCGGTACACTGGATGCCGGGACCTCGAAGAGGCAGAAAGATGGTGACAAGGAGGTGGCTTCAACGGGGAGAGGTACTTCAGTAGCAAAGAAGAAGTCTAGGAGATGAAAACCAAAGTCCCTTTTCCTTTTTTTTTTTGGCTTTATGTTAGCCGGTTTGCTTGTGGTTGACTTGGTTGTATAGTGTTGTTATTTTGGTGTTCATTAACTTAATTGCTTGGCTCCTCCCATAGGTGTTGTAACTTTTTGATTAAAAAAAAAAGAATTTAGAAGAATGTGAAAGGGGGGAAATAAAAACGGTTGTAAAACTCATGAGAAACTCATGAATCATGAAAGGCTGTGGGACGGACATGCATACTGCATGAGTGCATGGCTACAAGCTACTGCAAGTCTGCAATGCCAAATGGGCTCTCCACTCAACCTGCATTGTTCCATTTGGGAGTTAAGGCCTGTTTGGTATATTGATATATATTACTCAGTATTTGGTATATGAGATTTCAATATCAATATTATTTTGATATACCCAAAAAATAGTATATCAAAGATGTCAATCATATCCATACACTCATACCCAACGTCATTTGATTCACTGGTTAAGACTTTGGGATAGTACTCCCGAGGTCACCGTTTCGAACCCCACAGGCGGTGGTTTGCCCATTCCTCGCTAGAATTGGTTAGTAACTAGTTCTCATTCCTCGTGTATGATCTAAGTAAGTTCAAGTAGTACTTATGACAACCCTAATCGTTACCTTATCAAAAAACAAAAAAACAAAAAACTCATACCCAACGAATATCATTTATATTCATACTTTAATATCCATATTGATATTCGTCTAAGATATCTATATCAAAAAATAGTATATCTCACTCGTATTCATACCAATAGATATTCGTCTAAGATATCAATATCAAAAAATAGTATATCTCACTCATATTCATAACAATATTCGATGTCTCATATCTAAGATATCAATATAAAATAACTCTTTAATCACTTTGCCGTTCTCCAAAAAGATAATACAATAGGTAGCCAAGTAGACTAGTCATGTGTCGGTTAATCAAACTACCAGTTCCGGAAACCGGCCATGGGTTGGTTTAGGTGTAGGTGATGGCCGATTTCCTGATTCCGGTCCAGTTTCAATTTTGACCGGATCTACCAAAAATCAATTGGTGGGATCAACGCACAGAATAGTTTTCCTAATGTAGATTTGTTCGATCCAGTTCGACAAATTATATAAAGCTTACTTGTCACTGTATACAAGTTCTTAAAAAAGTAACAAAAACCGAAAAATGACAAGTGATTGATTACAGAGGCGATTCACCTCTGCACTCTCGAGTCTTGGTGATTGAAACATGTATAAAGCTCCAATTAAATTCTATAAAATTACGGGTTCTTCCACCTCTCAAAATAATAAAATTTTAGTACAAGGATTAGTTTTACAAGGATTTAAAAAAAACATGATGCTAGAGACGACCAAGCTCCTACTTGGCTACTTTAAATACAAGTACAACCATGACACCTACAAAAAGCTACAATTCTGGTTGCCTAAAACATAATCTAAAGATGAGCATATAGTGGTGGTACAATCAAAGGATCTTACCAAGATTCAGCATCATATTCTCTATCATTGTGCTGCCTATCCAGCATGACTCTGCCTTATCTAGCAATCTTTTCAGTTTCAAGTCCCTGCATTCCCTTTCCTTCTCCATCTGATTTAAGTATAATGCCAAGACGTGAACAATTGGAGCCCTATATATTAGACCTATCAAAAATTTGTGCATAAAGATTGCTATGGTGGTTGCCAGTTGCCCGTTGCCATTAATCACTAATACTTTTCAAGGAAAAGTGGTGTTTTGATAAAAAAATTTTTTTGCATATTTTACATCTCATTACACTTTAAGATGGAAAAAGTGTGCATGGGAAAACAATATGATTCACTCATTTTTTTAACAAGGATTAAGACAGTTATTACCACTTTCACCATCAGTTGCAGAAGCAAGTCTAGCAATTGCTTTGACCAACGCTTGTTCATGCTCCTGCATCAAGGAGTCATCAAAACATGAGAGGACAGAAACATTGCATGTATCACTTGCTAGATCTGAAAAAAAAAAGATTTGTCGGATTCGGTGGGAGAGTAGAGGAGAGTAAGAGAGAGAAAGGAGCTCTTTATTACTTTCAGCACTTTCTTGGCCTTCTCCACTTCTGCGGGATCAGGATGATTACTACTGAATATTTTTTCCACCTGTCCAAATAGAGAAATTCTGTATTCAGTAAATATGGATATGCATTCACATGCTTATCTCCATTTAGGCTGTCTTCAAGAGAGGTGAACGGAAAACTGATAAGTAGTAGGATAAACATAGTCTCACCTCTTTAATAAGACTGTCGGTATGCAGAAGTTCAATATCTCCGAAAACCTTCCTCCCCATGCCATTTTGTGAGAAAGATGATTCTTTCTTATTCTTTGAGATTCCAATGCCTCTTCCAGGACCGGGACCGGAACCTGCACTATGAGGCCCTAACTTCTTCATTCCACGCCCAGGCCCAGGCCCAGGCCCACCAGTGCCACCTCTTTCGGAAACTCCAGCATTCTCACCCTCCCACCTGATTTCGTCAGGAGACATCTAAGGGAAGCAAGTAAAAGGACGTCATAGATATCAATCTATTGCAGAAATTTTATATTCATAAAAATAGCAGATGCACAAGGAAAACCATTTTAACAGGTGGGGCAATTACAGGAGCATTGCAGTCAAAGAGTTTTTCTGATAGCTATAATCACAGACTGATCTAAGAAAAGTAATCAAAAGGAAGACTAACATCAGGTAGCAAGTATTTTTTTCTTGACAACTATTTGGCAAGGAGAATGGGAAAAAAAATGCCTAGCTTATGTGCCATCAACTTTTGCCATTTCAGAGTTTCGGTTGATACAAGCGAGAATGAAGAAAATCACTAAAATAACTCAGACTAGGAGTCAATTATAATCAAATCATCAACAATATTGTATAATTCCAGCAGGCCTATACCTGTTCATTATGCAAATATTTAGGATAGAACATGAGCATAGAGCAATGCCGATGCCAAAATATCTATAATACATGAACTTTTAAACTTCTTGAGCATAGACTAACATGGAAGCAATTAAGTATACCTCTTTCAGATTGACCCATTCCCATGCTTCATTTACTGTGTTCATGTCATATACAAGAGCATGCAACCCCTGAAAATTCGCAAATCAGTAACTTAGCATCAAGATGCATCAAATCATTAAACAAAGATATTGTATACAGATAAGAACAAAGAGTGTCGTGACTGTCGTCCATATTTGATAAAGTAAAAAAAAATTCCGTACCTTAGAGAGATCATAGTCAGTAATTACAGCCTCGTAAAAGTTGTTATCGTCAGGCCATCTTATCCAGACTTTCCGGCCAATTAAGGGATCAGGATTTGCAGTTTTAGGAGGCTCGCTAACTGAGAAGGCACCTAAAGTATCATGATTTGAAGGCAGAGGAGCTCTCCCAGAAAGATTTGAGGAAGGATACTACATTCACCACATAGCAGATGCAGTACATATGAAACCATTCAGCGAATATGCATTGCTACCAAAAAATATTCATGACAGCAATTCAGTAAACCCAACATACTGATTTTGTATTTTTGCCTCTGGCTCCAGGTAAAGAAGCTTGTTTCCCGGCTAAGGAAGATGGCTGCATAGGCTGGGGAATTGCTGGGGACAGTGCACCTACTGATAATGATGCTACTGATTGAGACGTTTTATGTTTCTTGCATGATGCTGAAACTGTTGGGCTAGGTAAGTCATGAATAGGATGAGGAGCACTCAACATGCCTGGTTGTAGTCCATTTGCCTTTCTCCATTCTCTAATCCATCAGAAGACAAATTATCTTCCGTAAAACGGAAACTAGAATAAATACATTTAGAAAAAAACACAACATAGAAGCCGAAATATTACCAGACCTTATCCTTCTTATCATTTCATCAGCATTGACCCGTGATAAAAGCTCCCTGTGTTCCTCATCTGACACTCTCAATTCTTTTCTGAGTTCTGTTATTAAACCTTCCTTCTCCTGCAGAATAAATTCAAATTCTGTCGATATCAGTAATTTACGAAACTTAGGATCAATTGAACTAGGCCACGATTAATACCCAAGTGATGGCATCTGATTGAGCTTTGAAGGCTCGCAACACAGCACTATAAGCTTCTTGTTCAATAATATGAATTTGGGTTTCCATGTCATTTTGGATTCTTGGATATGGAGGAGGACCTGCAACCATAGATCTTCCATTGCCAGCAAAACGGCCACCTCTTGCAAATCTATTATGATGTGATGGTGGGAGGTCATCATCCGTCCCTGCCAGATATTAGATCAGAATTCAATAAAATTGAAAAGTTAAAAGCAGCAATTCCTAAGGAATGAAAGATAAATTTTGGATATGATGAATAATTAAAAATATAATTGGTAAAAAAAAATTCTTGTTGCTTTTATGGACATAACACATGCAAGAAACGTGGTATGCAAAAGATAAATCCCCCTGCATGCTTACTTCTGCTTAAAACTAATCAGCAAAATCCTGACAACTATCAATAGAACAGAAGTGCTTCTACTTACCATCTACCAGCTTGCCAACAGATCATTGGCTGCATATGCAACATAGAGAATCACAGTTTCTCCGAGTGACTTCGCCCCCTTTAAACATCGTGCAAATTACATTGTTTTTACAGTATTTTCCCCCCTCTTTCTAATCCATACACGAGAATGTTCATCAAATATTAGAGTGATCAACCAAAAAGGCATCCTCTGCTAAAAAAGAGGTGGTAAGGAATCAACTGGAAACTCAATTACAAGTAGCCAGAAGTGCAAAGTTGATAAATCCACGAGTTTAAGATCTATACTGAAACAGAATTTAATGAATAATATTGCGAACAAATTTGTTTGGAATTCAATTCACTACTCACAAGCGGATCAAGTATGATAATTCACCAGAGGTTCTTCAAAAATTCAGGCCTCAAGCACAGAATCTAGTCCCGCGAGAGAGAAATGCTAGCAATGACGAAAATTTCGTATAAGATAAATAGATTTCGCAAAATTCGAGATCGATCTCGCAAAAGCCCTTGGGGAGGTACAAACTACTCAAGAGATGCGATCACTGTGTTTTCTTACCGCTGCTGTCTGACAGACCGTAGTTCATGTCAAACTTATCGACGCAGATCCTCAAGTTCCGAAGGAATCGTTAGAAGAAGCTTCCGTGTAGAGATCGAAAGAGAAGAGAGAGACAACGAATAAAGTCAGTCCCGATGATCTTGAACGACCAGCGCAGACAGAGATATCTTTCCACGAAATATAGCCGAAAGAAGTTTGGAAAACAGGGTATCTACGAGGGTTTAGGGACTCGATCTAGGGTTTACAACCACACAATCGCACTCAGAATTGATTATTTTTTTATATATAAGGAAAGTGATTAGGGGCGCTAACAGTCTAACAGTCATCTTAGAGCATCAAGATGGATGAGGTTTCGAAGAACCGAGTCAACACTCATAATTGATTGGATATGGGCAAGGATGTAATATTCGGGAATATTTTAATATTGTTATCCTATTTTTACGCTCTTTGAATTTCGTGTGGGATTACTTACCTTATAATTAATCTCAGCTAAATAATAATATTTAATATTTTAATTTTAATTTTAGAAAATTATATTTTAAAAAAAATTTAACTTAAAATTAATTAATAATTATTTCAGGGTAAAATTTATAGTAAAGAAGATTTAAGGGTGAAAAGCGTAAATTTCACAAATATAAACCGACTTTCGTTGATATATATATCAACTTCATCTTTGTTTGTAAGTGATATATATGGGTTGAGAAATATAACGTACAGAGGGGGTGAAACGAAGAGAGAGAGAGGGAGAGGGGGGCTTAGTCCAGGTGCAGGGTTCTGTCGGGTCGGATTTTAGAGTTCAGACGTTATTTGGTAAGTTTTAATTAGTTAATAGTTTGTTTAGATTTTATTAATTTTTCCAGATCTAGATCTACAGTTGATTTTGATTTGAAAATCAGTCGATTTATAATTCTCAGAGGGTGTTTTTGATATTGGGTTTATATTCCGTAAAAGATTTCAGAGTAATTTTAGGGTATTGTTTTGTAATGATATTAGGGAGACCTTTGATCCAGTTTTTCCGAAAAGTTTGAACTAGAAAAATGTTCTTTTATATATCTAGTATATTCATGTCAAGTTTTAAAGGATTTGGAATTATACAAAAGAAGTTATAAAGCATCCTGGTTTTTTTGTTGATTTTAGGGTTAGAGTTTGTAAGAGTTAAAAGGCTATTATTATTCATTGGGGTATATATATGCATATAGGAGCGTGGGTCCTAGGTTGTGATCAGAGACGAAGGGCAAAGACAGGCTATCTGTCTTAGACAGGGTTTCGCGTTGTTGGATAATTAGTGGTTTCTTGGCATTGAGAATTCGTCTTCAGGGTAAGTCGTTTACGACTTGCTCAGTTGTTGTTCAATACTTGTTAGACTTCATGTGGTGCTTGTAGGATTGATTTTGGGGAACTAGTCCCTAGATGATTATTTTATGAAAAAGGTTTACTTGTGTATGATATGTGTGAAAAGAATTTCATTGGGTTTTCATTGAATGTTAAGTTTTCGAATATTTTCTCTATGTTGGTACCGTTCTCGGCATGGCCATGTGCGTAGTCTTCTGGGTTGAAGTGACGGCTACGTATGGTTATGTGACAGAGAATCGTGCCCCTTCAAAAGAAATGTTATCTGTGTTTTGGGCAAGTGCTCCCGAGGAGGCTTGACCCGGAGTTAGAAGGATGGAAATTGTGAAGGGTGGGAGGTCGCGCCTCGGCACCTGGGGCGTAGGGTTGATAAGCGCCATGGAATGGAATGGAATGGAAAGCGGATTGTTGTATTGTTGTGATTGGTCTTATGTGTATGAATGTGTGTATGTGTGGTTTGTTTGTTTGTGTATGGGTGATGTGTTGTTTGTATGTGTAATCATGGGGAAGTTGAGTATGAATTTAGAATTGATATGTGTTGTATCCATGTGAATCTTGCAGGTGTGTGTGTTAGGTACTTGATTGGTTTATAAACGTCTTACTAGTACCGTATGGATTCTAACTTGTAATAGAATGGTAGCTGACCCTTCGGGGACTTGTTTTTTTTAGTTTCAGGTAAAGACAAGGGACCCATGATGGAACCTCGGCAGAATGATGGATCAGATCGTTGAAGGCCGTGTCATTAGGATGGGTTCCTTTGGGAGAAATGGTGGTTACTTTTTGGTATCTTTTATCTAATGTGTTGTTTTGATAAAGAAAGGGTAGTGGTATGTTAATGAAATGTTTCTAGGAAGTGTTGTAAATTATGTTGTTTTGGGTTTTATAAATATAGGTTGGATGTTTTATTCATGTTTTCTCGTCGTGCCCGAGTTGCAAGATCCAAGTGAACTCGCTGTCAAACTAGCCTAGGTAGTACCTAGTAAGGTCTACTACCAAGTAGCGCCCCTATTTAAAGACGGGGTGTTACAAATTGGTATCAGAGCGAGGTTGACAACAAGGGCACATGGAACTGAACAACGAGTGTACTCGAGGTCCAACCTAAAACTAAAACCGGCCGGTTATTTCAAATTATTTCATTGGGGTAGTCATATTGCATTTACAGGGTAGATGACACGCTTCGACTCTGTCGTCATCAGCCGAAGGACCTCATGTAGACTAGTAAGTTATTTTGTTAACTTCAGTTAAAGATAGTTTAAATAGTAAAACATTCGGTTACAGATGGCTCCACAAACTAGAGCTGGAGCAACTAAAGCAGGAAGGAAAGGTGGTGGTAGAGGACGTGGTAGGGGCCGTGTTGGAAACAGAGAAGAGGCTCCTGCCGTGGGAGAGCCACACCCTCCTCAAGAGGAGGTTGTTGAGAATGTTGGACCTGCAGTGAATGACCATCCAAGGGGAAATGTTTCGGTTGTTGGGAACAGGCTCTCTGCTAATGGAATCAACGATAGGGCAGATGGGGAAGTACGTGGGCCAGTTCAGGTGCCACCAGTTGAGTTACCACCAGAGACGACTGCTGTTATCCGAGCTACACTTGCGGAGCTATTACAAAATCTGGTAGGTACTGGATTCTTGCCTAATCATAATGCAACAAATTCTGGCTATCAAGGGGCTGAGGTTAGGGCACCAAGACCAGTTTTTGCACAACCGGTTCAGTCAGGGAGACCACCACGTATTCCAAGGCCAGTAATGGCTGATGGCATGGCTGAGCAAGGAAGGAGATATCGCGAGCCTCTTCCTGATAAGTGGCTTGCGGAGTTAAGGAAGACTGGAGTACCGAACTTTACTGGGGATCAGGAAGCTGATGTTGAGCAGTGGTTGAGAAAAGTGGCATCTTCTCTCGACTCTATCCAGGCACCGGAAGAAAGAAGGATGTCTCTAGTTCAGAGTTTGTTACAGGGGGATGCATTTGATTGGTGGGAGTTGAGTCGTGATCATCAAGTAAATGTTACTTTTGAGGAATTTCAGGAGAGGATTCGATATAACTATTGTCCTGAGATCGTCAGAGCGGCTCGTGTGACTGTTTTTCGGGATGCAGGACCCGAGAACATTACCGTGGGTGAGACTATCCAAAAGTTTCAACGAGGTTTGGCAGCGGTGCCCAATGCCGCTCCTACAGAGAATCTGCGGATTGCAACCTTTCTTAAGCGGTTGCAACCCCAACTGCGTGCATACGTATCTGGACTTCGACTCAAGACTTTGAAGGAGGTTCAAGATTCTGCTTTAGCTTATTCTATGTCCACCTTGGGGCCGGAACAATTGAATGTACAAGTTAGTAGAAATAAGAAGCAGAGGTTGTTTGCTCCGTCAGATTCTAGGAGAGATAATCGTTCGGGTGTGTCTCAACAAAACCGATCTGGATTTCATTCACAAGGTCGCCAAGACCAACCTCAACAAAGTCAGTTTACTGGAGGATTGAGGGAGTGCTTCAACTGTGGAGACACTAGTCATATGAGGAATCAGTGTCGGAAACCAGTTCGTAATTGTTTCAAATGTGGGAAGCCAGGCCACTTACAAAAATATTGTAAGGTTGGAACACCCTCACAGGGATCTTCGCCGGTGTCGGTGAACCAAGGGATTCGTCGTCAGTTCCAACAGACTCAAAATGCACCAAGCCAGAGTAGAGGTCGTGGTGCGGGAGCTAGCACTACCGGGGGCAACCAACCTCGGGTATTCGAGATGAGAAGGCCTGATGCCTTGAATGCTCCGACTGCCACAGGTACGATTTGGATTAAGTCTAAACCTATGCATATCTTGTTTGATACGGGTGCTACGCACTCTTTTGTGTCCTCTGCATGTGTTGATAGACTAGGGTTAACTTGCTCGGAGGGTACATCCTTTATGGTGGGACTGCCCGATGGTAGTAAGGTGAGAGAAAATAGAGAAATACTTCATTGCCCTATTAGGATTGGGGGTAGGGATTGGTTTGCAGACTTTATTGTGATACAGTTGTCGCCTAGTGATGATGTTATTTTGGGGATGGACTGGATGAGACGTTATAAAGCAGTATTAGATGCATATAGGGGTACAGTCATTGTGACTGCAGATGATGGGACGGTACATGTATGTCAAGATTTAGAGCAGGAGGGTCCAGGATCAGTGATCAGTATGGTGAAAGCCGCTAAGTTGCTTAATGATGGGTGTGTGGGTTATTGGTGTTATGTTCTAGAAGGAGACAAGAAAGGACCGTGTATTCAAGATATACCAATAGTCTGTGAGTTTGAAGACGTTTTTCCAGATGAACTTCCAGGGCTACCTCCTCAACGAGAGGTGGACTTTAATATTGAATTAGAGCCAGGAACAAGACCAATTTCAAAAGCCCCGTACCGTATGGCTCCAATGGAGATGCAAGAGCTGAAGGCTCAGGTGGAGGAGTTACTAGAGAAGGGATATATACGTCCAAGTGCATCACCATGGGGAGCTCCAGTATTGTTTGTGAGAAAAAAGGATGGTTCCCTACGTTTATGCATTGATTACCGGGAGCTAAACCGAGTTACTATTAAGAATAAGTACCCTTTGCCTCGTATTGATGACTTGTTAGACCAGTTGCAAGGGGCTATTGTGTTCTCAAAGGTGGACCTCAGATCGGGCTATCATCAATTGAGGATTCGGGAAGGGGATATTCCCAAGACGGCTTTCCGAACAAGATACGGGCACTATGAGTTTGTAGTAATGCCGTTCGGATTGACTAATGCACCTGCGGTGTTCATGGAGTTAATGAATCGAGTATTTATAGACTATTTGGATAAATTTGTGGTTGTCTTTATTGATGATATATTGATTTATTCTCAAAGCACTGAGGAGCATGCAAAGCATCTTAGATTAGTTTTGGAAGTGTTAAGGCACCACCGACTATTTGCTAAACTGTCCAAATGTGAGTTCTGGCTACCAGAAGTTACTTTCCTGGGTCATGTGGTATCCGCTAAAGGAGTCATGGTAGACCCCTTAAAGATTGAAGTTGTGAAGGCTTGGGAACCCCCGAAGAATGTAAAGGAGGTACGGAGTTTCTTAGGATTGGCAGGGTACTATAGGAGGTTTGTGGACGGATTTTCACGAATAGCCCAACCACTTACCAACTTGCTGAAAAAGACCACTCGTTTTAATTGGAATGATGCTTGTCAAAGGGGCTTCGATGAGTTGAAGGAGAAGTTAACTTCAGCTCCAATACTTGCTTTTCCTCAAGGGAATGAAGGCTTTGTGATTTACAGTGATGCCTCAAAGGTAGGCTTAGGTTGTGTATTAATGCAGAATGACAGGGTGATTGCATATGCTTCCAGGCAGTTGAAACCAAACGAGTTGAATTATCCAACCCATGATTTAGAGTTGGCAGCAGTGATTCATGCTCTAAAGATATGGCGTCATTACTTGTATGGAAGTACATGTAAAGTGATGACAGACCATAAAAGCCTTAAGTACATTTTTACTCAGAGAGAATTGAACATGAGACAACGGAGATGGTTTGAATTACTGCAGGATTATGACTTAGAGATATTGTATCATCCCGGAAAGGCGAATGTTGTTGCTGATGCTCTTAGCAGAAAAACGGCGCAAGAGCATATGTTGTGTCACTTGACTGCCCAATCAGAGTTACAAAGAGAACTGATAAGGTATGAGATTGAGGTACAGATTCAGCGCTATCAAAGTAGACTAGGCCGTATAGATTGTCAGCCAACCTTAATTGAGGAAATACGGCTTAAGCAGGAGACTTGTTTGATGATTCAGGAATTGAGGCAGAAAGTGAGCCGTGGAGAGGCATCTGCTTTTGAAGAACATGTTGATGGTACTTTGAGATTGAATGGTCGATTATGTGTACCTCGAGATGAGGAGTTGAGACAAAATATATTACAAGAGGCTCACGCTACTCCTTATTCAATCCACCCGGGAGCTAGTAAGATGTACAAGGACTTAAAGCAATATTACTGGTGGGATGGAATTAAGCCTGATGTAGCGAAATTTGTAGCAAAGTGTCAGGTGTGCCAGCAAGTAAAAATAGAGCACCAAAGACCAGGTGCAATGCTCGAACCACTTCCAGTTCCAAAATGGAAGTGGGAGGACATTTCCATGGATTTTGTTACCGGACTGCGGATTAGTAGAGGACATGATACAATATGGGTTGTCGTGGACAGACTGACCAAGACTGCTCGTTTTCTACCCATTAGAGAGACTTGGCTAGTGAGTCAACTAGTAGAGGTGTTCATAAAACAAATAGTAAGATTACATGGAGTGCCAAAAACGATTGTTTCTGATCGTGATGGGCGGTTTACCTCCAATTTTTGGCAAAAAGTGCATAAAGCCTTAGGCACCAAGCTACATTTCACGACTGCTTACCACCCGCAGTCAGATGGCCAATCTGAGAGGACAATTCAAACACTAGAAGATATGTTGAGATCATGTGTGCTGGATTGGGGAGGAAACTGGTCTGATCACTTGGAGTTAGTTGAGTTTGCATATAATAATAGTTGGCACTCTTCGATTCAGATGGCACCATATGAGGCTTTATATGGGAGGAGATGTAGGACACCTCTATGTTGGGATGATCCATCAGATGTTGTAGAAGGAATGCCTCAGATGATTCAGGAAACAATTGAAAAGGTGGCATTGATTCGAGAACGTATGTTGACAGCACAGAGTCGTCAAAAATCTTATGCAGATAAGAGGCGACGACCATTGGAATTCGAGGTAGGAGTACATGTTTGGGTAAGAGTATCGCCGACTCGTGGGGTTAGAAGATTTGGAGTGAAAGGAAAGTTGAGTCCTCGGTACATCGGGCCATTTGAAATTCTCGAGAGGGTAGGCGAGGTAGCCTACAAGTTGGCACTACCACCAACTTTAGAAGGAGTTCATTCTGTTTTTCATGTGTCGCAGTTGAGGCAATATGTGTCTGATCCTAGTCATAGGCTCAACTATGAAGAGTTGGAAATTGAGCCAGATCATACTTTTCAAGAACAACCGGTAGCAGTCTTAGGTAGACGAATGAAAAAGTTGCGAAATAAAGAGATACCCCTCGTGCTAATTCAGTGGTCCCGACGAGGAGTTGAAGAGGCAACTTGGGAGACTGAGACGAGAATAAGTGAGAGCTATCCTGACTTGTACCCGGTTTTAGTTGAGGCATTTGAGAATAGGATTTAAGGGGATCGAGGGTTATGGTTAAGGGTAGTAGTAAATATTGGTGTGCTTTGTTTGACTTCAACTTGTGTGCTTGACTTGTTTGATATTTGTTGGTAGTGTATTGCTGGTGTGAATTACATGATGTTGACTTATATGGTTGTTGTTTGTGGTATACTAAATGTATATGATCTGCGTGTTGTTTGGTTGGTTTTAAGGTTTTAAGTAAGTGTTATGAGTTTGTTTTCATTTATGTCTAGAAGTTTCGGGACGAAACTTTCTTTAAGGGGAGTAAAATGTAATATTCAGGAATATTTTAATATTGTTATCCTATTTTTACGCTCTTTGAATTTCGTGTTGGGATTACTTAGCTTATAATTAATCTCAGCTAAATAATAATATTTAATATTTTATTTTTAATTTTAGAAAATTATATTTTAAAAAGTTTTTAACTTAAAATTAATTAATAATTATTTCAGGGTAAAATTTTTAGTAAAGGAGATTTGAGGGTGGAAAGCGTAAATTTCACAAATATAAACCGACTTTCGTCGATATATATCAACTTCATCTTTCTTTGTAAGTGATATATATGGGTTGAGAAATATAACGTACAGAGGGGGTGAAACGAAGAGAGAGAGAGGGAGAGGGGGGCTTAGTCCAGGTGCAGGGTTCTTCTGTCGGGTCGGATTTTGGAGTTCAGACGTTATTTGGTAAGTTTTAATTAGTTAATAGTTTGTTTAGATTTTATTAATTTTTCCAGATCTAGATCTACAGTTGATTTTGATTTGAAAATCAGTCGATTTATAATTCTCAGAGGGTGTTTTTGATATTGGGTTTATATTCCGTAAAAGATTTCAGAGTAATTTTAGGGTATTGTTTTGTAATGATATTAGGGAGACCTTTGATCCAGTTTTTCCGAAAAGTTTGAACTAGAAAAATGTTCTTTTATATATCTAGTATATTCATGTCAAGTTTTAAAGGATTTGGAATTATACAAAAGAAATTATAAAGCATCCTGGTTTTTTGTTGATTTTAGAGTTAGAGTTTGTAAGAGTTAAAAGGCTATTATTATTCATTGGGGTATATATATGCATATAGGAGCGTGGGTCCTAGGTTGTGATCAGAGACGAAGGGCAAAGACAGGCTATCTGTCTTAGACAGGGTTTCGCGTTGTTGGATAATTAGTGGTTTCTTGGCATTGAGAATTCGTCTTCAAGGTAAGTCGTTTACGACTTGCTCAGTTGTTGTTGAATACTTATTAGACTTCATATGGTGCTTGTAGGATTGGTTTTGGGGAACTAGTCCCTAGATGATTATTTTATGAAAAAGGTTTACTTGTGTATGATATGTGTGAAAAGAATTTCATTGGGTTTTCATTGAATGTGAAGCTTTCGAATATTTTCTCTATGTTGGTACCGTTCTCGGCATGGCCATGTGGGTAGTCCTCTGGGTTGTAGTGACGGCTACGTATGGTTATGTGACAGAGAATCGTGCCCCTTCAAAAGAAATGTTATCTGTGTTTTGGGTAAGTGCTCCCGAGGAGGCTTGACCCGGAGTTAGAAGGATGGAAATTGTGAAGGGTGGGAGGTCGCGCCTCGGCACCTGGGGCGTAGGGTTGATAAGCGCCATGGAATGGAATAGAATGGAATGGAATGGAATGGAAAGCGGATTGTTGTATTGTTGTGATTGGTCTTATGTGTATGAATGTGTGTATGTGTGGTTTGTTTGTTTGTGTATGGGTGATGTGTTGTTTGTATGTGTAATCATGGGGAAGTTGAGTATGAATTTAGAATTGATATGTGTTGTATCCATGTGAATCTTGCAGGTGTGTGTGTTAGGTACTTGATTGGTTTATAAACGTCTTACTAGTACCGTATGGATTCTAACTTGTAATAGAATGGTAGCTGACCCTTCGGGGACTTGTTTTTTTTAGTTTCAGGTAAAGACAAGGGACCCATGATGGAACCTCGGCAGAATGATGGATCAGATCGTTGAAGGCCGTGTCATTAGGATGGGTTCCTTTGGGAGAAATGGTGGTTACTTTTTGGTATCTTTTATCTAATGTGTTGTTTTGATAAAGAAAGGGTAGTGGTATGTTAATGAAATGTTTCTAGGAAGTGTTGTAAATTATGTTGTTTTGGGTTTTATAAATATAGGTTGGATGTTTTATTCATGTTTTCTCGTCGTGCCCGAGTTGCAAGATCCAAGTGAACTCGCTGTCAAACTAGCCTAGGTAGTACCTAGTAAGGTCTACTACCAAGTAGCGCCCCTATTTAAAGACGGGGTGTTACAAATTGGTATCAGAGCGAGGTTGACAACAAGGGCACATGGAACTGAACAACGAGTGTACTCGAGGTCCAACCTAAAACTAAAACCGGCCGGTTATTTCAAATTATTTCATTGGGGTAGTCATATTGCATTTACAGGGTAGATGACACGCTTCGACTCTGTCGTCATCAGCCGAAGGACCTCATGTAGACTAGTAAGTTATTTTGTTAACTTCAGTTAAAGATAGTTTAAATAGTAAAACATTCGGTTACAGATGGCTCCACAAACTAGAGCTGGAGCAACTAAAGCAGGAAGGAAAGGTGGCGGTAGAGGACGTGGTAGGGGCCGTGTTGGAAACAGAGAAGAGGCTCCTGCCGTGGGAGAGCCACACCCTCCTCAAGAGGAGGTTGTTGAGAATGTTGGACCTGCAGTGAATGACCATCCAAGGGGAAATGTTTCGGTTGTTGGGAACAGGCTCTCTGCTAATGGAATCAACGATAGGGCAGATGGGGAAGTACGTGGGCCAGTTCAGGTGCCACCAGTTGAGTTACCACCAGAGACGACTGCTGTTATCCGAGCTACACTTGCGGAGCTATTACAAAATCTGGTAGGTACTGGATTCTTGCCTAATCATAATGCAACAAATTCTGGCTATCAAGGGGCTGAGGTTAGGGCACCAAGACCAGTTTTTGCACAACCGGTTCAGTCAGGGAGACCACCACGTATTCCAAGGCCAGTAATGGCTGATGGCATGGCTGAGCAAGGAAGGAGATATCGCGAGCCTCTTCCTGATAAGTGGCTTGCGGAGTTAAGGAAGACTGGAGTACCGAACTTTACTGGGGATCAGGAAGCTGATGTTGAGCAGTGGTTGAGAAAAGTGGCATCTTCTCTCGACTCTATCCAGGCACCGGAAGAAAGAAGGATGTCTCTAGTTCAGAGTTTGTTACAGGGGGATGCATTTGATTGGTGGGAGTTGAGTCGTGATCATCAGGTAAATGTTACTTTTGAGGAATTTCAGGAGAGGATTCGATATAACTATTGTCCTGAGGTCGTCAGAGCGGCTCGTGAGACTGTTTTTCGGGATGCAGGACCCGAGAACATTACCGTGGGTGAGACTATCCAAAAGTTTCAACGAGGTTTGGCAGCGGTGCCCAATGCCGCTCCTACAGAGAATCTGCGGATTGCAACCTTTCTTAAGCGGTTGCAACCCCAACTGCGTGCATACGTATCTGGACTTCGACTCAAGACTTTGAAGGAGGTTCAAGATTCTGCTTTAGCTTATTCTATGTCCACCTTGGGGCCGGAACAATTGAATGTACAAGTTAGTAGAAATAAGAAGCAGAGGTTGTTTGCTCCGTCAGATTCTAGGAGAGATAATCGTTCGGGTGTGTCTCAACAAAACCGATCTGGATTTCATTCACAAGGTCGCCAAGACCAACCTCAACAAAGTCAGTTTACTGGAGGATTGAGGGAGTGCTTCAACTGTGGAGACACTAGTCATATGAGGAATCAGTGTCGGAAACCAGTTCGTAATTGTTTCAAATGTGGGAAGCCAGGCCACTTACAAAAATATTGTAAGGTTGGAACACCCTCACAGGGATCTTCGCCGGTGTCGGTGAACCAAGGGATTCGTCGTCAGTTCCAACAGACTCAAAATGCACCAAGCCAGAGTAGAGGTCGTGGTGCGGGAGCTAGCACTACCGGGGGCAACCAACCTCGGGTATTCGAGATGAGAAGGCCTGATGCCTTGAATGCTCCGACTGCCACAGGTACGATTTGGATTAAGTCTAAACCTATGCATATCTTGTTTGATACGGGTGCTACGCACTCTTTTGTGTCCTCTGCATGTGTTGATAGACTAGGGTTAACTTGCTCGGAGGGTACATCCTTTATGGTGGGACTGCCCGATGGTAGTAAGGTGAGAGAAAATAGAGAAATACTTCATTGCCCTATTAGGATTGGGGGTAGGGATTGGTTTGCAGACTTTATTGTGATACAGTTGTCGCCTAGTGATGATGTTATTTTGGGGATGGACTGGATGAGACGTTATAAAGCAGTATTAGATGCATATAGGGGTACAGTCATTGTGACTGCAGATGATGGGACGGTACATGTATGTCAAGATTTAGAGCAGGAGGGTCCAGGATCAGTGATCAGTATGGTGAAAGCCGCTAAGTTGCTTAATGATGGGTGTGTGGGTTATTGGTGTTATGTTCTAGAAGGAGACAAGAAAGGACCGTGTATTCAAGATATACCAATAGTCTGTGAGTTTGAAGACGTTTTTCCAGATGAACTTCCAGGGCTACCTCCTCAACGAGAGGTGGACTTTAATATTGAATTAGAGCCAGGAACAAGACCAATTTCAAAAGCCCCGTACCGTATGGCTCCAATGGAGATGCAAGAGCTGAAGGCTCAGGTGGAGGAGTTACTAGAGAAGGGATATATACGTCCAAGTGCATCACCATGGGGAGCTCCAGTATTGTTTGTGAGAAAAAAGGATGGTTCCCTACGTTTATGCATTGATTACCGGGAGCTAAACCGAGTTACTATTAAGAATAAGTACCCTTTGCCTCGTATTGATGACTTGTTAGACCAGTTGCAAGGGGCTATTGTGTTCTCAAAGGTGGACCTCAGATCGGGCTATCATCAATTGAGGATTCGGGAAGGGGATATTCCCAAGACGGCTTTCCGAACAAGATACGGGCACTATGAGTTTGTAGTAATGCCGTTCGGATTGACTAATGCACCTGCGGTGTTCATGGAGTTAATGAATCGAGTATTTATAGACTATTTGGATAAATTTGTGGTTGTCTTTATTGATGATATATTGATTTATTCTCAAAGCACTGAGGAGCATGCAAAGCATCTTAGATTAGTTTTGGAAGTGTTAAGGCACCACCGACTATTTGCTAAACTGTCCAAATGTGAGTTCTGGCTACCAGAAGTTACTTTCCTGGGTCATGTGGTATCCGCTAAAGGAGTCATGGTAGACCCCTTAAAGATTGAAGTTGTGAAGGCTTGGGAACCCCCGAAGAATGTAAAGGAGGTACGGAGTTTCTTAGGATTGGCAGGGTACTATAGGAGGTTTGTGGACGGATTTTCACGAATAGCCCAACCACTTACCAACTTGCTGAAAAAGACCACTCGTTTTAATTGGAATGATGCTTGTCAAAGGGGCTTCGATGAGTTGAAGGAGAAGTTAACTTCAGCTCCAATACTTGCTTTTCCTCAAGGGAATGAAGGCTTTGTGATTTAAAGTGATGCCTCAAAGGTAGGCTTAGGTTGTGTATTAATGCAGAATGACAGGGTGATTGCATATGCTTCCAGGCAGTTGAAACCAAACGAGTTGAATTATCCAACCCATGATTTAGAGTTGGCAGCAGTGATTCATGCTCTAAAGATATGGCGTCATTACTTGTATGGAAGTACATGTAAAGTGATGACAGACCATAAAAGCCTTAAGTACATTTTTACTCAGAGAGAATTGAACATGAGACAACGGAGATGGTTTGAATTACTGCAGGATTATGACTTAGAGATATTGTATCATCCCGGAAAGGCGAATGTTGTTGCTGATGCTCTTAGCAGAAAAACGGCGCAAGAGCATATGTTGTGTCACTTGACTGCCCAATCAGAGTTACAAAGAGAACTGATAAGGTATGAGATTGAGGTACAAATTCAGCGCTATCAAAGTAGACTAGGCCGTATAGATTGTCAGCCAACCTTAATTGAGGAAATACGGCTTAAGCAGGAGACTTGTTTGATGATTCAGGAATTGAGGCAGAAAGTGAGCCGTGGAGAGGCATCTGCTTTTGAAGAACATGTTGATGGTACTTTGAGATTGAATGGTCGATTATGTGTACCTCGAGATGAGGAGTTGAGACAAAATATATTACAAGAGGCTCACGCTACTCCTTATTCAATCCACCCGGGAGCTAGTAAGATGTACAAGGACTTAAAGCAATATTACTGGTGGGATGGAATTAAGCCTGATGTAGCGAAATTTGTAGCAAAGTGTCAGGTGTGCCAGCAAGTAAAAATAGAGCACCAAAGACCAGGTGCAATGCTCGAACCACTTCCAGTTCCAAAATGGAAGTGGGAGGACATTTCCATGGATTTTGTTACCGGACTGCGGATTAGTAGAGGACATGATACAATATGGGTTGTCGTGGACAGACTGACCAAGACTGCTCGTTTTCTACCCATTAGAGAGACTTGGCTAGTGAGTCAACTAGTAGAGGTGTTCATAAAACAAATAGTAAGATTACATGGAGTGCCAAAAACGATTGTTTCTGATCGTGATGGGCGGTTTACCTCCAATTTTTGGCAAAAAGTGCATAAAGCCTTAGGCACCAAGCTACATTTCACGACTGCTTACCACCCGCAGTCAGATGGCCAATCTGAGAGGACAATTCAAACACTAGAAGATATGTTGAGATCATGTGTGCTGGATTGGGGAGGAAACTGGTCTGATCACTTGGAGTTAGTTGAGTTTGCATATAATAATAGTTGGCACTCTTCGATTCAGATGGCACCATATGAGGCTTTATATGGGAGGAGATGTAGGACACCTCTATGTTGGGATGATCCATCAGATGTTGTAGAAGGAATGCCTCAGATGATTCAGGAAACAATTGAAAAGGTGGCATTGATTCGAGAACGTATGTTGACAGCACAGAGTCGTCAAAAATCTTATGCAGATAAGAGGCGACGACCATTGGAATTCGAGGTAGGAGTACATGTTTGGGTAAGAGTATCGCCGACTCGTGGGGTTAGAAGATTTGGAGTGAAAGGAAAGTTGAGTCCTCGGTACATCGGGCCATTTGAAATTCTCGAGAGGGTAGGCGAGGTAGCCTACAAGTTGGCACTACCACCAACTTTAGAAGGAGTTCATTCTGTTTTTCATGTGTCGCAGTTGAGGCAATATGTGTCTGATCCTAGTCATAGGCTCAACTATGAAGAGTTGGAAATTGAGCCAGATCATACTTTTCAAGAACAACCGGTAGCAGTCTTAGGTAGACGAATGAAAAAGTTGCGAAATAAAGAGATACCCCTCGTGCTAATTCAGTGGTCCCGACGAGGAGTTGAAGAGGCAACTTGGGAGACTGAGACGAGAATAAGTGAGAGCTATCCTGACTTGTACCCGGTTTTAGTTGAGGCATTTGAGAATAGGATTTAAGGGGATCGAGGGTTATGGTTAAGGGTAGTAGTAAATATTGGTGTGCTTTGTTTGACTTCAACTTGTGTGCTTGACTTGTTTGATATTTGTTGGTAGTGTATTGCTGGTGTGAATTACATGATGTTGACTTATATGGTTGTTGTTTGTGGTATACTAAATGTATATGATCTGCGTGTTGTTTGGTTGGTTTTAAGGTTTTAAGTAAGTGTTATGAGTTTGTTTTCATTTATGTCTAGAAGTTTCGGGACGAAACTTTCTTTAAGGGGAGTAAAATGTAATATTCAGGAATATTTTAATATTGTTATCCTATTTTTACGCTCTTTGAATTTCGTGTTGGGATTACTTAGCTTATAATTAATCTCAGCTAAATAATAATATTTAATATTTTATTTTTAATTTTAGAAAATTATATTTTAAAAAGTTTTTAACTTAAAATTAATTAATAATTATTTCAGGGTAAAATTTTTAGTAAAGGAGATTTGAGGGTGGAAAGCGTAAATTTCACAAATATAAACCGACTTTCGTCGATATATATCAACTTCATCTTTCTTTGTAAGTGATATATATGGGTTGAGAAATATAACGTACAGAGGGGGTGAAACGAAGAGAGAGAGAGGGAGAGGGGGGCTTAGTCCAGGTGCAGGGTTCTTCTGTCGGGTCGGATTTTGGAGTTCAGACGTTATTTGGTAAGTTTTAATTAGTTAATAGTTTGTTTAGATTTTATTAATTTTTCCAGATCTAGATCTACAGTTGATTTTGATTTGAAAATCAGTCGATTTATAATTCTCAGAGGGTGTTTTTGATATTGGGTTTATATTCCGTAAAAGATTTCAGAGTAATTTTAGGGTATTGTTTTGTAATGATATTAGGGAGACCTTTGATCCAGTTTTTCCGAAAAGTTTGAACTAGAAAAATGTTCTTTTATATATCTAGTATATTCATGTCAAGTTTTAAAGGATTTGGAATTATACAAAAGAAATTATAAAGCATCCTGGTTTTTTGTTGATTTTAGAGTTAGAGTTTGTAAGAGTTAAAAGGCTATTATTATTCATTGGGGTATATATATGCATATAGGAGCGTGGGTCCTAGGTTGTGATCAGAGACGAAGGGCAAAGACAGGCTATCTGTCTTAGACAGGGTTTCGCGTTGTTGGATAATTAGTGGTTTCTTGGCATTGAGAATTCGTCTTCAAGGTAAGTCGTTTACGACTTGCTCAGTTGTTGTTGAATACTTATTAGACTTCATATGGTGCTTGTAGGATTGGTTTTGGGGAACTAGTCCCTAGATGATTATTTTATGAAAAAGGTTTACTTGTGTATGATATGTGTGAAAAGAATTTCATTGGGTTTTCATTGAATGTGAAGCTTTCGAATATTTTCTCTATGTTGGTACCGTTCTCGGCATGGCCATGTGGGTAGTCCTCTGGGTTGTAGTGACGGCTACGTATGGTTATGTGACAGAGAATCGTGCCCCTTCAAAAGAAATGTTATCTGTGTTTTGGGTAAGTGCTCCCGAGGAGGCTTGACCCGGAGTTAGAAGGATGGAAATTGTGAAGGGTGGGAGGTCGCGCCTCGGCACCTGGGGCGTAGGGTTGATAAGCGCCATGGAATGGAATAGAATGGAATGGAATGGAATGGAAAGCGGATTGTTGTATTGTTGTGATTGGTCTTATGTGTATGAATGTGTGTATGTGTGGTTTGTTTGTTTGTGTATGGGTGATGTGTTGTTTGTATGTGTAATCATGGGGAAGTTGAGTATGAATTTAGAATTGATATGTGTTGTATCCATGTGAATCTTGCAGGTGTGTGTGTTAGGTACTTGATTGGTTTATAAACGTCTTACTAGTACCGTATGGATTCTAACTTGTAATAGAATGGTAGCTGACCCTTCGGGGACTTGTTTTTTTTAGTTTCAGGTAAAGACAAGGGACCCATGATGGAACCTCGGCAGAATGATGGATCAGATCGTTGAAGGCCGTGTCATTAGGATGGGTTCCTTTGGGAGAAATGGTGGTTACTTTTTGGTATCTTTTATCTAATGTGTTGTTTTGATAAAGAAAGGGTAGTGGTATGTTAATGAAATGTTTCTAGGAAGTGTTGTAAATTATGTTGTTTTGGGTTTTATAATATAGGTTGGATGTTTTATTCATGTTTTCTCGTCGTGCCCGAGTTGCAAGATCCAAGTGAACTCGCTGTCAAACTAGCCTAGGTAGTACCTAGTAAGGTCTACTACCAAGTAGCGCCCCTATTTAAAGACGGGGTGTTACAAAGGGTGTCCAAACCTGGTAAATCTTAGTTTCGGTAAGCTTAAAGGCTCTATTCGGTAAAACAAGATTTTTGAGGAGGTGGAGGATTTTGAGAAGGTTTTTGGGTAGGTGTAGGTTTTTGGGTAGATGAAGGTTTTCTTTTTTAAAACCTCTTAAAATCTTGTTTTGTGTTTGATATTGTAAGGTTTCTAGGTAGGTTTTATTTCAAAACTACCGAAAAGAGCATTAATTGAAAAAAAGAAAAAAAATGTTGTGTTCAAATTTTTTACAAGCCTCCTAAAACCTATCGATACCAAGGTTTCAATTTTATGTTTTCAAACATTATTAAAAACCTACTCAAACCTCCACCAAGTAAAAAACCTTGTTGTGTCAAACACTTATTTAAGAGGTTTTAAATTGTGAAAACCTCTACAAACCTACGCCGAACAGGACCTAAATCATGAAAACTAAATAGTTAATATCGGTTACTCGTAGTTCGGTTAACTAATTTTTTGGTTCGATTTTTTCAATTAACCAATAACTATATATATAATTTTACGTTAAATAATTAAAACTAATAAAAAAGATTTGAATAAAAGATAATTAAGCTTGATTTTTACTTAAAAATTTGATAAGCTTGACTTTTACTTTAAAATACAGAGTACGTACTTGTATCGTATTATTTTGATTTGTAGTAAACAAATACCGAAAATATATATTAGTGTGTGTGAAATCAAACACAATAATTTTTATTTCTCCCATTAAATTTAATAAGCCAGTCTTATATCAATGATAAGAGGAAAAGTAGTTTATAAATTGTTAAAATTAGAAAAGAAAAGATTCAAATTAGATCAACACCTTGAAAAATACACTTTAAACACTAAAGAAATCAAATATAACTAATATTTGAAAAAATATTAACAAATTTTCGATAAACCATTATTTGCAAAGTCGTGAACCGATACCGAACCGATAAACCGAAAATATTTTCAGTTTGGTTAACCAAACCAAAAATTTAAAAAACGGTTTGGTTAACCTATAAAATAACCGTTTTTTCGGTTTAGTTTATCGATTTTGTTTTTCAGTTTCGGTTTTTTATGGACACCCCTAGATAAGGGGGACAAGAAGACAACCAACGCGAAAAAATGGTTTTTGTTGTATCGTATCTATAGTTTGAATCTTTTATGGAACTTGTTCTATGCTAATATGCAAAAAGTGTATCGTAAAGCATCAAAAGTGGATCGTAAAATCTCAAAAGTACATTTTAAATGACACTATTATGAGGCATTATAAAACATCAAAAGTGTATCTTAATGTATAAAAAATGCATAAAAAAATTGTCATGAATGTACTTTTGACACTGATGCACTTAGATGGAATACATCAAAGGACCATTAACGAAACTCACATTACATATAACTTTTATACCGCACATGAATACATGATTCACACTACTACATATATAAATGTTGTGTACGTGCCATTTTATTACCCGTTAATTTGATACTTACAATTATGCCTATATATACTCCAATTAACATTGAAAATAAAAAAATACAAGAAATCAAACATAGTGTAGTGACGACAATGCTTTTTAATAATTTATGGATTTGAGTTCAATTCTCCAGAGTATTTTTCAATCTATATGTCTTGTAAGTATTTTTTAATGCACCGTATTTTAAAATATTAAAATAATAAGATTGTTTGACCCTCATTTAACCTAAGTACGATATTGAGTTCAAAAATATTTTTGGTGAAAAACCTAAGATGAAAAAAATTGAAACATAATAAATATTAGACAACTTTTATTGAAGAGTGAAGATTAGTTGATAGACTTTTTTTTTTATTTATGAGCCTAAACTATTATTTCAATTAAATGGGCCTAAGTGTATTGCATATATAATTGTAGTATTAAGAATTCTAAATAAATGTTATGCATTCGTATATTTTAATCTAGAATCAACAACTACCCGATTGTTCATCTTAGCAAAAATGTTGACTTTGAGATGGCTCATAACATTGAGAATTAGTGCACCGACTTCTATTATAGTTGAAGGGATTTGCTTAATAATTGTGCATCTTAATTTAAAACTATTAAATTTGTAGCTTGTGGTATTACACACAAAATAACATCAATCTTTGGTATTACACATAAACCATATCATCAACCCTTGACATTACACTATTAATTTAGTGACTTGTGGTAACACACGCACAAATAACATCAACCTTTGGTATTACATAAGTAATTAAAATCTTTAAAGTATAACCTTTGATATTTCAAACAAAAGTAAAAAAGATATGATCAACTATTGACATTACAAACAAAAGATAAGATTAAATTTAATGTATATTCTTTCATGTTCTAATCTTTTTCTCACTATATAAGTCTTTCACTTTTGTATGAGTACATGTCAAATTCATCCACTACTAAGCAAAAAATGGAAGACAATCCTCAAATTACATAAAAGGAAGGATCAATTAAGGAAATCAAGGAACCATTGGAAAAGGGAAGAGTAGAAAGGACTATAAAAGATAAAGGGATAAATGTTACGTACACAAAATGACAGTGTTTTCGTTCATGTTAAAAATTATGCTATTTCTATTTCATTATTATTTCTTGATGATGATTTTCAAAATTTGTTCAATATTTTTGATAATAAAGTAAATAAATTATAATGCAATAAACTTTAGTTTCTATTATTAAGGATTGATGAATATATAATAAAAAAAATTATATTATATTTTTTCTTATAAAGATGTGTTGTTTGAATTTTAAAAGTTTCTAAAATCATTTGATTACATCATAAAATTGAAATATATGAACTTTTATTGTTTATATATGTATAGTTTTATTAAATTATACACTCAATTAACGATTGTAATGAAATTCAATTACCCCCAATTTATCATATTTGCTCATACTTTTACACCTTTAGCTTACATTCTAATTCTAATTATCTCATGATTACCAAAAATATGTACACGTTAAAAATAACAAACATAAAACGTAAACTTTGTCTCGTCGAACAGACGGGCTAAGCATTATACTAATGAGAAGAAAGCTAGAAATACAATCATATTAAATGAGAGAATTACATTTAGGAAAATTAAATAAGTTGTATTTGATAAGGTAAAAGTGGAAAAATTAATTTATTTTAAAGTATTGATTGAGAATTTAAAATGAATGAGTGAGGCATATATTCTATCAAATTAATTAATATTTAAACAATCTTGCTTATTTTGATATACTAGTTGAGAATCCTTGCGTTGTACGGGGACAATCTGTATAAGACATTCTCTAAATAATCTACATAGCAAATGTAGAGAAGTTCATATTAACAAACTAAGTTATGGAGATAGATAATAAGAGAAGTTTTGGAGGGAACAAAAGTGAATGTAATTAGTAATACATCATTTTGGGGAGAAGTAAAGGTACAATATTCCAACTTTGGGAAGTGAAAGTCAGCAAACTAAACATCCTCATTTGCGAGTTTCAATCCATATCTTAATTCTGCAACCAACAAATGTAAGCTTCTTGACATTAATTGCCTTCAAGCCTCCCTATTCAAAAAGAAGAGTGACCAACGAAGGTTAGAAAATAAAAAACGGTGAATCTTAAACCATCTTCTCACACATGCTCATGATTCAAATGATAAAATGTATAGAAAACCACTTAGCTATTTTTTTAATATGAGCAAATAAATTATTCAATCACTTCAGAATCATCTGCTGAGCTAGTAAAAACAAATTCATTTAAGTTCCTAACCAAGTATGTGCATGACTCAACACATTCAATTCTTGAATTCATGACAACATGTTACCCATTATTTGTCAATGATTACACACAACATACATCAGTTCAATCACATAGCATAAAGATATCCCATTTGTACATATCTTCAAAAAGCTCCAATACTCAGCTAATTAGTTCCCCACCCCTTATAAACCATGAGTACATACTGGATAGTGTAACTGAAGAACAAAATGTCTACCGTAGAGAAGATACCTACAAAGGCTTTAAAAAGATGACAATTCCAATAACATTGAAATAGTGAAGGTTAGTAATTTGATAATCCAAAAACAAATCCCTAGAGACATGTAAGGGAAAGAAATACACTAATGAATACAAGGAACTATCAAATGATGCCATCCATTGCAGATGGGATAATCCATCACTAAAAGCAGGAATCAACCCAATTGTGAATTCAAGTCCATTAAATCATCGGGAAATAGTATGGAAGAAACTTGGTCGATTTGCATTCGGCCCGAGGGTTCAAACCGTTGTAGCAAACGGGTATGAGCTTCTAAGCAAGCAAATCCCGCAACTCATTCTCTTGTATGCACTCTTTGTCGATACTCCTCATGATTCCAAACTTCTCTTCATCGGTCATCCTGTTCAAAATCCTTGGAAAAAAGTAGGCCAGTTCGTAAACACCTGAAGGAACGCTCGAGAAAGGATGAAATAGTATCGATGCAGGAGTCATTACCGCAAGACGGGAGTGTCTACGTGAACATGCGACAAGCTCAGGATGCAATGTTGGCACAACCCCAACTGAACTCCGTATGTAGATCAGCAACTTCATTTTCTACATCACCAAAGTCTTGTGAAGAGATTGGAGTTGATGATTGAAATGCCTCAGATCTAGGTACTGGAATTAGTTGCTTCTTATAAGATGGGTCCTCTATCTTGAGAACTCGATGACCCACTAAAGTTACAACAATTGCATTCAAATGCGATGAATTCTTGGACGAATGCACATGGGAGAATCACCACTCTGCATATTTTGTGGTTGCTTACTATTAGACAATGTGTTTTCCTCATCTTGTGATGATGATGATCCTGAAGAAATTGACCCATGATTCATATTCTTCTTAGCTTTGAGAATCTCAAACACAAGGCATCACCTTCTTATACCATGATGCAGAACATGCTACACATAATTGCAAACAAAACAAAGCTAATTTAGACAATTATTTTTCTAGACACTATATAAGTTAGCAACCAAGCAGATAGATCACTCTTAGTAGAAAGGAAAACACTTGCTCACCTTATTTTCCAATATTTTTCTGGATCGGGCAGTAAAAGCTCTTATTCAAAATTGATTAATGAGGTGCAAAAGTCACAAACAATTAAGCTTACGAATAATCATGATTAGAGATATTTAACATCAAAGTAATTGAAGTATGAAATTGGAGAATTAAGTATCACATAATGTTGTAGTTGAATATGTATGATTTTTTTCCCGTTGTTCACCATGTATTCATGAACGAAGAATAGTTGAGCTCCCTGAATACAACATCCATATAACCTTACAAGGTTTTAGATGGTGCAAATCAGAAATCATGCCAGTTGCAATTACACATTTGTTATTTCGCTGTTATGATTTAGAAGAAAGCTACTTCTCAGCAATGAATAAATCAAACTAACTCAGGGATCATGATTCTAAAATAGAGACTATATATAGTATTATCTTATAGACGGATCCAAAACCGCCCTCTCCAATCTTATTAGTATTCCATGAACGCGAAACCCTGAATCCGGAAAACGTGAAACCTTGAGGCCAAAATTACCAAAGTGGAGAGGAAAAGCACACAAGTAGCGGTCGTAGTAAGCAAGATTCAAGGGCAAAAAAACAATTAAAAGAGAGAAATATCGGGAATTGAACAACCCGATTTGTCGACAGAAAAGAATGAACACAAGGATGAAAACCCAAGGGATATTGAAACGTACATTAACAGCAGGCCCTAACAAAATGCAAAATGTGTAGAAGAAAGCTAACAACCGATTTCTAAAAAAGTAGAGCAAATCCATTCTAATCAACATATGAGCAAAGCAATTGATGCCCGAACAGCATAACCCAAATTCCGCACATACGAAACCCTAGATCTGGAAACTGAAATGCGAATTGAATAAACTTCGCACACACAACAAGAACAACACAGTGAAACCCTACACGAAGAGCAAATCGATTTTGTCTAAAAGCGTAAGAAAACACGACTTAGCAATTTAAGAGCAAATATGAAAGTTTGCCTGATTTAGATATGCAGTGAACGAAGCTACCAAGGACCGTAAGAGGCTACCCGTGGAGGAGGGCGGTCAAAAATCGCAGATGGAGGAGGGTGGGGAAAACAAGTGCATTAGAGAAGAGGAACGACATATATGGAGTTTTTTTGCGAGGATGCTGAAATCTGGGGAGACTGATAGAGATTGTGCAAGTCTCACAGCAGGGGAAGACAAAATGGCAATTTGGTGAATTTGTTGAAATGGGCATGATTTTTTGGGATATGCACAGTTTTTTAAGTTTTTAACAAACGAACTCACACTCTTTTATATAGTACTCCCTCCGTCCCATAATGTTTGTCCGATTTCCTTTTTCGTCGTCTCAAAATATTTATCCACTTTTCTTTTATATCTATATTTTTCTTACAATATTATCCTCGTTTAATATCACCTTTATCTATACTATCCAATCAAAAATCTACTTCAAAACCTCTTTTAGTCATTTCCTTTTTTCCTTCTCTTTCTTCTCATCTTTATCCATCAACATCACAATATATCTCCCATTCCTATTGGCTACTTTTTCTCCACTTTAATTTCTTAATTTGTGTGAAAACCGTCCTTTTGGACGAATATTATGGGATGGAGGGAGTAATAAAGATGGGCAGAATACATAAACGGCCCCCTGACCTTGTACCAATTGGTCACTTTGACACCCCACCTTTGAAAATGTTCGATTGAGTATCTAAATTTGTACATTGTGACCTATTGAACACCTGTTTGCTGATGTGGCTAAATGTTTGAATTGCACGCTCTGTTAAGCGAGTGAAAGGTGAAATAATTGCTGATGTGGCTTTTTTTTTTTAAACTTTTTATGTTTCAATTTCAATTTTTAATTTTCTTTTTCCATTTTTCCTACTTCTTTTTCTTTTTTCCTATTTTCTTTTATTTCATGTTTTTTTCTTTTTTCCTATTTTCTTTTAATGTTTGGACTCAATTTGCTAATATCTCATCATAATCTCTAATCTTCCACCTGCTTTCTACGATTGAAACCCATTGCAACCATTGAAACCCATTTCTTTTAAGCTTTTTTCCTGTATTGATTGCGGCCATTGAAACTCATTGCATCAAATTAATTACAAACCCATTGCAACCTTCTGATTGCAACCTTTTGTCGCAATCAAATTTTTGGCTGAAACAGAAGGCACGAAAAAAAGAAGCAGCAAATCAATTTTCAACAAACATACTAAAATTGTTGACAGTAAGAAGCAGCAAATCCAAAACCCTTTTTCTTTTGAACAATTTCAATTTGCTTAGATCTAGATCTCAGATCTCCGATCCGTTGAAGAATTGAAGATGAGACTTGCGAGAGGAAGAGCAAGAGGATGAAGGCGGATCTAGATCTGTCGATGGTGGTTTAAATCGATTCCATCTTCACCGAAATAAAGCAAAGCTCTCCGACTCGATTCCGTCCGGATTGGGGGAGATGGTGGTCCTCTCAACCCTAAATCTGGACAGGAACGGACTTTCCGGCGGAATCCGGCGAGTCTACTGAGTTGTACCGGCCTAAACAAAATGAATCTGAGTCGGGGCGCGTTGAACGGAGAAATTACCGACGGCTTACACTCGAAGACGTATTTCATGGTGTTGGATCTGTCGTACAATGGCTCCGGGGAAAAGTTTCCGACATCTTCCACTCGAAGGCGTATTTGATGGCATGAACCTAATGAAATTTATATTATAATTATTTATTATAATATAAATTTGTATTATACTCTTTCCAAACAATCTGATGTGGTGTAAATATATGACGTGGAAGTCTGACATGGCACGCGTGTATAACATGATAAATTTTTTTGACGAAACAGGTGCTCAATAGGTCTCAATTCATAAGTTCAAAAACTCAATAGGTCATAATGTGCAAGTTTAGATACTCAATCGAACATTTTCAAAGGTGGGGTGTCAAAGTGACTAATTGATCAAAGGTCAGGAGGCCGTTTATGTATTCTACCAATAAAGATGTATATAATGTATGTATGTATAATGAAAAGATGATATATATAGTTATTTACAATATAAATATTTTTTAAAAAATTTAATATTTAAAATTTAAGTAAAATCTAAAAATAAAACACAAAATAAAATATAGAATTTACATCGAACACAAGGATACTAAACATAACTAGTTGAATTCCCGTGATACTCACAAGATGATTTACTAAAGATTATACATTATCTGATATTAAAATAAAATTTAAAAAAACTTTAAGATCGTGCCACATATTTTAATTGAATATATTTAAAAATTATTTTCATTATTTGTTGAGATATTGCCGCATGTTTTGATTAAAAATTTTAAAATGTTAATTTCACTTGAATTGAATATTTAAAATATATTTTTAAGATATTAATATGCATAAAACAATAAGTTTTTATAAAATATTTATTAAGGTTATGTAGAGTTCTTATCTTTTACTTTTTAATAAATATAATAATATTTTTAAATATGGAGAACATAACATATAGAGAAAAAAATATAATGATATAACTTAAAGATAATTACAGTAGGATATCTAGTAAGAATAATATAACCTATTAAAATAGTTTTTAACGTTAATTTATTAAAATTTAGGTAGATATATCAATATATACTAAAATATATCATATATTCTATAAATAATTTATTATATTGCAAAATATTAACATATAGTTAAAGAAATTATATACTTGGAGTGCAAGATTTGTTACAAGATAAAAGAAAATTTATTATGTATAAAATTAATATAAAAAATATTAGCATATAGATCAAATTTTATTAAGAGATATGTATAAAATTAATATAGAAAGTATCAACATATAGATAGATCAAATTATTATAATATAAAAAATTTTATATATAGAAAGAATAATAAAAATTATTTTTTAAAAATTTGATATTATTTTATTCAAATAATATCAAATGACGCAATTTTTTTAATAAACATAATTTCTAATTTATAATGTATTAAGTATTAGGTAGATTTCTCTCTTTTTTCTTTTTTACCATTTTCCTTCTGTATAAACATTGCAGTCCACAAAACCACTACGACGGCCAATCTACAAATATCTCTTCTCCCCGCTCCTTCTCTCTCCTCCCTCTGTTTCAAGTTTCAACTCTCTTCTTTCTCTTCATCTCATTATATCCATTCAAAACCTTCAACCTTTGCTGCTGTTTGTTTCGAGATTCCGTTCTTGCATACTTGGTCTGCTTCCGTTCTTGATCCGAGTTTGCGATTAAATCCAGTCCTTTTGTTGAAGACTCTAATCCTGTAGAGGAATTTTACAGCTTGATTATTGGCGATACGCCGGATTGAGATTTGGAGAAGCAAGGTTTATCGAAGAGTATGCAGGATTCCGTCTTCATGGTTCTTGTTCTTTCTCTGTGCTGCTTTGCATCTCTGTTGTGCTATGTGTTGAATTTTCTGTTTGTTCCGTTTGTGGTTTCGCATGCTGGTAGAGATCGATTGTTTTGCTTATTTGGAATCATTTAAAATCGAAATTGTATATGCATTCCAATTCGCCATGTGAGAGTGAGGTTTTTTTTGGCGATTGTGTTGTTGAGATCTCGAATTTCTTGGACCTTCTTTGACTCATTTTCCGGTTTTCTCCTCTCTGAATTACTAAGATGATGTTTGTTTATTCAATTTAGGTTTTATTTAAATTTGTCTTCTTTCGCAGCGGAAAAGATGCTTTAAAGGAGATTGGTTTCATTTCTTTGTTCTGTTGTTATAATTAGGATATGGAAAGGAGTTTGGATGATGAGAATAGCAAAGAATAACATTTGGATTCAAGATTAAAATTACTGGTTTCCTCTTAAATTCTTATTTTTTTTCTTGTTAAAAAATAAAATTGGAGATTTGTTAAGAAAGAGTTGATTGATTCAGTAATCCTTTGCGGATTGTTCTGGTAAGTTACATTCGCCGGAGCAAATTATGCATCCTGCAAATTTCGATCTCATAGCCTCTTCAAACTTCAAAGTTTTTTTTTTCAAAGGTTTGTTGGGCCTTTTGTGTTGTTATCCAATGCTGTTGCTGGTACTGAACTACAGGTTTTGTCTCCTGTCCTCTACAGGTTTCTCTAGGCGAAGCTTAAGTTTTCATTTCAGTTGATTGGAGAGTTATGGGTAGAGGTAGGGGAAAGGGGAAGAAGTTAACTGTTGTCAGTCATGAAGATGAAGGGAGCAGTGAGGAAGAAAAGATTCCTGTTCAGAAGAGAAGGGGAAGGCCACAGAAGCCATTGAAGGATGATACCGACGCAGAAGAGAGTGAGAAAACAGAAGAGGATGACAGTGACAATAAAGATACCAGTCTCTCAAGCAAGGAGATTAATATTACTGCAAGAAAGAGAAATTCTCTGGTTAAAGAAGAGAATGGTAGTGCTACCAAACCAAGCGCTGACAATGTTGCTAAGCCTGTAGTTCAGCTTCAGCGTGGTGGGAAAAGAAGGAAAGGCACGCCACATCGTGCAGCTGAATCAGGAACACCTTTCGATTTCTGAATGTATGAATTAGGAGTCAAGCGTGAACTCTGTTTTCTTATTGCTTTGTCTCAGATTTTCCGAAGTTTCATCCATTTTTTGTAGCTAATATCTCTGCTGGTGTTTGCTTTTGGTTGGGAGATTTTAGTTGAAATCAATGATAGAGAATATGATCGTTCATAACAGAACCTTAGATCGTTTTCACATCTTTTTTTATAGTCATTCTTTTCTATGGTGGAAGAAAAATGTTTCAAGGTTCTGCCTGCATTTGGGTTGGCAGATATGTGCTACTGCTAACTCCTGTACGAGTAGTGTGCCATTCGGTCCAATTTAGGTGCTCGACTTTACTATGGGTCACTATCCAGGGTTCTTAACTGATAAAATTAATTCAGTCATCAACTTCATCAGTTAATTCATGGTCCTGACTGATGAAGTTGCTATTTTGCCTTTAATTGGATTCCTCCTAAACTCTGTTTAGTCTAACTTGTAGACTTAACCGCATTAATGACAAATTTATCAGAGAGAAGTTTCAGAAGTACATGTCATAATCATAATTGAATCTATTCAAAAATGGGGTCTTGGAGCGCCCTGGTCAGAGTTACAGTGCACCCTTGTTTTTGGGTTCTGGTAATTCTGACCGATATGAATTTTAAAAAAAATAAGAAAAATAGAAGAGGTAGCGGATTCCGCTACCCTTATTTTAAAATTTACCCTCGCGAAAATGAAAAAAAAAAGACGTAAATGCATTTAAAAAATGTGTAAAATTTTTCTCGCGGCTATTTAACTACAATGATAACAGCCCATTCACCCGCCCCATTGAATCCGCACAATTTTATTATCCCAAACAACTTCATTCTTGTTATGAAATGATTATAAAAGCAAGACCACTTTATTTTTTGGAAAAAACACTTAAATAAACTTTATGATAATTTTTAGATCATTAGAAGAGAGGGAGGGAGAGTAAGAACTTTAGAGAGTGTATTTCTTACTCTACTTTGGTGCAAATTTTACAATGGATGATGGCCATATTTATAGGCCAAGAGTGGGGTAAAACTTTGGTAAATCTCCATGATTTATGCATGAAAATAAGGAGGTGAAGAAGGTGAATAATTCACCTTGCACAATTTTCCTCCATTATACACTTGTTCATACATAATAATACATGTGTGTGTAAATAGATAACTTGTAGTGTGATAACGTGGACTAAAATTTGGACTTCATAACAATTCTGACGATTTGTTACTAATTCACCAAAGATGGGTGCTTGGTCAAATTTAACGGTATGTTATTATTCTTATTCAATATTTTTTCAAATTAATTATCAAATTTGATTTAACATTAGGTTATTATTACTCACATAATTTGAAAATCGAATTTATAAACAGTCCTATGTGAGAGGGCGAATAAATTCTCATCCGAATCGGATTAATTTAAAATGAAGAACACGTTGAAGAGATAACTCTGAAGTCTGAACAATGATGAAGTGGTATGTAAATTTTTTAATATATTATATTTATTATTTTTATAGTTCTCGTAATTAATCTTTTGGCTTATTTAGTTGAGTATCAATAATTTAGATTTTAATGCATTATTCTATTGCATTCAGTTTTTCGATTTTTCTAGCTACTTTGTGACTGATAATGAGTGGTTGAATCGGGACGCTATGCTCAATTGGGCCAGAGAATTAGGGCGGAATCTAAACATGGTGTTGACAATTAAAAACTCTTGGGACACGAATGTCCTTTTAGAATGTGTGTTGTCTGGTGAGTACAAGCCGAAGAAAAAGGGCAAGTCCGACGTTATTGTACGGGCCTTACAATTTGGTGATGATCTAAATGAAAAACCCCGTTCTATGAAGATTGGTTGCCGGTTTGAATTGGTTGGACAACGGGATAAAAGGACATGTCAATGGAGGCTAAGTGTGAAATCTGGTCGCCACAATCACGATCTTTTCTCCAGTTTGGAGGGGTATGCTTTCGTCGGCCGCATGACCGAGGAGCCAAAGCAGGATGCAAAGCAATTAACTCTTGCACATGGCGAACCGAAGTTTGTTATGACATACCTATGCCAAAAGTGGTCGGACATGACAACATCGATGAGGCAGTTGTACAATTTTAGGTTTGAGGTTATGAAGGCAGAGATGAACTAGATGACGGTAACTCAATTCTCACTCATTTTCTTAAAGTCCAATGGATACTATGTCGATCATCAAACTGAGGATGGAAGCAATGAGATATTGGACTTCTTCTTTGTCCATCCTAAGTCATATATTCTGCTGAAGTTGTTTTCATATGTCGTGATTATGGACGTGACATACAAAACAAACTTTTCACATTAAGTTTTGCACGTTAAGTTATTCAATTTAATTAATATTGCAGGTATAACATGCCCTTGAGTGAGATGGTGGGATTTACTTGCACCGAGCACACTTTTTGCATTATGGAAAAGGAGACCCAAGATCATTATGAATGTGTTTTATTCCAGTTGCGAGAGCTATTCTAAATGATTGGAAAAATGCTGGAAGTTGTTGTGACTGATCGTGATATTGTTGAGGTTAACGCAATTGGGGTAATGTTTCCCAACACCAAGCATTTGTTGTGTTGGGTGCATATCCATCGCAATTGCAGGGCGTATGCATTGGCGAACGGATTTTCTGAGGTGTTTATGGACTGGTTTGCGAACAGAGCATGGGCACTACTTTGCTCGACGGTTGTAGCAGAATACGAGGCGAGACTTAGTCTATTGCGAATTGCCAGTGCGCTACAGAATCCGTCAATCTGTTGCTACTTGCATACCTCAAGAGAAACTAGCTCACTCCTTGACGCGATCACATTGTCAGAGCGTACATCAGTCACCGTCTTCATTTGTTATTTCCGATACTAACAACTTGTGCTATATATCCGTAGGGTCGAGTCGTAACACTCTCTACTGAAGGATTATTTGGAGTCTTCTGTTGAAGGGTTTGTTTTGAGGAAGATGCATGCTATGGTGAACATCCAAGTGAACACCATTCGGGGAGAGATGGAACGGGACCGTACCAACACCCCATTGTCTATCTTGCACATGGCTGAACCGCTCAGAACCGTTTCCTCTCTCCTTCCATGGTGAACATCCAAGTGAACACCATTCGAGGAGAGATGGAACGGGACTGTACTAGCTCCCCGTTGTTTGAGGTGAACTCCGCCTTCTACGAGAGCTAGAACTAGGGGGAGGTGGTGTCTTCGATTTCCACGAATGTGATTCTATACGAAAATTAACATACCAAGAATTAAAAATACATACTAATTAAGAAATTAAAATTAAACTAAAATAACAATAAAAATCAAATCGAAATTATAATCACCATAAATATTCAAAATACTTACCAAATTTTTTTCCATTGTATCCATAGTGGATAAAGGAGGAGGAACGGAGGATGGAGGATGGATGGAGGATGGAGAAATGGAGGATGGAAGATGGTGAAATGGATACTGAGAAGGATGGAGGAGGCGAAATAAGAACATCAGGCATCAACTTCTACTTTGCTTTCACCGTCCCTTGGTCAACGCGTAATCTGCAAAATGTAGATCACGCAGTAGCGGAAACCACTATCGCTATTAGTGTAGATTCCCACGCGAGAATCTGCACCTTTGACTAGTATTAAAATATAATAAATATAATGGTTCTTAGAACCGCTACTGGTTAAAGCGGTAAAAGCTACCGCTTCACAATGAATAGCTGAATACACAAGTCAAATTCTGCTGAAGTATTTGTCACATATGGGTACATATTATTTACAAAAGAATGATATGTACCCATATGTGACAAATACCCCTCTCCTTAAGAACTTTGTCCTCAAAGTTTATATATGGAATTCAGGAAATTGTTGTATCAAATGTCCAGCAGCTTCCCATGTGGCCTCCTCCACTGTCAAATTCTTCCATTTGAATGCCTTCTTAGCTTCTGCATTCCAACTAAAACCATCCTTCTTTAGTAACTCAATTAGAGGCTTGCTAACCACTCCATAACCATGAATAAACCTCCTATAGTAACCTGTCAATCCTAAGAATGCCCTTAACTCCTTGATGTTCTTAGGCAAAGGCCATGTCAACATAGCTTTGATCTTTTCCTGGTTTGTTGGTGGAATTATGGGTTCTAAAATTGCTGGAATTTTGAAGATTTGGTCTCTAAGTATTTCGGCTAAGCTTAACAATGGCTCGCACCGCCCCATAGTGTAACCCGACTTGCTCATAAGTCATGGCTAAAGAATTAGGACGACTCAGTTTAGCCAAATTCCTGATTTCATCCTTGAGACCACTAATATAACTAGTCACAAAATAAACTACCGACAAGCTAGGATTAAACAATAACTGATGTGACCCCGACGTTGGATGCCCAACAAGAGGACGACGCATTCACCTTGCGCTCGGAAGGGCCGGTCACTCGTGCCCGGGTCTATGCCACGATCGCGACTCAATCTTTGATGTCCCGCATCTCGGCTGGCAATGGCGCGCCCAGCACCGTGCCTACGCACGTCACATTACTCGCCTTGGTCCAAGCCATCGAAGAACCTCAAGTCGCAACGCCGACGCCATCCACCTTGGAGTCGCTAGCCGCGCAGGAAGCCTTTCCGTTGGCGCACCCTGGTGTCGCAACATGAGGTTCGTCACTCGGCCTTGACCGCTTGCCATCGTGCCCAAAACTTCGCCAGTTTCGCGCCAGCCCATGCCTACGCCTACGCCAAAACGTCTCAACCTCGCCAGCGCCGCGCCATGCCGCGCCTTGGCCTTGTCATGACACTTCAGTGTCGACGACCAAGGACACTTATCTTTCTTGCCATTTTTAGTATTATTTCCATTGTTAAACATTTCCACTTATGGTTTTATAATAATAGAAGGTCTTTTATGGGCCATACGCCGCTGGGCGTCGTTTGCACACGAGCCCTAGGCGTGCCGCATGTCTAGCTAGGGTTTTTGGTGGTGTCTCCTCTATATAAAGGGGGCGAGACTACTTTGTTAGGGTTACACATATTATAGATCAGATTTCAAAGTCGATGAGCTCTCCTTTAATTTGGTCTTGCGCCACCCCCTTGGTTCGATTACAAACAAAGCTTTCAAACACCTTTCGATTCACCATTGTTGGTTGATTCGAGCAATCATCACATTGGTTCGAGTATTCTTGAGATCCATAACATTGGATCTCATGATTGTCAAGTCTTACGCTACGTTTGAGATACAATACATGTGCCAAGTCAAGATCCGAGGCGTTCTTGGAAATAGGGTCGCATCAGCAACATACTAGCCCTCACTTCCTCAAACTTTTCAGTATATTTCTCAATATCATTAATCTAAGCATGTTTGTTAAACTCCTCAACCACTTTTACACCTTACTTCTCTCCAAATCGGACACAAACTGCCTCACTGAATTCCTTCGAAGACAGATTCCCTTCTCGCATCAAGAATCCATGTGCCCAAATGCCCTATTATCAGCCCTACCATTTATGTACATCGAAGCCACCTCAATCTTTTCAGATTCAATGACCCCAAATTTTCTAAAGTATTTTTATGTTTTCCTTACCAAACTCCTAGGATTCAATCCATCAAAGAAATGAAAATCAAGTTTTGGAAAGCGTTGATTACCTCGAAATCTAGATCCCCGTGATGAACTTCGCTCGAGATCCCGATGAACATCTTCAACTACATCTCTCTGTTATTGATCTCTTGAGACTCGATCTTGATTCCCATTCCCACTGAATATTGGTTATGGACGTGTGTCACTGCTCAACCTTGGACCACCCTCCATTGCTTTGAAAAGACGCCCCATATCACGATTGAGATTGTTCATCATCTCCGACAGATTTTTCATCTGCATGTCTCCCATCTTTTGAAAGTTTCTCAATTCCTCGAGCGTTTTCTCCATTTTAGCACTCCGTTCGTCCAATTTCTCCTTCTGCTGGTCCAATTGTTGATTCGTCTCTTCTATAGCATCCGCCATTTTGCTAATTTGCAAATCTGTTTTCCGCTCTTCTTCTAACGTTTTCATTCCTGTTCCATGCGCCATTGCCAAGGATACGTTGCTCTAATACCAAATTGTAAGATTCTAAGATAGATTTGTGGAATTCATAGACTAATATGATGAATTAGATTGAGATCATAGATAGATTAAGGGTAGAGAAAGGGAAGAGAGGAAGAATAGAGAGAAACAGGATTTTCTGTTATTCATTGATGCCTTCTACAAAATCTGTAATGTAACTAGTTACTAGTTTTATCTGTCGTGTCATGCACGATCGTATGGATTTAATATTTAATTTATTTAATGAATGATTTTAATTTAATGTAAAAAATAAAAATAACTTATTTGTTATAAATATTTTATATTTGTTATAATTTGAGATGGGACCAAAATAATTAAAGTGAGCCCAATATGATTTGATGGCCTAATGATAATTTATTTATGAAAAAGTATAGATTGAGGTTCAATAGAGAACAAATAAGTATGAGAGAACAAGAGAGCAATTGTAGGCCATTGGATCTTAATGAAATAGAGGGTTGAGATTGAAAGTTAAAAATGAGCCATAATTGAGCAAATCATGTCCATGTAATTATAGGGAAGGAAAAGATTTTATTCTACAAAGAAAAATCAAATCAAAATTAAAATCATGGCAGTTACAAATTTAGCAAATCATGTCCACGTTCAGCTTTCGCCCCTTCTCCGTCTGACAGCTTTCGCCCGTTTCTCGTGCCCTAGCCCTTCTCCGGTGAGGTGCCCGACGACCACCCGTCTCCTCCTTCACTCCCCCCCGTCCAGCACGGATCCCCCCTCCAAATCCGGCACCTCGTTGTCTCTTCTCGCGCCCGTCGGTCCCCATCGCCAGTCCCGTCGTTCCCTACGCCCAGGCTTGCGGACCCCCCTACGCCGGTCCCGTCGTTCCCTACGCCGGTCCCGTCGTTCCCTACGCCCCAGCATTCGGTCCTTCCCCGCCCAGGCTTGCGTCGCCCGCCGGCTTTCGATCCACTTGCCCCTCATCGTTTGCCCTCACTGCTCGCACCTCGCCTTCCCGCTGATCATCGCATTCGGCCCCGATTGTACAAGCTCGCTCGTCGCCTTATATTCAGGAATACCGATTGTATATAAGATAACATTACATGTATATAGACATAAATACGGTGTATACAATGAACATTTATACATGTTTACGAAATACAAATAGCATATACATTAATAAAGATGTTTTATACAGAGTTAGGACATATATATACACATAGTGTATATAGATCACAAGTGTATGTAACATAGAGGTCATGGGTATAGAAATGTATATAAATTCTAATAATTGTATATAACAATATAACTATTGTATAAGCTCGCTCGTCGCCTTATATTCAGGAATACCGATTTTTTTTAATCAAATTCAATTCTTTATTCCGCGCGGTGACCTCAAAGTTTTGTAAATTCCGCGTGGTACACAAGGTTTTTCGGAATTCCTCGTGGTGACCTCTAGGTTTTGTAAATTCCGGGTGGTAGCCTCGAATTATTATAAAAGCTAAAAGTATTTAAAATTTAGTCCTATTTTCTTACTTAATTGCATAAAATCACCTTTGTTTTTTTATAAAAAAAAACTACCTAATTTTATTACTTTTAGAAAGAAAAATTAAAAAAAACTTAAAATTTACAGATAAATAATGACACTACATATTATTATTTAATAAAATCACCCCGTTTTCATTTTTTTAAAATCAACCTTTTAGAATTTCTATCACCATTTTTATATTATCAAAGGCGCATGCAAATTTATAAAAAAAATCAACCTTTTCAAACATGGCTAGGACTTAAATTTGATTTTTTTAATTATAAATAGGATATTCATAAATATATTTTTCTTAGAAAAATGAGATTGTTTTTGAGATTAGAAATACCACAATAATACTTAGAAGATATAAATTTACACTCAAAAGTAAATTCATGGATAGAAAAAGAAAAATTAAGAATAAATAGATAAATAAGAAAAAATATTATAAAAATATTTAATTGTAAATTTGATAAATAGTATGTATGAAAATTAAATAGATAAAGAGTAATTTAATAGAAGAGAAATTAAATAGTATGTATGAAAATTAAACGAATTAGATAACTAGGAATTAGACAGAAAAAATAATTTTATAAATCTTCAATATTATATTGGATGAGATAAATAATAAATATAAAATGGGTGATAGAAATTCTATAAGGTTGATTTAAAAAAAATGAAAACGGGTTATTTTTTAATATAATAATATGTAGTGTCATTATTTATTAGTAAATTTTAAATTTTTTTAATTTTTTTTCTAAAACTAATAAATTGGGTAGTTTTTATAAAAAAAAAATAAAGGTGATTTTATGCAATTAAGTAAGAAAATAGGGATAAATTTTAAATAGTTTTAACTTTTATAATAATTCGAAGCTATCTCATGCAATTTGCAATAGCTCGAGGTCACCACGCGGAATTTCAAAAAAATTTGTGCACTACGCGGAATTTACAAAACCTCGAGGTCACCACGTGGAATTTCCCAAAATCTTTTATATAAAAATTTAAAAACATAATTAATAAGAAAAAATGAAAAATATAAATAAAAATTAATTTTTAAATATAAAGTAGGATCATAATTAAAAAATCCAAAATATTTAGTTTTAATATATAGTCACGAATTTGACGAGGTGCGACACGCGAGAACCAATAGCGCGTCGTGTACTGGTGTGACGTCTTTCGTTCTGGTTGGAGAGACTTGGACCTCATAATTTCGTCTGGCAACCTAATTTCGAAGTACCCTCTCTTGTCTAGTATAATTAGTAAAACCCATCCCCTGCCCCCCAGGCCATTCAAGCTCAACCCTGGTTACCGAATTTCCCCAAACCACCAGTCTCCACTTTTAATTTGTGGGACACCCATCAAGATCTCTCCAGATTGGGTTGGGTGTCTCCGTATTCTCAACTTGCTAATTAAATAGTTGTTGAATTGTGTCGAGTGTCAAGGGAAATGGCGGGTGCTCTGACGGTTGCGGGCTCGCGGGTTGTTGATACAACGCACTCTTCTTCGCCGTTCTTGTGCGTGGACACTTTTCCTTGTTCCACGATGAGTCTCATGAAGGGCGGGGGAGAAATGACGAGAGTACCCTTGTGTAGAAAGACCTCCTCGCCATTGCAATCATTGCAGCTGGGAAGCTCTTTTGTTGAGTCTGGGAAAGCGCTGCTTCGCGGGGCCGTGAATGGGAGATTAAATAGGAAGCAGAGCAAGTCTCCCAGGAGGCTTGTGATAGTAGACGAACTTGCTGGGCAGTATGAAGACAGCTTCGAAGATGTTAAAACGGTTTGAATTCCCTTTAATTACTATTCGTTTCGTATAATCAGCAAGTTTCTAAGCATGGCTGAGATTTTTTTTCCTTCTCCATGCAATTAGATTATTTTTTAGCCAGATCTCGTTGAGTTTATCAATAGATAGAGGAGAGATCGAATATAGTTTACACATACATATTAGTAATTATAGTTTTTTAATAGGGTTCTGATTCTCTCCAAAAGACAATTGGATTTCAAAATGTCAAGGTTTCGAGGTTCTGATGAACTTAATTTGTGGTAACAAAAATTGTAATAATATTATAAGAAAAGAAAGGAATCCCGCGTTTTGGAAAGAAATCCTGTGTTTTTTGGGGAAAAAAAGAATTGATTTCAAAATATGTCAAAGTTCGGCGGGCCATATGCAGGCGCCGGAGAGGAGACCATACAGGCCCATCACATAAGCCCATGGGGGTTCCATCCTAAAACCAATTGGTGATAGGATGAGTAAGCCAATAGTATATATTTAGGCAATTCATTCTTCATATTGCCGATGTGGGATAGATATCTTCACAAAAATGTTAAAAGATTTTTTTTCTTCTCCATTCCTACTAGTTTTCCACATAATTCAGTACTCAATCTGATCTGCTCATGCCCTTGGAGTTGGAGCATCATATTGAAGTCATTTTATGGGTGCTGATAGATGGACATTAATGTGCTCTACTTTTATGCAGCAAATGATTAATTATTTCACTTACAAGGCTGTGAGGACTGTCCTGCACCAGCTTTATGAGATGAACCCACCTCACTACACATGGTTTTACAAGTAAGTTGATGATCTAGCTAACTGCATGGATGGAACTGATAAACACAAACAACTTTAATTCTGAAGACAAGATCAAGAAGTAATTTGGGATGTAGCTAATCTGTATTCAATGTACCCTATATTATAATTAATTGCAGCTAGCTCTATACATGAGCCCTCAGCTCTCACACATAGCATCTGATTCTGAAGGATAATACGGGCTAAAAGTTCTGCTTCATGTGACAGTTTTGTAGCATCAAATAAGCCTGGAGATGGAAAGCGTTTTCTTAAAGTCCTCGTAAAGGTAAACACATACAGTGTAGGTGTGGTTTATTCATCTGTACGTGTGATTGGTTTTATGATCCTAGAATTACTGTTAGTTTTGTATACTTGTAGCCGACTTGTACAGTGTATGTATGTTTGTATGCATTGAGATCTTGCAGAGACCAAGCGCTTAACATTATCTGTTTTTGATTTTGCAGGAGAATCAAGAGCTCGCAGAAAGAGTTATGACAACCCGTCTTCACCTCTATGGAAAATGGATTAAGGTATTCATGCATCTCGATCTAATCTTTGTACCAAGTCTTTCCCTTCCGCCTGATTCAAATCTAGATGAAGATTTAATTTGAACCAACTTGTACTTAATTAGCACATACCCAACACATATGGCACTTAACTATTCAAGATTATCAAAAAGCCAAAAACCAAATGGGTTTGATCTGTTTCTTATGTTTCAACCTAGAAATGCAATCATGCTGAGATATACAAGGAGATCTCAGATGAAAACTTGGAGCTGATGCGTGAGAGGCTTAAGGAAACCGTCATATGGCCATCAGACGATGCAAACCCAGACATGATTGCTTGACTTATTCCAAAATCATCTCTATAGCGTAATCTCTTTTGATGTTGATGATTGATCAAAGTGTTTGTTCTCTTCTGGGTGCACCTTCCTTCGGGGGTCAATGTATTTTTGTTGTCAAACTCCAGATATGTGCTCATAGGAGAAAATTGTACATAGGGTAGGGCGGTAGACTTACTCTTCATTTTCTTTCAGTACATTCTTGGCAGATGTAATTTAATAAGATTTTACTAGTTGTCCCCGTCGTGCCCTGCACGACTATAAATTGATATTTTTTTAGATATACTATAAAAAAGATATTAATAAATAATAATATAATATAAATAATAATTGTGAATTGGTGATTTATATAAATTGTAAAAAAAAGCATGATTCTAAATTAAAGATTTTGATAACAAAAATGAAAATAATGGGACATTTAATATGGATTGGCAAATAAAATTGACTTGACATATTATAGGATAAGATCTCGGTATATATTATATGATAAAATCTCTCTACATATTTATATTATAGGATAAGATCTCAGTATATATTTATATGAGTTTTTTGGGTAGATTATATTGGAGAGTTATTAGGATCATAAATATATGGTAAAAAATATTTTAATATGTAAATAAATTTTCAAAAAAAACATTGTAATCCAATATAAAAAAATTAAAAAAATTGATTGATATGTATAGATTATGTGGCAATATGATGTGTACATAATATATAAGTGATATGGAAAAAAATTTACATGTGGACTATGACATGGAATATTTATAAAAACGTCTAAATTATAAGAAAATGATACGTGTAAAAATATGAGGTGGCTTAATATAGGATCGACATGTGGCGAAATCCTAGGTGGCGTAATGAGAAGGCTCCAAATCTTATTGCTTTTATATATATATAATTAGATTCTATTATATATTGAGGATTTGTTCATTCCGAGGTAAATGATTTGGTATAAAGATAGTGGTTAACCCTGTAACTTCTCCTCAGATTTCCATCTGGATAAGCTCTGGGTTTTGTTTCGCAGAAATTTTGCTTTCCATATCATCTTGAAATGTTATGCATGGCTATCTTTTACTTTTTCCTCGCCATTCCGTTCTCGAATTTATATGTTTGTTTACAGCGTATAGGCTCCCATTAATAGTTGTATATTTTTACTTTCGAAAAGGATAAATTGCATAGTTTTCTTTTTTTTTTGGGTCGAAATTGCGTAGTTTCCTTAGTTGGTCGTCAACTTCCAGAGTCATTTCGTACGTGTGCCACTATTCTCTTCAGTTTTTAGAAAGTCACAAATTCATAGAAATCTTATAAAACTATATATAATTATATATGCCCTACTTGTAAGTGAATGGCGAAATGAGTCAATAGGTGGGAAAATGTCTATCGTGTACGTAGGAGAAATTGACTTGTGTAGTCAACTATTCAGTGTGAAGGAAAGATAGGATCAAAACTTTCCTAGAACATAAACAATATTATCCTATTTTACATATAAGATAATATTAGGTGGGAATACTATGACATCCTTATACGGTTATACCCTATAACGTAGGAGGGCGTTCTAGTGATTATAAGACTTATAGTGAGAAATGAGAACAACAAATAGCAATTGCATTATAAATCAAGGGTGGAAATTAAAAGAGAGAAATATAATGGACGGATTAATGAGTGACATTTTGGATAAATATTAATTTAGCGTTTCTCTTCTCCGACGAGCTCGGCAGACACCGCTGTCGCCGAAGGTATCTCTTCATTTCATTCATCGTTTAAAATTAGGGTTCTAGCGATTTACAACCACAAAGGTCCATTGTTTGGGCTAAATTGAGGCGAATGAATGCTGAATATGCCATTGATGTGATTGAATGAATTGTTTCTGCTAAAATCTAGGGTGCTAAATTGATGTGCTGAAATCTAGGCGATTGAATGAACTGGATTGATGTGCTAAAATCTAGAGTGTTGGATTTGTGCTGGATTTATGAATTGTTTATCTCCCACTGTATTATTTCAGTTTCGGCTTCAATGAATTGATTGAATAAATTGTTTATTTCCCACTGCATTAGTTTTCTCTTGTTAATTAGTGTTTGTAAATGGAAAATTCTACAAGAACCCAATGGATGTGGTGGCAGAAGACTTCCTCTTCAAAGGCCTAAACATAGCAGGATTTTGTCCAAGTCCGTTTGCTCAAGTCTGTTTTGTATTTTCTGTTGCGCCCCATGCCTTTTTAATTATCTAATTTGGATTGAACTAGATTTATGTTGTCGCAATCTAGGGTTTTGTTCATTTTTTACCTTCTCGAACTTGCTGAATATGACACTGGTTTTTTATCGTTGTTTTTTCTGTTTTTCAGCATGAAATCTGCTTGTTTTTATAGTTTTCATGAGTTCCTTGCTAGAACTTTGTTGCTTGACTTGTATTTAGTCAATTTCTTTATAAGTTCTATCAAATGTGGAGTTCTTGCTGTCAAATTTTGTTCTAGATTAGCCTTATTTCAGCTTTTGATTTGTGTTTAGTCATAGAAGGTATTATTTAAAGGCCTAGGTTCATGCTATTGCTTAATAAGGTTCATGCTATTGTATAATATGGTTCATGCTATTGTATAATAAGTTATTATTAGATTTGCACCATGTTATTTGGTCAAAAGAGCACCTGATGTTGATTTTAATGTGTTTGTTCAAGTACACTACAAGGAAAACAAAATGAAGAACAAGTAGTTTGTTTAGGTACAGTACGGGGAAAACAAAATGAAGAAGAAGTAGTTTGTTTAGGTACAATACAAGAGAGAGAAATTCGAAGCAAGAATGATCAAGACAAAGGTTAATGAAGTAGTTTTTTACAATTTCACGGTATTTATCATTAAGCTTAATGTGTGGTTCATAAAAAATGTCGTAGTGGTTCATGTTTGCAAATGATATGGTTTATTCTTTAGTATTGACATGTCCCATGTATAAATATAGGTCATAAGGCTCACTCGTTTTATTGCCTTGTTGCATTCTACTTTGCGGGTTAGAAGAGAACAATCACATGGCTTGCATATGATGTGGTGTTTGTGTAAAATCATTTATCTCTTTAAAAGCCTATTAGCTCAAATGGTAGAGCAATGTGCATGTGCACATAGATGTGGGTTCAAATCTCATATAGGTTAATTCTATAAACGCTTTATATATTTTGGTTCATTATAACTCTTCTTTCGGTTCATGATTTTGTAAACTCGAACTCATAATAGTTCATCTTACAGTTCATGTCTTTTAAGTCATACTAGTTGTAATTTTGGTTCATGACATTTGTTCTTTTGGTTCATAGTACATTAAAGTTTGGTTCATAATATTTCATCTTACAGTTCATGTCTTTTAAGTCATACTAGTAATTTATGTTCATGACATTTGTTCTTTTGGTTCATAGTACATTAAAGTTTGGTTCATGCGTTTTTAATCGTACTTGTTATTTCAATTTATTTCAATTTATACTTGTAGGTTGATTGAATACTAACTATGATTTTAAATTATATTATTATTATAATAGCTAATTGGAAGCAGTGGAATGTGGAAATAACTACAAGTGCTATGTAAATGGAAATGGTCCATTTTGAGAAAACAATGTAAAAGATTGACCCTTGATTGTTTGTTGCATATGGTGCATTTTGTTGAATGCATAAGCTTATTTTACTCAATGGATTAAACATTTTTTTAATGAAATTACATGTTCCAACATTTTCATTATTTAATCTCATTGACAAATAACATGAATATCTAATGGTTTTTGCTCGATGTTGATCTTTGAGTGATATAAATGTCATAATCTATAAGGTTAACTTAAATTGTGTATTTTACATAGATGGGTAAAAATATTTTAGACTTTGAAATCTGTTTCACAAGCATTAATTACGCGGTTTATAGTGTTCAACATGAAGGTTCATAGTGTTCAACATGAAGGTTCATGGATTTTAAATAATCAGTTCATTTAACAGAAAATGCATAAAATTTGTAAAGAAGAAATTCGGCTCGTTCGGTTCGACGTGAAGTCTAAAACAACCTTAAAAGCAATTACAATGTAGCAAAGTGATTTGTCAAACACAAACTAAGATAAAAAACAGACAACTTAATCCCAAAACACATAACAACTACTAAAAAGACAAATAGAGAACTATAACTTCAATGTTTAATCTTGGGAATGAAATAAGAACAATCTTGTGATAAGTAAACAATGTACGCATCACTAGATTCTTTAGTTTCATCCAATAGAACTCCATCAATACTAGCATCATTATCAAGACCCTTCAATTGAACCCCATCAATACTGACATCATTATCCGAATGAGACAAGTTAGGATGATCGGAACTTGATGAACAACCTACAATAAAAGGGGAAAAAAGTGATCTTGTAAGAATGTGCAAAATACCGTTTTTCATTTGGTTCACAGATATTGTCATTGTGGTTAATTATATTAAACAAGAAGGTTCATTGAAAATAATAACGCGGTTCATATAAAATAACAATATGTATTGTAAGTGAAGCGATCTAGCAAAGGTCACAAGGGTACTAATTGCCGATTCAAAACAATCTCCTACTAGTCAATGTAGATAACTAGGGATAGACATATATGATGATGCTCAGAATAGCGAAGCAAGAGGTGGGCCCGAGGTATGAGGGTCAAACCAGGTCAAAGGGACCCCCGAGGATGATCCTGGGACCCACAACCGCACCCACTTATTTTAACAAAATTCCTACCCCACGAGATCCCCCTCGACCTCGGAGCGAGGTCTCGACCTCGTAACCGACTCTACCTGCGCCCGCCCACCATGACCACTCAGCGAACGCCGCTCTTCAAGCCAATCACCGGCGGCCTCGCCTCTAGGCCAATCAGAGCCCTTGATCTCGAGCGTCCCACATCGGACAAACAACCAAAACTCGACTCCCCAATCCTCTATAAATAGAGGAGATTCTCGAATGGAAAAGGGGTCGAAAAACATCTTGAACTCAAGAACTTTCTTGCTCGTTGAAGATCGACGTGATCGGAACACCGTTAAAAGGCCTCGCAATAGACAAGCGAAGTCCACAAAAAAGCTTCAAGTCTCACAGAGTCTCCGCTCACATCAAAGACCTCGCTACACCACCTCGCAAGCCTCTTACACCTCGCTCTACCTCACATCAAAGACTCCGCAACTCAACCTCGCTCAAAGGGACCGGCAAGCGACGCTTAGAGCTAGCTGGCCACTGGGGGATCTCGGACATTGTTAGGTCGAGATCTCGGATAATCGTAGGAGGTGAAGGGTGTAATTCTCAAATAATCTGTTGGCCTCGTGGGCCTGTAAACCTCGCTGTAAAGAAAATCATAAATAAAGAAGCAAGTGTTTGCACTTTCGAATATAATAATCTCGTGTCTTGTCTTCTAGCGAGCCTTTCATTTCGGGTTTCATCACTGGCGCCGTCTGTGGGAACTTCTTCATCCTAAGTAGTCCCTCGATTCGTGCAAAACCTTGGCTTCAATTCCCTCAAAATGGCTTGCCCAAACAATTTCTTCCCTCAACACCCCGACAACATGCCAGAAACTACGCAATGGACAGCCGCGGGACCTCCGGGCTGCCCGTTCATGGTCCCTCCGGGATGGACGTACGTCGCCCCGCAAAATCCATTCCCCTTCCAAAGCCTCGAGCAGGGCGGCGAGCCCCCGAACCCATATTCCTACCCGACTTATGGGCAACACCAGCAGGGCTTCGCCCCTTCGTACGTTCCCTATCCCCCCCAGGGTGAGCCGCACTCCGAGTATGTCCCCGCGTACGTCCCTAGGCGTGCGCATGAGCCCGAGTCCTCCACCAACGGCTCGTCGACAGAGAGACCTCCCCGAGATCCCATGCAGATCTCGCGGTCCCGATCGCGTCGATCGAGGCTGAAGGAGCCAGAGTTGTCCGAAACAGCGGGGAGCGCGATGCACTACCCGAGGTCTCGATCGCATAATTCGAGGCCACCGCCCCAAAATCAGGAGGAAGCCAAGATCACCTCCCCGTTCATGGACGCGATCCGGAACGCGCCCATGCCCAAGGGCTTCTTGAGGCCGCAAATGGGGCTTTATGACGGTTCAGCGGACCCCGAGGAGCACGTAAAACACTTCGCGGTCCAGATGAACGTCAATGCTTACAATGACGCGATATTCTGCAGGGTTTTCCCCACCACCCTGGAAAAGGCCGCGTTGAGATGGTTCTCAAGCAAGAAGGTCGGCTCCGTGACCTCGTTCGCCCAACTGTGTGATTCCTTTGTCACGCACTTCAGCGGCTCCAGGAAGCGCAAGAAGAACATGCGGGACCTCCGCGGGATCGAGCAGGGGGAGAGCGAATCCTTAGGCGCTTTCTTCACAAGGTTCACGACCGCGGTGGCGGAGATCGCGCACGTCGACGAGTCGTCGGTGCGCTACACCCTCATGGGCAACCTGCGCATCGGGGAATTCAAAAACCGCATTTTTATAAGAATCCGGAGACATACGAAAGCTTGTGCGCCCGAATCACGGCCCAAGTATACGCCGAGGATGCCGCCAACCAGAGTTCGCGACCATGAATTGACAAAGAGATCGTCGCCGAGGCCAAGGGGAAGGCAAAGGTGGTCGCGCCGGCCGCGCGCGATGCGTATGTGACGCAGGCACACAACCCCAACAACAACAACAACAACAACAGAAACAACAACAATAGCTGGAACAATGACAACAACAACAATAACCGGAACAACAACCGTGGAGGCGGTGGCGGAGGCTGGAACTGCTTTGGCAGGAGACCGCGGGGTTACCGAGGCAAGGGAGGTCCCGCATATGACCCAAATGAAAAGGGTCGTGCCAACCCCGCATCGGGAGCCAACATTGAGCCGCGAGGCCCAAGTCAGACCCAGGCTAACAACAACAACAACGTCGAGCAACAGGCGCCCGCGAAGCAAGCCCGGTCGGGACAGGCAACGGCGCCCGATGGGTACATCCATACCATCTCGGGCGGACCATCACCGGCTGGGTCAACCCAGGCAGAGCGGAAGAGATACGCGAGGGAAAGCCATCATGAACCCTCGGTGTTCAGCGTCGCACAAACCTCGCGCGCCCACGTAGGTTTGTCCTTCTCGTCAGATGATGCCGAGGGGCTTCACATGCCACACTCCGACACCATGGTGGTCCACGCGCAGATGGGCTCAAAGATGGTTAAGCGAGTACTAGTGGACACGGGATCCTCTGTGGACATCATGTACTATGGCGCGTTCGAGCAATTGGGCATCTTCGAGACCTCCTTGAATCCCTACGCTGGGAAACTCACCTCCTTCTCGGGAGACGAAGTCGACGTGGCCGGACTCATCGACCTCTGGATGACGCTCGACACCGGGTCCCCCAGGAGGACCGAAATGGTGGAGTTCACAGTGGTGCGCCTGCCTTCGGTGTGGAACGCAATCATTGGGAGGGTCTCCTTGATGAAGTTCCAGGTGGTAGTTTCTATCTATCACTTGAAGATGAAGTTCCCCGTCGATGGCGGGGTTGGAGAGGTAAAGGGCAATCAGGAGGAAGGTCGCGTTTGCTACGCAACCTCTGCAAAGCAAAAGTTCCCGGTGTTCATGGTGGAATCTCCCGGCGAGGCCGACCTCGAAGTCCGGGATTTCACAGTCCCCACTCCAGAGCCGAAAAGAAGGGTGATATCCCCTTTCGAGAGCGAGTCCGAGAAGATCTACCTCGGGGAGTGCCTCTCGGGGGCATCGGCGACGTCGCTAGAAGCCTTGCTCGCAGGGTCCCGCGACGTTTTCGCTTGGACTGCGAAGGACCTCCGAGGTGTCCCGCGGACCGTAGCCCAGCACTCCCTGAACGTCGACGTCACCACCCGCCTTGTGGTGCAGCGACGAAGAAAAATGAACGAGGAAAGGGCAAGCGCCGCAAATGACGAGGTGGCAAAATTGTTGGCTGCGGGGTTTATACGCGAGGTCCAATACCTCCTGTGGTTGTCCAACGTCGTGCTTGTCAAAAAAGCCAGCGGGAAGTGGAGAATGTGCGTCGATTTCAAGGATCTCAACAAAGTCTGTCCCAAAGACAGCTACCCCTTGCCCTTGATCGACGAGCTCGTTGACTCAACCGCAGGTCACGGGGTTTTGAGCTTCCTCGACGCATACTCGGGGTACAATCAGGTCCTGATCAACCCGCGAGAAGAGGAGGAGACATCCTTCATCACCCAGCGCGGCACTTATTGCTACAAAGTCATGCCGTTTGGGCTGAAAAATGCGGGGGAAACCTTTCAACGCCTTGTCGACCGCGTTTTCAAGAGCCATCTCGGACGGAACGTGTCCGCTTATGTCGACGATATCGTTGTCCGGAGCAAGACCCTTGAGGAGCATCTGGTCGACCTACGCTGAGGTCTTCGCAACTCTCAGGCACAACCGCCTCAGCCTGAACCCCGAGAAGTGCGTCTTCGGCGTGTCATCGGGAAAGTTCTTGGGCTTTATGATTAGCGAACGGGGCATCGACGTAAACCCTGCCAAGGTCGAGTCGATCCTCTCCATGAGGTCACCACGGTCTCGCACCGAGGTGCAACGGCTTAACGGCGCTGTCAAACTACCTTGGGAGGTTCTGCTCCCGTTTGGCGGAAAGATCCCTCCCCTTTTTCGCGGCTCTCAAGCAGAATGACAAGTTCGTGTGGGACGAGAATCTGGAGCTCGCCTTCTCTGAGCTAAAGGCCTTCTTGACAAAGCTCCCCACACTATCGCCCCCTCTGGCGGGTGAAGACTTGCAACTTTATGTGGTCGTCAGCCCCGAGACGGTCAGCGCGGTGCTCACCAGAAAGGCCACGCACCCAGTTTATTTCGTGAGCCGTGTGCTCCAGCCCGCGGAGCAGCGATATTCCCCAGCCGAAAAGATGGCGCTGGCGGTTGTGACCGCCGCAAGGCGTCTGCGCCCTTACTTCCATGCGCACCCCATCCAGGTCCTGTCTGACCTCCCACTTCGACAAATCCTCCACCAGCCTGCCCTCTCCGGGCGAATGACGAAGTGGGCAGTCGAGCTCTCCGAGTTCGACATCAGCTACCTCCCAAGAACTGCCATGAACGGGCAGGCCCTCGCTGACTTCATGGTGGAGGTCACTTTCCCCGAAACAGAAACAAGATCGGAAGAGTGGAAGGTGTTCGTCGACGGCTCGCGATGTGACGCCGGTGGTGGGGCTGGCGTATTCCTCGTTGGGCCCTCGATCGAGATGGAGTACTCACTTAACTTCGCCTTCGACGCCACCAATAACGAGGCCGAGTACGAAGCCATGATCGCGGGAATCGAGATGGCGCTCCTCAGTGGGGCCCGGAAAATCAGGGTCTACACCGACTCCGAGTTGGTAGCGCGCCAGCTCAACGGTCAGTACGACACCAAAACGGGGTTCCTGCTCGCGTACCGAGAAAAGGTCAAAGCCTTGGTGTCATGCCTGGAAACCTTCGCGGTAGAGTCCATCCCTCGAACCTCGAACACCAAGGCAGACGCGCTAGCAAGGTTAGGATCCGCCCTTCCCCTTGAGGTGGGGAACCGCGTGATGGTAGAGCGAAAACTCTCGCGGAGTGTGAACAGCGAGGTTCTATCCGTCACCGCGGAGGATTGGAGGATCCCGATAACACGGTATATGGAAAGCGGGGTCCTCCCAGAGGACCCCGCGCAGGCCAGGAAGCTGAAAATGTAGGCGGCGCGGTATTGCGTCATAGGGGGTTGCCTTTATCGCTGAGGCTACGCCGAACCCAACCTACTGTGCGTCCCGACCGAGTCGACGGAGCACATCCTCTATGAGGCCCATGAAGGGGTCTGTTGCGGCCACCCCGGATGGCGAACCCTTTCGCATAAGATCGCCCACTTGGGGTACTTCTGGCCCACCCTCCGGCAAGACGCAAGGGACTATGTCCAGCGATGTGATGGATGCCAGAAGCACAGTAACCTCTTGCACTGACGCTTCGCTCCATCCACGCACCGTGCCGCTTCGCGATGTGGGGGATGGACATCCTCGGCCCCTTCCCCAAGGCCCCCGGTCAGGTGCGGTATATCCTGGTCATCGTCGACTACTTCACGAAGTGGGTTGAGGCACAAGCAATGGCGAAGATCACGGGGACTAAGGTCTGCGACTTTCTGTGGAAGAACCTTGTTTGCCGCTTCGGCGTTCCCATGACCATCATGACCGACCATGGCCCCCAATTTGATTGTGAAGAGACCCGGAGATTCTGCTCAGAACTCGGCATAACCCTCAAGTTCTCCTCCGTGGCCCATCCTCAGTCCAACGGCCAGGTAGAAAACGTCAACGCCCGCATCCTGTCCGATCTAAAAAAGCGGTTGGGCATGGCTCAAGGTCGTTGGGCAGAGCTTCTCCCGCTCGTCTTATGGACGTACCGCACCACCGCGCGCCGCGCGACTGGAGAAACGCCGTTCGCCATAACCTACGGGGCAGAGGCCCTAGTCCCGGTAGAAACCCTGGTCCCATCGGCGAGGATGTTCGATTTTGATGAAAAGGAGAACGAGGCCAATCTCAGGGTCGAGTTGCTCTTCCGCGACGAGCTACGCGAAGTAGCCGACCTTCGCTCCAGGGAATACAAGCGCCGCGTGGCAGTTTACCACGACAAGAAGGTGAGACCTCGGCCCCTGGCCACAGGCAATCTCGTCTTGAGAAGAACTGAAGGTGGCAAACTGGACCCCAACTGGGAGGGACCATACATCCTCGGGGAGGAGGTCGCTCCCAGAGCCTTTAAGCTCAAAGACAACGAGGGGCGAACCCTCAGTAAGACGTGGAACGTCGACCGGTTAAGGAAATATTTCGTGTAAACTCTCTGAACTCCGTTACTGCTTTTTGTGAATAAAGGGTTGTGGGACTTTCAAAATCTCTCTCAAAAATAAAAACTCCGGGTTAAAAGTCCATCCCCCGCTTGGGGTTGGAGATTTTCGTTAAAAGTCCAAACCTCGCTTCACGCGAGGTGTTGGAGAATTTCGTCAAAAGTCCATCCCTCGCTCCCCGCTTGGGGTTGGAGATCTTCGTTAAGTCCAAACCTCGCTTCACGCGAGGTGTTGGAGAATCTCGTTAAGTCCACCCCTCGCTCCCCGCTTGGGGTTGGAGATCTTCGTTAAGTCCAAACCTCGCTTCACGCGAGGTGTTGGAGAATCTCGTTAAGTCCATCCCTCGCTCCCCGCTTGGGGTTGGAGATCTTCGTTGAGTCCAAACCCCGCTTCACGCGAGGTGTTGGAGAATCTCGTTAAGTCCATCCCTCGCTCCCCACTTGGGGTTGGAGATCTTCGTTAAGTCCAAACCTCGCTTCACGCGAGGTGTTGGAGAATCTCGTTAAGTCCATCCCTCGCCTCCCGCTTGGGGTTGGAGATTTTCGTTAAAAGTCCAAACCTCGCTTCACGCGAGGTGTTGGGGAATCTCGTTAAGTCCACCCCTCGCTTCCCGCTTAGGGTTGGAGAATCTTGTTAAGTCCAAACCTCGCTTCACGCGAGGTGTTGGAGAATCTCGTTAAGTCCATCCCTCGCCTCCCGCTTGGGGTTGGAGATTTTCGTTAAAAGTCCAAACCTCGCTTCACGCGAGGTGTTGGAGAATCTCGTTAAGTCCATCCCTCGCCTCCCGCTTGGGGTTGGAGATTTTCGTTAAAAGTCCAAACCTCGCTTCACGCGAGGTGTTGGAGAATCTCGTTAAGTCCATCCCTCGCCTCCCGCTTGGGGTTGGAGATTTTCGTTAAAAGTCCAAACCTCGCTTCACGCGAGGTGTCGGAGAATTTCGTCAAAAGTCCATCCCTCGCTTCCCGCTTGGGGTTGGAGATTTTCGTTAAAAGTCCAAACCTCGCTTCACGCGAGGTGTTGGAGAATCTCGTTAAGTCCATCCCTCGCCTCCCGCTTGGGGTTGGAGATTTTCGTTAAAAGTCCAAACCTCGCTTCACGTGAGGTGTTGGAAAATCTCGTTAAGTCCATCCCTCGCCTCCCGCTTGGGGTTGGAGATTTTCGTTAAAAGTCCAAACCTCGCTTCACGCGAGGTGTCGGAGAATTTCGTCAAAAGTCCATCCCTCGCTTCCCGCTTGGGGTTGGAGATCTTCGTTAAGTCCAAACCTCGCTTCACGCGAGGTGTTGGAGAATCTCGTTAAGTCTATCCCTCGCCTCCCGCTTGGGGTTGGAGATTTTCGTTAAAAGTCCAAACCTCGCTTCACGCGAGGTGTTGGAGAATCTCGTTAAGTCCATCCCTCGCTTCCCGCTTGGGGTTGGAGATCTTCGTTAAGTCCAAACCTCGCTTCACGCGAGGTGTTGGAGAATCTCGTTAAGTCCATCCCTCGCTTCACGCGAGGTCTTGGAGAATCTCGTTAAGTCCAAACCTCGCTTCACGCGAGGTGTTGGAGAATCTCGTTAAGTCCATCCCTTGCCTCCCGCTTGGGGTTGGAGATTTTCGTTAAAAGTCCAAACCTCGCTTCACGCGAGATGTTGGAGAATCTCGTTAAGTCCATCCCTCGCTTCCCGCTTGGGGTTGGAGATCTTCGTTAAGTCCAAACCTCGCTTCACGCAAGGCGATGGAGAATCTCGTTAAATCCCTCCCTCGCTTCCCGCTTGGGGTTGGAGATCTTCGTTAAGTCCAAACCTCGCTTCACGCAAGGCGATGGAGAATCTCGTTAAATCCCTCCCTCGCTTCCCGCTTGTGGCCTCGGCAAAGTCGTTGTGCGAAGTCCGGAAAAGGCTCGGGGCCTCGGCGAATCATTGAAGCCAAGCTCGAGATCTCGATACATAATCAGAAACACCCGATGTGGCCCGAATACCACAATAATTGTGACACTCGGGCCATGGGGTTGGGTAGATAATATGTGCGAGCATATACGAGAAAGCTAGAACAAACAAGCAATCATAGGGTAAGGAAAATAACATAAAAAGCTGGGGCACGTGTGCCCAGATGTTTAATTACAGGCCCCGCAGGGCCACCAGCAAAACAACAAGCAAAACAAAAAAACAAAAAAAACAGAAGCAGACAACGACATCCTTTACATCTTCGAGGCTTCGGCGGCAGGGTCGGAGGTATTCGGAGGATCTTCAGGGGCTTGAGCAGTAGGTCCTTGGGGAGTCTCCGGGGCAGGGGCGGTGATGGCAGAAGGCTGGGAGCTGGGCGCATCTTCTTGGGCGATGGCTGCCACGGTAGGCGCCTCGCTAGCCACAGTTCCATCCTCATTGAGAAAGAACTCGCACTCTCCCTCAAGCTCTTCCCCTTCAAGTTCCCCCATAGTCTCCTGATAGTTGGGGATGAAAAACTTGATGCGGGGGTCGAGGTGCCCATACTTCGCGACCGCCTGCTTTACCCCCATCCTGACGGACTGCTGGAACATCTTCCTCACACTCTCCACCATCTCGGCCTGAAAGGCCTCGGACTTCACATACCTAGGCCCCTCGAGATCCAGTTCCTTGCTGAGCTCAACAACACGCCCTTGGAGCCTGGTAACCTCCTCCTCGGCTTTCCGAAGCTCCGCCTCCTTCTCTCTGAAGAATTGGTGTTCTTCGGATAACTGGCCTTTGAGCTTTTTGACCTCGTCCTTGAAATCCCCGTTCTCATACTTCAAATCCTTGTTCTCCTCCCTCACCTTCCTCAGCTCCTCCTTGGCCCTCGAGGTGTCCTTGGCCTCGTCCGCTGCCGCGATCTCCGCGGCGCGAACGCGTTTCTCGGCCTCTGCAGGCTCTTTCCCTTCTTCTCGAGCTCGGCGTCCCGCTCTTGGAGCCTCGCCTCCATCCTGCCCAGATTCCTATGGAGAAGGACGACGCGGCCGCAGTTGTAGTTCGCGAAGAAGGTATTCTGGAGCAATAAAAGAGCACGTAAAAACAAGAACAAGAATAATACAGCCAAACAAAAAATAATGAACGAAAAAGGGCAAGATATACCATCGCGGAGTAGAGGAGGATCTCATCGTTGAGGGCTGCCTCCGAGAGGTTGTTGGCCCATGCAACCACGTCGGGCCAAACGGTCTTGTCCCAGTCTTCGGACACGCCCCGGGAAGGACCAGGGCAGTGGAACTTCTCGGCAGGAGGCCCGGTGGCCGAGATAACTCGGCTCGCGGGCCCAGGGCGTTCGACCATCACGCCCCCCGGAGTTTCCCCCTGCCCATCCTCCTTTCGTTTCTTCCTTTTCTCCCCCCGAGGAGAACCCTCGTCCTTCCTTTTGGACCCGGCCTTATCCCCGGATCCTCGAGAGTGATGGAAGGATATCCTTGCGGCGTCCCCCTTGGACGCCACCCCCCCGCTCGTCTTCGCCGCCGGCGCCTTCAACGTCGGGGTTGTCGTCTTGCTTTGCGGGGCGGAAGGCCTCGCCTGCGAGGCCGGTTCCTTTATGACGACCCCAAGTTGGCCCTGGGGTCTCGGAGCGTTGGAGGAAGAAGTCACAGGCCTTTTGCCCTGTGACTTCGAGGTAAGAGCGCCGAGTAGGTTCACTGTCAGAAAAAAAAAGAGAACGAAAAAATTAGATAAGAAAAGCAAGAAGCAAGTTAATGACAGTAATGAGACAAAATAAGCCCGCGGGGTTGTAAACCTCGCCCCTCAACTTCAAAAAGAAAAAAAAAAATCAAATCAGGGAATGTCAGGAAAGAGATTGAGTACCCTCTTTTCCCTCGCTGGGAGGGAGGCTGAGGCTCAGACCAGCCCGCTCAAGCTGGTCCTGAGAAAGATACACCTGAAACGGTGCCTGACTCGCCGTGGCGTATCGGACCCTGAGCGCCTTGAGCTCATCAACCTCCAGCGGGGTCACGCACCGAACAAATTCGCCCGGCGTTACCGAAAAATTGAGATATCTCCCGGTGGGGTCGCGAACCAAGAACTAATTCGACTTCCACGGCCCGATGTTCGAAGGGGCCGTGGTGATCTTGATAAGCGGCGTGCTAAGGTTGATAAGGCTTCGGGATCGAGTGTCTCTCCTCGCTAGGAATAAAGCCGACAGGTAGTCATGTCTCGGTCCGTCCCCAAGTTCGCGACTGCGAATCGTGTAGGCACACAGCAACCGCCAAGCGTTCGGAAACAGCTGCGCAGGGCAGATCCTCATGGCCCACAGATAATCAACAAAATGCTGGACCAAGGGCAGCCTAAAGCCCGCCTGAAGGCTGAAGAGGTGCACAACCACGCACCTGTCGTAAGACGCCAAAGAGTGACCCCCTCCTCGGGAAGCGCCAACTCAACCCCCTCGGGCCAAGCAAAGTCCTTGGCAATATCTGTAAGGTCCTTCAGCTCGAGCTCGGTGGCCACCCCCTCGGATAGACGAGCCTCGGCGGAACCCGGGGTCATGGGGATCCGTTCCTCCAGGACCCTCGGGACGCGGGACACGGTGTCGGTGATGTACGCCGCAGGGAAGCTCGGGGGCACGTAAGGAGGCGGCGCTGAGGTCGTTCCCACAACCGGCTGCGCTTCGACCTCAGTAACAACCTCGTATGGGGTAGAAGACGAAGCCATTTCAACGCCCGACGAAGTTCGAAGATGGGAGAAGCACGAATTAATAGAGACCTCGGAGTCGCTTGAAGAAGGCTCGCTGAAAACCAGCGAAGGGGACCTTGGATTCTGAGAGTCGCTGAGTTCTATGCTTCCCGCGGACTCCGAAACCTCCTCGTAAAAACCCTCTTGGACTCTGAAAGCGAAGCCGGGCGGAGGGCTAGCAGAGGCTCTCCTAGGCATGAAAAGAACGATGTCCAGGCCGCGGAAGGCTAGCACCTGGAAAAGAAAGAAGCGTTGAGACGTCGGGCACTATAACCAAGAAAAAACAATGCGAGATCAGAACCTCGGAAGAAAAGCAGCGCGAGGTCGCAACCTCGGAAGAAAAACAGTGCGAGGTCGCAACCTCGGAAGAAAAACAGTGCGAGGTCGTAACCTCGGAAGAAAAGCAGTGCGAGGTCATAACCTCGTGAGAAAGAGAAATTCCGGATCATAAGGGGCGAGGAACCACGTGGCACCCTAGGGGCTACTCTGACAAGATAGGACGGCGAGGGAGAAGTCGAAGCGCCAAAAAGGAAAAAAGTCGAAAGCGCCAGAACTAGATACCTACTAGTAGGTATCTAGTTCTGGTAGTAGGTATCTAGTTCTGGTAGAAAGGCTTTTAAGGTGGAAAGTGAGGGTAAATATACACCTTTAGATGAAAATAATTGAGCGTTCCAGATTTAAGAGGATAAGGTACACAAAAAGAGCGTTTCAGGATAACACGTCTAAAAGCATTCCAAATTTACTGATAATATAATTTTATTTACTTTTTTACGGTACGGTTACAAAAAATAAGATTGCACTTTCTCTTTCATATCTCTATTGACGGCTCCACTCCCACGCTCTCTTTCTCGCTTCCCGTTAATGGCGATTCACAATTCTGAGCAGGTTTCCGACTTCATTTGAGTAAGCGAGTTTTCCAATTTTTGTTCTAATACATTCGGTCGTTTTTTTTGTCGATTTCAGTGTTTGACCTCTAATTGAAACTCAAAGAAACCAAATTCATGTTTTTGATTTTAGGGCTTTTGCACAAACCAGGTTCATTGACGATTTTGGTGCCGATTCGGACGAGTTCTGGGTCGGAATTTGAAAGGTTTGTAAATTGATTCCGTATCCAGCCAGTATTGTTTCGATTTTATGAGTTCGGCTGTTTTCTTAGGGTTTCTTAGTGGGTTTTATGTCGATATAAATTGACGACGATGAGTGTTTTGTTGGATTTTGAAACAGATGTCTACTGAAAAGGGGAAGGGTTCCAACAGAAGAAAGCTTGTGAAAGGTATGTTGATTTGTGGAGCAGAAACATTGAATTTTAAAAAAAACCAAGTGTTGTTGCATGCCTGTTTTTTTTTTGTTTATGTGATGGTCATCTTGCTTGGATACCCTGTTATTCACTTGAACTATTGTCTGTTGCATTGGACTGTATAGTTTTTCTTAAAATTAATTAGGAACTGTTGGTGACTATTGTAGTGCATGATGCCATAGATTCAAAAAATGATGATCTTGAGTAGCTTTAAGAAATAGGTTATGGCGCATATGCTAATTAGACTTATGTAGATTAATTGTTCTAAACAGTTGGTTTGTGTGTTGTGATTTTACTGTATATTAAACGTCTTTACTGATGTTCATTGAGATGAAGGGTGATATTCAATTAAAAGTACATTGATATTCATTTTGGAAATATGTTTTAATATTCACTGTATAATATATGGCTCTACATATTAAATGATTATATTATTTTCGTATTATTTAGTATATGCCTTGATGTTCTATATTGAATGCTTTGATATTCAATGAATCTGAGTAGATGTATTAGATAATATTCACTTATTATAATGATGATATTCATTGGTTTTATGTGTGATATTCATTAACAGTAATAAAGATATTCTTTAAAGGTTGTAATTTCACACATTTGTAAACTAAATTATATTATCTGGTTATTGATGTTGTGATACTGATTGACATCACAACATCATTACTTTTGCTCAACATCATTCATCATTGTATTTGATTTTAACAGCTCATACCAAGAACATTGCTAAAGAAGACAAATCAAATTCTTTAGATATGGTGCTAGTAGAAGAGGATAGTAACATCCGTCAAAGTGTTGGTTCAAGATTGAGAAGCTCAGATGTAGAATCTAGAAGACATATTTTACTAGCGAATGGGCAACAAGATGAGCTGATAAAGAGGAAGTCAATTGCGAAAAAGCAAGTCTCGAGTACATCAAGATGTGAGTTGTAGGCATGGATTACATTTAATATATTTGATTTATGTATATTGATATGTTTTAAGTATGTAATATATGATTTGTTGCAGTTGTTGAGCAAAAGGGGGTTAATACAAAAAAGAAAGGTGTTACGCATAGGAAGAAGAAAGATGTCACTCCTGGGAAGATGAAATCAAAAGTGACTGGAAATAGTTTGGAATCGGGTGAGCTAAAAGGTGATCAAGGAAAAGGAGTTAAGAGAAAAAGGGAGAAAGTTAAAGAGAAGGTAAAAAGTTTGAAGAGTGAACAAGGCAAAGATGTGAATGAAGAATTTCCAAGGCTCCTACACAGGACCCAAACCAAATTATTTTCTGAGGCAGTTGGGAAGATGAATGAAGATCAAAAAAGTTGTGTACGTAGACTTGGGTTTGGTAGGCTGTTGGATATCCCGAATCTCTACATTCCAAGGTAATATTTAAAATAATCTATAATAGTTAGAATTATAATTTGTGCATACCTATAATGAATAATGTGTATGATAAATTGATTGTGGATTATAAAAACTAATGTGTGAAAAATAAATATGATGAATTATTAAAAAAAGATACATATTCAATTTAGCATACACACATATTCACTGATTAATGGCTACATATTTTTCAAAATATAAGTGTTGTAATTATTGGCTTTTTCACATATTTTTTATAACCAGGAAGCTATGTTATTGGCTGGTTGATCATTTTGATGCAAGGAAGGGTCATATTACAATGCCTGATGGTGAAATTATTGAGGTACGCGAAGAAGACGTGGAGATATGTCTTGGACTTCCACGAGGTGGCATAGAATTATCAAGGATTAACCCTTCTGATAATGGGGAGATTTTTGAATGGAGAAGCCATATTGATATTCAAAAGGTTAAGGATCATTCGATTAGACCCAAGGATGTGTACAAAGTAATGATGTCGAATAAAGAGGACATCAATGTGAAGGAGTTCCAGCGGGATTTCGTCGTATTCATGTACACTTGCATAATTGAACCTCATCAGAGTGGCGTAACCAACCAAAATCTAGTTTTACCGTTGGAGGCAATGGATGATGCATCAGGTATTAATCAATCCACTAATCTTATATATTTTTATATGTTTATCAATCCAATAATCTTTTGAAGTTAAAATCGAAATCATGCATTAATGACTACATTATTCAATTGCCAGGTTACAATTGGTGTGGTTTTGTGTTGAAGTGTTTAAATGATGCAAAGGAGAAATGGGAAGCAAACCGGGATGCACCTTTCATTGGGCCATTGTTATTTCTTACTGTAAGTACCCTTTACAAACATTCATTGTGTTGTTAAATTTATGTATCAATATTTCATTTGGTTATGCAGCTGTTGTATGTTGATCGGGTGGTAAACTACAAAAAGCGTGATGTTGTTCCAAGGATGTTTCCTGCGTTTAGAGGTTGGACTTATGACAAGATTTTGAATAGAGAGGAGTTTGAGTTGTCCCGGGGTGGATTCGGCAAGGGGCAAGTTGATATCAAACAAACTATACCGGAGGAGGTTACCACAGAGAGGGCCGAGAATGAAGCTGGTGATGACATGCACATAAAACAGGTTTGCATTAAAATTAATGCAGTAATAATAATATCCAAAAATATGGGTTAAAAAATGGAGATTCAAATATTAGTTTAGGTTTTCAGCTGAGTTTACTGTTAATGTTCACTAATATACATGTTGTTATTCATTAGCTGGTAACAATACTGTTTTTTTTATTTTTATGGATATGCATTATTGGAAGCCATTCAACTAAAGCATGTTACATTTCGTATATAATACTGGTTGTTTTACCAATTTTGGTTGTTTTACCAATACTGGTTGTTTTAGTTGCGTCCTTTTAATTTTCACATTTGGCATTCACACAGAACATGCATTCATTTATATAAATGTTGATATTCATTCAATTATGAATTGATATTCATTGAGTTAAATATTGATATTCATTCAAAGTCAGTTTTTATTATATCCAATTCACTGTAATTTTTTTTTCTTTGTCTTCAATGATAGTATTCATCGATATTAATATGTATATTCATAGCTATATTCATTGATATTCATAGATGTATACTAGTATTTTTAATTTGATGATGGTATTCATCGATGGTAATAATGATATTCATTCAAATACTCATTGATATTGATAGTAGTTTTATAGATATTATAGGTTATCATTTTTGGTATTCATTGATATTAATGATGATATTCATTCAGGTCTGAATGGATATTCAATGAGATATATATGTTGATACTCAATCAATTAAACAATGATATTGATACTTGAACTGTAGTTTAAGGTATTATTTTAAATTACGATTTTCATTAAGATTTATTTATGCTCATATTGATGGCCTTATGAACTGATATTCATTTTATAATATGACTTTAAATGTTGATAGGATTTTGTTCGTTCATTGGGACATGACATAAGGCAGTTGGCTAACATAATCATTAGCATTGCATCAAAGACGAACAACATTCCATTTGAGTGCAGGGATTGTGATACTGCAAAAGCACTTGCCGAGTATGCTAAGGCAATGTTGGGTAATAAATCAAATTTGTTATCCCAACAAGGTGATGGAGTTCAGAATGAGGTTGGCAAGGCATTGAGCCAATCCCAAGTACCACCCTGGTCAGATGACGAGCTGAATAAAGTCATGGATGAGTTTGAGGAAGCAATGAAGAAGCGTGCAGACATAATCAAGTCTGGTGTACTCGGTGATCAAATTGATCCATTCAATGAATTCAGTACACAAGCTTTTGACATTGAAATCGAGGTTGGAAACGATTTAGATGCAGGTGTCTTGCCCAATGAAAGAAATCATAATGCTCAAAACAATGCAGTGATGCATGAAAATCAGGTGCGTAAAATTTACAATTTTTTTTTATTATTATCCCATTAACTAAGCTACCATATATACATGTCTTGGTAATGAAGAAGGGTTGGTAAATCAGGATACAGTTATGAATCTGGATGTTCCCATGAACCAAGAGGATCTAACCGATAATACAGAGGTTATTATATCGTACAAATCTGTGTTTCATGAATTATTGCATTTTTTATGCTTAAGATTATAAGTTGCTTAATGTTGTGACACACAGGTTGGTAAAAAATTGGATGTTATTGACGATCCAATTGGAAATGTAACTGATCAAGAAAATCATGATGTGACAGCTTTGGATGCACATACCAGTAAAAAGGTTGCATACTGTTTACATCTTGGCTATTAAGATTATTTAGTTAGATTGATATTTAATGTATTATATTTTATAACCGGTGACGTTTATCTAACAGGGTGATGTTGTTGTCATTCAAGTTTGTAATGAACTTGAAAAAGAGCCTCAAATTGAACATACTAAGGGGAAAAAATCCAAAGGAAAACAGTTGATGAATGAAGATCAGAAGGAAAATAGTCCATTGGTAAGTTATAGGAGGAGTCAAAGGGTATTATAAAAACGCTCTTCCTAATATGCTGAACATTATAATATATTTAAGTAAAAACTTAATGTTTGCGTTAATGTATTCCGTATGTATTTATTTATGGGTTTCGTTGACCAATATAATTTTTTTTTTACAAATGAATCAGGCTGAGCATAATTTGGATTCTGTTGTCAAACAAGTTTGTAGTGAACTTGACAATGAGCAACAGATTGAACCTCAAAAGGCGACAAGATCAAAAGGGAAGCATGTTTCAAAGGTGTCTAAGGAGAGTGTACGTCCATTGGTAAGCGTTAGGAGAAGTCAAAGTGTAGCCCAAAAACCATGTTTGTAAAATAGTCAAAATTCGAATATGCTAGCATAACAAACTGATATTTCGAAAACCAACATTCACATGGTGTAATGTATATTTTGAAACCCCACATTCACATGGTGCAATGTACATGGTATGTAATGGTCTTATATATTTTTTGTTGCAGCCACCGTTAAGACATATGTATTTTGACTTTTCATTCCGGTAGGTTTTTAGTTAAGTAATGTACTCTTGTATTTCTGAACTTTAATGTCAATGTTAGGTTATTTTAGATGTTTATGATATTCATTGATATAAATTATGCTATTCATTTAAAGATATAGTTACATTCACTGTATAGTTTATGAAATAACGTATTAACTATAGGATATTATTAATTGGTTAGGGTATTCATTATTATACGCTTTTATATTCCATATCGAATGTGTTGATATTCAATGCAATTGATTAATTGCTCATTTCGTTGTATTATAAATTGTTTTATTTGATCCCCTTAATATTCAACGATAATATTCACTATTAATATTTATTATATTCGTTTACAATAATGAAGGTATTCGTTTCACGTTATATTGGCACCAAAATTATTTTTATTGAGCAGGATTTGTTAGGCATTTTTGATGATGATTTTGCTTGTCCAAGAACCATTTCCAAGAAAAATCCTAGAAGAGAGAAAAAAGTCTCTGATTCAAGGAAGAGCCCTTGGCTTGTACGGGCTGTAAACCCAAAGACAAAGGCTTCAAAAAAACAGAATTTTCTTTACTCTTACGTTACTGATCACTTACCAGATGAGTTAGGAATTCTCCTTTAATATTTTATATGCATATTTGTTTATTTTTATTATTCATTTATTACTTTTAATTGTTTAATACAGGAGAGTAATTTATGAGCATAATGGTCGATTGATAGATGTTCTTGAGTTCAAAACTCTCGAGGAATCTACATATTTGTCAGGCAATATCGTTGATTTGTGGTCAATGTATTTGAACGAAAAGGAAGGTGTTCGTAGTGTTAATTCTCCAAAGCGTTTTTTCGCTAATGTGTCTGCAACGGTACGTAAATTATTAAAGTTCATTTGTACCATATTTATTATGTAACCCACAAAATATTATATTGTTTTATTTAAATAATATTTATTGTTCCAGTATGCATCGATATTGAATGCTGGCGTACGCTCTTTTGATATTAATTTTGAGAATTTCAAGTCTGAGATGGATTTGATAGTAGCATCTACCAATACTACTTCACTGGTCGACGCAGATTTGGTACGAAAAAGTATTTGAATTCTTATGTTATAGTTAATGTGAATGTATGTCCATATTCTCAAAATAACTTACATTTATTCTTTTTAAGATAACATAAACTATCCATTAACATCATACTTGATTCTTTTATTCAGGTATTTTTCCCAATATTAATAAGCAAGCATTTTTATGCCATTTGCTTCAACTTCGTGAAATCCACCATTGAGATAATTGACAATTCAAATGTTGGTGACACAACATTTGATGCAAAATATGGGAATGTCGTCGGATTTGTGGTAAGTGTAAATATTTTTTCAAAGCTTATAAATCACACATGCAGGTTAATTATATGTTCAATAACAGAACTTAATTAAACTCGGTTGTGTATAATATGTTTCTTTGTTATTAGGATATGATGTTCGCAAGGTACATGGCCATTATGAACCTACATGATCGGTGTGTACGATTTCAGAAGAAGCCACCACAGCTACTAAAGATGCATTGGCGTGACAACATAAACGTTGTAGACTGTGGTATATATCTTATGCGTCACATGGAGACTTACATGGGACAAGATGTTAAGTATTGGGATGCTGGGTTTAAAGCAGGTTCAAAGATGAACATTATTCGTTTCAGGATCAAATACATGCACGCTATACTAACATCTACGATGAATAGTATGGCTGATGTGATCCTCAGAGAAGCGATAAATAACATGCGAAAGGGACACCATTAGGAGTGACTTCGTTTTTAGTCAATTTTTATAAGATTGCACATTGTTTTCAACAAACATACATTTTACATGCATTTTCAGATAACAGTACATTTATTTATGTCTGCATTATTGAATTAAATACCGTGTTTTACCTTCTACTTCGCCAATGTTATTTTCTGTAATGGTCATATTCATCGTAATATAGAATGATATTCCTTCGTTCATCTCACGGTATTCACTATATATTACTGTCAAATTGCCAGTATTTATATCGCAGTTGTCCTGCCTTTTTGTGTTGTATGCGTATTAAAGAGTTAACTATTCAAATTACATTAATCTATACATGTCCAGCCATGGTCATAAAAGACATGTTAATCAATGAATTCTCCATCACAAGACATTTTCACCAAATAAAATACATATGGATATTTAATGATAAATTTCAATAACACCAACATTCACATCATTGATTGTTTTAAACTAAAATAAAAAAATACATTAAAATGCTAGCATAATTGTTAAAATCATCTCCTAACACAGCTGTTCTATAAAACATAAAAAAAACAAAGTTTATAATCAAACTAGATAAGTTTATCACAATTCCTCGAATCATGTCCCGTTCCTCCACATGCTTTGCATTTTCTTGCACCTTTTGTCTTCGTGCCTGCTTGATTCTCCATAGATGCTTCTTTGCCACCTCGTAAACTCTTACCACAACCTTTGTTTTTTGCTTGAGGGGGAGGGTTTACTTCAATATCTACAGGGGGGCGTATACCCGCAAAAGTCTCAACATCATCCATGATATCTTCACCCTGGTTACCATCATCATTGACAATTACATATCCAGATTTTGCATCCTTCAAGGTCTTCAACAAATGATCTAAATGAGCTGTGTTGTCCTCCACAAGTCCAACACATGAATATATAACAGACCATAGTTCATTCACTTTAGACTTTCTTTCTTCGATCTCCACATAATGTGACAACGCATCACTGTCAACAGCATAGTTGGAGTTTTTAGCAACCTCTTTTCTCCATCGACCATGTATCAAGGAATCCGGAATTTTTTTGCATCCAACAGACTTCAAAGCTGTGAATATATGTCGACAGGGAATCCCAACTCTATTGTACATTAAACATGAACAAGTTGTGAATCCACCTTTCACCATGTATTCAACATTATAAACATCATTAACACCCTCCTTTATCATGAAGTGTACTTCAGATTTCGTGATCCGCTGCCGAACTTATTCCTCATCAACTGCATATTTTGAAATAATATATCAAATAAATATAGTAAACCATCACACCTTCAATAATTATGAAAATATTAATACGACATGAAAGAATTTGTTCATGTTCATTTCTGTATATTAACATATTCATTATAGCATGTTATCATATTCATTTTATTATGTATTTATAGGAGTACAATTACGACATAACAAAATGCGTACCTTTTGTTTCATTTGTCACACAACAGTAGAAACATGATGCATTTATCTCCTCTTGTACCTCGGAAAATATATTCAAGGTGTATACTTCAGATGCATGTTTCTCGATTGCCAATGGCGTCTTCAAATCATGCGCTTTTGATGACGAATCAAAGTCATTCTTCGATTGGCGATAACGTTGTTTTTCAAGTGCACTCTCAAAGTGACTCAACAACTCAACTAAACTGAAGGTCCTTCTAGAATATGTACCAAAAAAGCTGTTTTGAGATTCCGAAATTGAAGTTGTTCGCACCAAACCTCCTAACAGAATGTCCCTAAAGTTTGCTGGTATCCAATGATGTCGAAGATCATACATATCACTAAGCCATGTATTCTTCTCAAGATCATACTTACGGATGAAAGCTTTTCGACCTTCTTCGAACTCTTGTACAGAAATATTATAACTCCAAACCAGGTGGCCTAAAGTCTTACGAAAGTCTTTTAAACTGATTTTCTTTGCCCCAACCTTCTTCGATACCTTCTTCATTATATGCCACATGCATAAACGGTGTCTTGTTCTTGTGAAAACTTGCTCCATGGCAATCTTCATCGCACAATCTTGATCCGTTATCATGATGTCAGGGTCTTGTCCCATTGCTTTCTGAAACTGTTGAAACAACCAAACATATGATTCCACATCTTCCTTCACTACTAATCCACAGCCAAAGGTGACACATTTTTTGTGGTTGTCAAGCCCTGTAAACGGAGCGAATACCATGCAATACCTGAGAGAATATGTAATGTTTACACAATGAATACACGAAAATAACTTCTTAATTTTTAAACAGTTATTAATTTTTAAAAAATAACAGTACCTATTCGTCCGATACGTAGAATCAAAGGAGACCACTTGTCCAAAAGCAGCATAATTTCTACGTGCAAGAGGATCACACCAAAACAACCTCGTTAATTCATGTGAATCATCCACGTCATACTCGAAGTAGAATGCACTGCACATTTCCTTATTATTCTTCAACTTATTTATCACCATTTGAGCATCCGCAACACTGATGTTTGCCAATAGGTCTCGCTTATAGTTTTTGAAATCAGTTGCCATTGCTCTCATTTGTCCATACCCTCCAACGAGTTCTTTCATCAAATTTTAAGACTTGACAGGACCCAAGTTTGCCTTTGCACAACTTAACATAAACTTCTTATGCCCAATTTCTAATTTCCTACTACTTTTCATGAAATGTCGTGCTATATTCGGTACCATCTCATGTGTGTGTTCTTCATCAAATCTGTACACAACATATTGACCTCTATTTCCAATTGCCTTAACCATCACTTTTGCATTACAACCAACTCGTTTTGACAACGTCTTCCTTTGACCAGTGCTATTTTTCGTGTTCTTAAAGCCTTCTCTATTGCATCTGAAGTATTTGCTGGATATGATATCCGACCGTGCAAATTTGGTGGTTGAGCTTAAACGGACATCGAAACCAACTATTGCTGCATATTCACGATAGAATGCTTCAGCTGCTGCTAGTGAATCAAATATCCTTCCAACAATCGACTTTACTGTTTCTGGGCATCGTGGTACATAATGCTTGTTGTGCTGGTCATCCGGGTCAACACGAATATCATTTCCAAAATTAAACTCAATGTCTTCTTCTCCATCTTCTTCAGAATCATGTGTTTCAGCATTGTGGTCGAATGACTCTGATTCAATATCGTCAAAAAAATCATCCATAGCCTTGTTTGATGCATCTACAAATACACGCATGAGATGTAAAAGCAAAGCATATTATTACACATAATAATGGTGAACATATATTGTATAGTTATTTGTTTAAACCAATATATATTCATTTCACATTGAGCCAAAATTTGTATAATTCATGAATAAGTTTTGTCATATTCACAACTTTCTGTGACAATATTCGCTCGTATATGTATAGATATTCACCATTGATAGTTGCACATTCTAATATTTGATAACCAAATATAATAATCATCATCCAAACCAAATATATTCACTTCCCAATCATTTAATATTCAATAACTTACCTATCGATGTTAATAGCAGTTTGTGTAAAACAATTTTTACACTATTTGCGATAATATTCTCCCATATGAACCACGATATTCATTTTCTTAAATTATCATATTCATCATAGATTAACAACCCCTAAACGTCGATACCGTCATATTCATTAAAGTTTTTATTGCCCTATTCAACATCGATTTATAAGCCATATGCATTTCAAATCTTAATACGTATAATTCACATCATCGATTTACATTTATAATATGCACTATATTATACTTGAATGCACTGTATGAAGTTATCATATATCCTTGAATTCAAATCATCTAATTCATTAGAAGCCGGTTGTGTATAAAGACAACATAATGCAAAAACTTACCTGAATCCATGCAGTAGATTCAAAGAAGAGCCCGATTTGAACGCAGTCGTAATCGTCGAAAGACAAAAAATGGAGTTTCGTATTAATGTTTGAAATTTATTCGATGAACAGGCAAAACGATCCAATTCAGTTTTTGTATGGCTATTTTGAACGTGCAATCAGTTTGTTACTGATTTGCTCGGTTTTTGTATGGATATTTTGAACGTGCAAGCGGTTTGTTACTGATTTGCTTTCTAATTGATATTCATTATTTCCTTTTTAAATATATTGCAATTTCTTTTACACAAAAAAAATTTCAACGTGTGCAGATTTTTAGGGAAGTAGTAAGTTCTACTGATATGCACCCCATTCTTACTACTATGGATAATCACATCTCACCCTTGATTATTGCTAATCCAACGCGTCTCATTCACCCTCACTTTTCACTATAAACACCTTTCTACCGGAACCTCCCCCTATATAGTAGATTTCCTTTTAACTATATTTAATTTAATTATATAATTTAAAACATTGAGAGTATATTTTAGATGAAGTGTTTGTTTCGACCAAAAAAAAAAAGAAAAAAGATGAGGCGAACTGGATTCCACGTGTCAGGAAGCAGCCATGCGTGTTGTCACCTGCAGAGTGAAGGAGAAAGAATCAAAGAAAGGTCCTCCTCAGTCCTCAACCACCTGCAGACTCTTTTTTCTCCACCTGTTTCCCCTGTTTTTTCTATTCTATTTATGTAAGAAAATGGGAAATCGAAGTTAATGACAAAAACCAACCCATAATTTTAAAATTCCTTTCATTGTCCAAAACTTGCAACAAAAATCTAACTAGCGGTTGATGAGAAAGCGAGAGCAGGAGAGAGGGGCAGGCCGCAGGCGGCAGGAGCAGCGTAGCCAGAAGAACGTAGAAAATTGACTTATAGTCAACGGAATTTGAAGGCCAAATTGGAGTATTCAACTGGGGTCTTGCCGGAAGTTGAAGGAAGGAAGAGAGCTGCGGAGGGGGAGTAAAGGAGGCAAAATTTTAGGGATTTGTTCCGACAGTCGCCTTATCAATCGCGAGGTAATTAAGCAAGTAGTACGGAAGCACTCTTGAACGGGTTCTTCTTCTGTTTCGTTTATTAATAAAAATAAAGTGTTCTGGATTTGGATTTTGTTTCTTTATTTTCAAAAAAGAACTTTGGAAAGTGCTGTATTAGTTGGGTTTTGCAGGATTAGGGTTTGTGGAACTGTTTTCAGAATTTCCGAATTCGCCGTGGAGCTGGTTATTTGCGTGTTTATCAATTGAATATAGTCGGAACACATCATTCCTATGCTTCGTGGGTGTGCTTTCAGTACAATTTTGTTCTTTGATAGATGTTATTGATGTATCTACCTGAAGCAAATCATGTCTAGAGGCTTTCTACAAAAAAAAAAAAAAAATCATGTCTAGAGGCTACTAGCAATCTTGACAGATCCACAAATGACCCGGTATTTTTAATTGCAGAATTGGCTCCTATCATCGTCCACTGTGTTAATGACATTAATTAGGGTACCGATAGAATTTGTGTTGCCTTGTTCTGTTTGGTTCTTGTGGAAAATGTGCCAAAACAGGTGCTATTTCCACCTTTGGCGCAGTTCTTACATCTTTCTTGGTTCTCAGGAGCCTGTTTCTGACTGAAACAAACTATTATTCATTTTTACATATGTTTTCCATATGCAGAGTTGGTGTTATCATCATCTTACACGTGAAATAACAACTTAACAGCCAAATTGCAATATCATGTTTGTCGTTGTTGATTTTTTTCCCCCATTCTGATCATTTCTCGGATTCCTGATGCAGTATCTAGTATCTTAAGCTTAAAAGTTTTCCATGTGAATTTGGTTGCTGCGGTGGTTTTTGTGACTCGGGCATTTTAAAGCATGCCAGCCAAGTCAACAGTTTTCGTAACTGTAAACCAAGCAGTGGACAATTTGCGAACTTTGCCACCATCAAATGTTTGTTCAGAGCCATGGTGGCAAGGTGCTGCTAGATATAGTCTTACTACTGCCGCTTCAGAAAAGGCAGCAGCACGAGGAGGAAATGCTTCTGATTCTTCATCCCTGGATAAACTGAATGGGACAGGGGGTTCCAAAGAGGACCAATCACTGTCAGGTGCTGATCCCGATGATGACTATGATGACAACAACAGTAAAGACTCTCAAACTGCTGCCTCTTTGCTGCCAGGTAGACTTTAAATTCTCTTTTTCATATTGATTTTGTCATATATTTAAATTCTCAAACTGCTGTCATATATTGATTTTGTCATATATTTAAATGGGGGTAATATTGTAAGAAAGTATAGATATAAAAAAAAAAAGTGGACAAGCATTTTGAGACGACGGAAAAAGAAACAGGACAAACATTATGGGACGAAGGGAGTAATATTTATGAACAATCATGATCGATCTATTCACTCCTATGTAAAATCATTCATCAACTGTCAACAGGATGTCTCATTTCGAGGGAACTTTTGTAATTGTATTAATGTCCTATAGAATTTTATGAAATAAAATAAAAATAATTGTGACCAAGTATGCTGTTTAATTCTGTAATCATTCTGCTGCTCACGTTGGATCTTTATTATGCCCAAGATCCCCAAGACATAAATGATGTTGCGTCCGTCGGGAATGGTGAATGCCTTGGACAGCCTCCTCCACTTGAGCTTGTTGGTCACTCGATTGTAAGTGATCTTTATGACAATTTTATATTTAGTATTAATAGCATGTCCTATTATAAATTTCTTTAGTGTGCTTATCTTCAACATAGAGACAGATTTTAAGGTTCTGTTTGGCATGTCACACTTTTTATGCTGATATTGTGTGCTTGTGTAATCCCTTCTGCAGGCATGTGCATCAAACCCTTATCCCGATCTCTACTATGGAGGAATGATGGCCACCTATGGACCTCAGCCTTTGGTAGGTCAATGACGCTGACATAGTGTGCATCTATTTGACCTCAAAAGCATTTGTTTCCTCTTTCGATGTGCATTTTTGGATGAAGAATAGATTGAGGGTTTAGGGGATCATTTATAGATATATTTTTTCCCCATTTTTTGGAGAGGGAATTTCAGTATTTTTCATAGGCTTCTTTTTTTTTTAAATTAATTATTGCCATGACCAAAAAATGGGCAGTTTTTCGTCCCACTCCAAATCGTCAACTAGATTCTACAGAACAATTAAAGGCAGTAAGTTTTTCCCATTAAAATATAATGTTTTTCCCAAAGTTGAAAATGCCTTACAACAATGGTATCCATTGTTGAAAAATAATACTAGTATGGCTTCATTGATGGGTTTGGTGGTCAGGTTCCTCCATTTTATGGCATGCATCAGCCTACGATGCCTTTACCACTTGAAATGGCACAAGAACCCGTATATGTTAATGCTAAGCAATACCACGGTATTCTGAGGCGAAGACAGTCACGCGCCAAAGCTGAGCTGGAAAAGAAACTGATCAAAGTTAGAAAGGTGAGTGTGTTGCAATATTGAACTGTTTTTATAAGGTGATATGGATGACTTTTGTTGACGTAAAGATCAATTAATTAGAATGTATTTGTGAATTCGATCCCGTTTTCTTATTGCTGGGAGCATTTAAGTAGTTATCATAAAATCATGGTTAATTTGGGTGGTTCCTACTTATAGCCGTATCTCCATGAATCTCGTCACCAACATGCAACGAGGAGAGCAAGAGGTTCTGGAGGCCGTTTTGCCAAGAAAAATGAGGCCAATGTCTCTAGCCATCCATCAGTAGAAGCTGATGTTTCAGGTTCCAGACTCTCGTTCCCAACATCAGATTTGATTATTATTCTCTCTTAATGATATACATCAAATGCAGGATATGCAGTTGATGAATCACCAGAGGGTGGTTAACCCATTTGTCTGCTCAATATACATGTGAGCTGGTAGATCTCTCAGTGTTGCTTCACATAGCAGTGGTATTTGACAAATCATTCTTGGCTTGGTGTTGTTTTAGTTGTTGGTACTTGGCAGGTCGTTTAATTTAGCAGATTCCGCCTTTTCTTAATCTATGTACAAAAGAGAAGTTCTAGTTATGGACTAATGTGGTGTTATATTGTAGTTTAGGATTTAGGGATGGTGTTATGTAAACTATCATTTGTGTGACTGTTGATCACCGAAGAAGATGATATTTTTGCTTTCAACTGATGTGCCCGGACATGAATGACTTATGACTGTTTTTTTTTTGGTAAACGAAAGGCAGAGAGCCAATCGGGGAAGCTAAGCAAACAAAGAATAAATACAGATTCGTAAGGTGAGGTGAGGAAAAGCCCTGCTTCTAACATTGTCCAAAAGAATCGAAAGAGAACCCTGGGGTCCGTCAAGAACAATCCTTAGGATAGAGGAAAAGCCCGGCTTCTAACATCGTCCAAAAGAATCGAAAGAGAACCCCTGGGGGGTCTGTCAAGCAAATGAAGACCCAGGGGAAAGGTAAAAACAAACTAGCGAGGGAGTTGGCGAAATAGTTTGCTTCCCTATGTCTTTAAGAAAAGCGGGTAGTCCACTCCCGCTTGAAAAGATCTTGGACCCAAGACACCAAACAATAAGTGGTATGGTACGGGGTCACCCCTTTGAAAGCCAACTCCACCACAAGCTTCGAATTCGTCTCAATACAAACTTTCTTAAATCCTCTATCCCAAGCGAGTTTAAGCCCGTTGAAGATGCCCCAAAGCTTCGTCATGGGAACTGAGCAAAGTCCAATATTGTGCACAAAACCGCCAACCCATATTGAAGATGCCCCAAAGCTCCGGCATGGGAACCGAGTAAAGTCCAATACTGTGCACAAAACCGCCAACCCATTGATACGCTATAATATTAGGATAATTAGTTTTAGAATATGGTTGTTTCCTTTTATTTAGAAATTTAGTTTTATCTTTTAGTAAGAGTATCTTTTTAATATTTCAACAATTAGGTTTTCCTTATTATCTAGATATTGGGGTTATTATAAATACTCCTTTTGTATTCTAGAAATCAATCAATCAGAAAGTCATTATTCCTAAACCATAATTCTTTATCTACTATCTCTCTAAACTTATCTCGGGTTCTCCCTTCGCGCCTACCAATCGCGTTTATCGAGTCAATCCCACCTCGGGTGCGTCTCAACCCCTTGACCAACAAGATTCCGATACGAATCCACATAGGGTCTGTATCAATTGGTGCTTTCATTTTCCTGAACTCTACCATTACCATGTCAGTTGTTCCAAGCAATATCTGGGAACTTCACCAAAATATGGAGTTGAAGATCCGTAATATTCATATGGAATATGAGGTTCGTCGTCGTCGGATACATCCGCTTTTTCTATCTTGGAACTCCATCTCCAAGTTGCAAAAGCGATGACGCGGAACCCTACCCTAACGATCTGCGATGTCGCGCCTGCGCTCACCAGCGTCGCGCCCGCGTTCACCAATCCCGCGCCCGCGCTCATCACTCCTGCCCTCGGTACCGATCCGACGGAGGTCGTCCTTCTAAAGGGGGAAAGAATGAAATTGGACTTTCATGGAGAAAATCAATTTGGGCTTGTTCGGCCCAATAGGCAAGAAAGACAACCTTTTTGATTGAAATAACATAATAAATACTAGATCGGAAGGATATCAGTCTATCTAATCTAAAAATCGACGCTCCCCTTTCCTAACCCTAACTCCCGCTCCTCAGATCTGAGATCTCTTCTTCCTCCGCCTCTCGCTTCATACCTCGATCTTCTTGTTTAGATCTGTTCGTCTACTACGAGCAAGAACTAGGAAACGAAACCAGCAAGGAGATTTGCGGCCAAGGCGAGATCGAAGGCGGTGTCGCTGGTGGCTCGGAAGTGGTCGCAGTGATTTTCACGCCATTGTAACAGCCTGATGGAGTTCATCGTCTTCTTCGTCGTCGGAAGGTTTAAGGATCTCTGAAGAACCAGCCGGAATCGGATCTCTGAAGATGATGTTACCGTCGGATTCGTCGTCAGCCCTGACCCACCATCGCCGAATTCGCCAAGGCGACCTCGTCATCGTCTTCGAGCGCGACGACCGCATGAAACCGGTCAAGGTAACTCCGGGATCCGTTTACCACAACCGGTTCGGGGCATTCAATCACTCGGACTGGGTCGGAAAACCTTTCGGGTCCAAGGTCTTCAGCAACCTGGGCAAGTTTGTCTACTTGCTGTTTCCGACCCCAGAGCTGTGGACTCTGGTGCTCAGCCACCGGACTCAGATCCTCTACCTTGCTGACATCAGCTTCGTGGTCATGTACTTGGAGGCTGTGCCCGGTTGCGTTGTGCTCGAGTCGGGTACGGGCAGCGGCTCCTTGAGTACTTCGCTCGCCCGAGCCGTTGCTCCAAACGGCCACGTTTATACCTTTGATTTTCACGAGGAGAGGGCGGTTTCTGCTCGGTGAGTCTTTCATATCTCCATTCCAAACTTGTTCTCTTGTTAAGTTTTTGTTCAGAGACTGAAGCAAGAAAGTTGCATGTATGCCTAAAATTGAAGAACTCTTCTTTTCCCGTCCCGTATAGCTTGAATGCTTGATTGTATATCTGAACGCTGTTTGCCATTTGAAAGAAACTTAAATTGAGTTTGTGCCACGGCGGGATAGCTGATGAATTGGATGAATTTTGCTTGGTTTTAGAGGCAATTTAGGGCAGCTTTATTGTATATTGACCATCTCTTGTGGTTGGAGTTTTATCATTCTTGATTATTTTCTTCTTATTAGTATTAGTGTGAGCGTGTGCTATGTTCTTTAATTTGTTTGTTCAAGTTAATAGAGTCTAGTTTTACTGTTTGAATGTCATGTAGAAAATTTCCAAACTTTACTCAACACACTTTCTTTTTGTGGCAACAGGGAGGATTTTGAGAAGACGGGTTTAAGTAGCTTAATTACAGTAGGAGTTAGAGATATTCAGGGTGAGGGGTTTCCCGATGAGTTTGTAGGGCGTGCAGATGCAGTGTTTCTTGATTTGCCGGGGCCATGGCTGGCGATCCCTTCTGCTGCAAAAATGTTGAAGCCCGACGGGGTTATATGCTCCTTCTCCCCCTGCATTGAGCAAGTATCACGATCGTGTGATACTCTTAGCACTAACTTCACTGGTAATGCTTTTCTTCTCTTCAGATTCTTGTACTTTAACTGCTAAATGATATAAGCTCTAGGTTTTGGGTTATGCAGTCTAAGGATCTCTACTTTGGGGTGTTTGTCATCCGTTTTCTTTTTTCTTTTTTTTTTTTTTCTGTAGATATAAAGACATTTGAGGTGCTCCTTCGTACATACGAAGTGGAAGAAATCAGAACGGAATCCTCCCAAAGTGGTGGATACGGAGGTGGTGGCTCCTATCTTAGCCCATGCAAGAAGAGACAACGATCTAGAGACAAAAGCGATTCCTCAGTGGCCTCGACAGTCATGGCAAAGCCATGTGCTGAGGCAAGGGGCCACACCGGCTATCTGACTTTTGCAAGACTCAAATCACTAATATAAATGACGATTGAAGTTGTGTGCCTCTTGGGAGGATTCCGATCCTCAGCTGTTTTGATCTTTGATTCGTAGATTCTTATGACACAAAGAGGACCTGTTTTCATCTTTGATTTGGTTGTGCGAATTTCTGAGCTGCTGCCATACAGCAAGCATGCCAGTATACGTGACATTTGTATCTTCCTTGCTGCGTATGCAATATTGTCTAGCTCTGTATAGTAAGCTTGACAATATAGTAGCACTGAATATTCATATGCACCCCAGCAGCAGCACACTGGCAAGTTGATACAACACCCCTAAAGACATATTATAGGAGGAAAATTATAATTCCTATCTAAGAACTGCTAAAATATTTTAGGATTATCCTTATATAAAGTAGATAGGCACCATTTTCCATGAACATGGAACATTTACTTTATCTAGAAATATCGAAATACTTTTGGAGCCTCCCTCTAAATAGGCTGGAAGCTTGCAATGTATGACATCTTCCACCCAATGACAAATATGAAAATTCAAATATCAAGCTTATTTTATTTTATGAGATTCTTGCAAAAAGTCTAATTACATAACACATCTTGTTAGATCCTAATAAAAGTGATGTTTTGCTGAATCTTGGTTTCATAGAGACGCTAGTTTCATACCAGAGCCTAGTTGTCGGGTGATGCATCATAATAAATTTCCGGTCTGGTCGGTTGTCGGTTTTAGTGAGTTGGATCGGGTCGGACCTTGATAAGTCTATTCCCAACCATTTGTGCCAGGAAGATTGTAGTCTTGCTTGCGTTGAACCGGCCTTGGTTAGAGAAGAGAAACCATTAGCGCATTTGCCCTTGCTATTATTCTTTAAGCACAATGTTGAATTCGAAAATCTTGGCGTGGCTTTCTATTGAATGGCTGCATCAAGAAATCCCAGAATACAGCTAAAATGAAGCAAGACCAACGACGATATTCGGATTATTCAGTGAAGTAGTTGAATGCATTATGTAAGAATTAGAGCATTTTTGTGGCCATGATATTCTTGACAGCTTCGAGCCCACAATGGTCGTCAAAAAAGAGGGAAGACTCCTTTCCCTCGAGCCCATCTCGGCTGACTCGGTTGCTCCCAGCAAGATTGTTGCAGGGAGAGCCTCCCATGATCAAGTCGAACCCCCCAAACCTGCTGATGTACTCCTCCAACTTGTCACTGGTGAGCTGCTGCACGTCCCCGATGTGGATCAAGCTCCCATTCTGATTCGTCTGTTCCCACCAGCTCTTAACGATGTTCTGGTTCACTTCTGAGATCTCGACCGAGACCACCACTTTCAGAGGGATGCCCAGCCTATGCAGAGCCACCTCCCCCCCTCCAATCCCCGAGAATAGAGACAAGACCTTGATTCCGGCTGGAAATATCTCCTTTAGGACAGACAGTTGGTAGGCAACAGTGTCCACCTGCAAACAGACACAAACCCACAGAGCACATGAAACACAGATCGATCGAGCCAAAAAAGCACAAACCCAAAGAATCAATCACCAAATACACAATTTAGAATCACCTGGAATGAATTACCAAGGGACTTGTATCTGTCAGTCCTGCTTATTCCACCTCCCCTTGTGTGGTTCTTGGGGAATCCTAAAAGTAGCTCTATCTCATCCGGCTCCAGGGGTGCAAGCTTGTTCCTCCCAACCCACACCAGATTCCACTTCTTGCATCCGTACATGACGTATTTCTGCACGTCCAGGGGAGGATCATTGGGCCAGTGCTCAAGCTTCTTGCGTATTCTCTCAGTCAGCTTTGCACTCCCAATGCAAGTCTGCAAGCAGTTGAGCTTGGTTCTCGTGTCCCATCCTGGCCACCATCTCCTAGAAAGGGGGAAGGCATCGTGTATCGTCGGAGGAGGAAGAGGAATGAGGGGAAATCGGTTCTCAATTGGGAGGTTGTGGATATATCCTCTTTTCCTGGCAGCGGCACAGAAGTACTTGGAATCCACAAACTCTGGTTCGATATCATACAGAAACCGAGAGATGGTGTCCCAAACCCCTTTAGGAGCAAGGGCAACATTCTCGTAGAAGAAGTATGGGGGCCCAATAGCTGCCAGTGGAAGTCTCCTACTGTGTGTGCAGGGCTCACTAGGAACACCAAAACCGATCATTGGTTTAGGGATTCGAATCGGCTCTTCATCATCACCGCCTCTCTGTCTCTTCTTTGATAGCATCCTACACCCCATTTGCCTCTTCTTATACTCCAGTTTTGACTGAAAATTAACAATAACCCTTAGATGCCTTGACATCATAATGCACATTCATGGCTGAAATAAATTATATAAGTAGGCATTAATGATAAATATTACCTCTCTAGGTGGTGGATCCACATAATTTGGATCATCTGCCCTAGCCATTTGAGCAGCCAAGATAAAATCTGCTAGCTCTTCAACTGATGCTTCTGAGCCTACCAACAACAAAAAATAAAACAAAAACCATTCAAATTCAATCCAAAATATCATCTATAAAATGAAGCCCTTGACTTGTCATGGAAAAGGCAAGCAAGATAAAAAAAACACCATGAAGCAAGCCATACCACATCTTTGTATTGCTATTAAAGCTTCCTCCTTTGGGAAGTTCATGTCCTCCAAAAATGACAGCTGCCGACTCCTCTCATCAGACAGAGATAGAACAAGTTTCTGCCAAAATGACACAACCAGTGAGTTAAACCTCCCAGCAACAAATAAGGCAAAGCATTCAAATGTTAGAACAAGAAGCACACAACAACATGCATTTAGTACCTTATCTTCAAAATCGCTATCCGAGTCTGAAAAATTATCCTGAAGATTCTCTTCAAAATTCAGGTTATCATCAGAAGAAATGAAATCAGAATCACATTCTGTTTGCAAATGAGAGTCAACATCTGGATCTTTCCTTAGTGTTCTATCAGCTTCTTGATGTCTTGTGGGAGAGTTTAGCAGAGCCTGAATATTATCAAGAATGAAAAAGGTTAAAAATAGTGGAGCTAGTGCTTAGCAATAAAAACTTCGAATGTTAATTTTCATGGAATAATAAAGTCAAGAACTAACATATATAGATGTGTCTAACACTCATCAAAGTACAAGCAGAATGGATTCTCTTAAAATTTTGGAAGGTAACAGTGAATTCTGGAGATATGGGGCAAAGAAGGGCAAAAGAGAGATACCAGAAAAGTTGCTAATACATATAGATCTAAACACCAAGCAAGCCAGCTACGATACCATAGCATAGTTTCTCTATGAAGATTGTTTCTAACAACAAGTTCATCTATTTAGATATCTGTGTACAGCAGGTATAGTTTTACATCAGTAAATGGCAGATAGTGGAGCTAGTTGTTGAACTCTAGAGTTTGATATTCTGAGTGAGAGTTCAGACAGCCTTTCTATATAGAAACTCGCAAGGTAGTAACACTTCAGTTCAACATTCAACAAGAAAGACAATACATCAGAAGGAGGCAGTTACAGACTCACTGTATGAGTAAGAAGTGTTTCCAAAATGGATTCCACATTTCCATCCACTGCATGAAAAGCGTAAGGAGTTAGTGCCTCATAGTAAAATATAATCAAAGTACACATGAAAAAGAGTTACCGTTTTCTTCAAGTGCTGTTGTAACCATCTTATCAGAGAATCCCATTCCCACAAATTGGTGAAACAATGAGCTTGATGGCCTAGACGAGGAGCTTGCCTACAGCAAATGAACATGAAAATTATTAGAATGAGCTGGATCAGAGATTCAGAGTACTCCAATAAGAGTTCCAAAGAGAAATGACACCTCAAAAGTTTTAAAGCAAAATGATTCTACAACAGGGTGTAGTAGAGTTGCCTCAAGAATATTTTTTTCGTAGGATTATCATGTAGACACTATGTGGTCGTTACCACGAGAAAATTTAGATATTCAGGTCACTTACAATACTTTATACATAATGTGAAGGTGAATTCCACTTTTAATCCAAACTAATTAACTAGTTGAGTATGGCTAAACCCCAAGTTTTGCATATTAGGATATTAGCATCGCACCACTCAAGCAAATAAATTTCAACAAGGGTGAAGTAGAATACAAGTCCAAAGATTACCTCAAAAATACTAGAAGTGTTTCCTCCATTATTAGTCACAGCTAAAGTAGAATTAACAGCAGGAGTATCAATTTCAGACTCATTGTCACTCTCACTCCAACTAAAGTTGACACTTTCCTGTCAACAATCAACGATAAACTGTATGAGTGTGATAATCGGTAATCATGATTTGAACACAATACATTTGAAATTGTAATGACCATAAATAATGATAAACTGAAACCAGGTTAGCAACACAACATCAAACAATAATTATCTTCAAAACATACCATTTTCTGGCAACAAGTGAATCAAATCAACAACATGCAAGCAAAAAACATTCAAATTTCAGGATACTAATAAGGTAAAAGCGTACCAATTAGGTATTTGCTCGTGAAATACCGAAAACGATTTCTACAACAAAAGCTGTTTTCTAATGGTGGAGCCGCCTCAAAATGTCCTCATATTTTGATTCCCCAAGGGGCGGACCACTCAGAATTGCACAGAAAAGAGAAAGTGTGGTTCCGCCCAATTAGGGATTTGCTCGTGAAATACCGAAAACGAAATGCCCCATATCTCGAAACGTAGGCATTTTCTCGGGGTGGCGCAGGAGAAAGAAGTGCTTATTTTTCGATCCTCTACCGCGTCGTCGTCTCAGAATTGGAAAACGGGAAAGTCGGATTTTTATTCCAAAATTGGCCTTGGGGTCGTGAAATTGAGAGTTTGAGACCCGATTTCTACAGCAAAAGCCGTTTTCTAATGGTGGAGCCACCTCAAAATGTCCTCATATTTTGATTCCCCAAGGGGCGGACCACTCAGAATTGCACAGAAAAGAAAAAGTGCGGTTTCCGCCCAATTAGGGATTTGCTCGTGAAATACCGAAAACGAAATGCCCCATATCTCGAAACGTAGGCATTTTATCGGGGTGGCGCAGGAGAAAGAAGTGCTTATTTTTCGATCCTCTACCGCGTCGTCGTCTCAGAATTCGAAAACGGGAAAGTCGGATTTTTGTCCCAAAATTGGCCTTGGGGTCGTGAAATTGAGAGTTTGAAACGCGATTTCTACAGCAAAAGCCGTTTTCTAATGGTGGAGCCACCTCAAAATGTCCTCATATTTTGATCCCCCAAGGCGCGGACCACTCAGAATTGCACAGAAAAGAGAAAGTAGGGAATCCGCCCAATTCGGGATTTGCTCGTGAAATACCGAAAACAAAATGCCCCATATCTCGAAACGTAGGCATTTTCTCGGGGTAGCGCAGGAGAAAGAAATGCTTATTTTTTGATCCTCTACCGCGTCGTCGTCTCAGAATTGGAAAACGGGAAAGTCGGATTTTTATCCCAAAATTGGCCTTGGCGTCGGGAAATTGAGAGTTTGAGACCCGATTTCTACAGCAAAAGCCGCTTTCCAATGGTGGAGCCGCCTCAAAATGTCCTCATATTTTGATCCCCCAAGGCGCGGACCACTCAGAATTGAACAGAAAAGAGAAAGTGCGGTTTCCGCCCAATTAGGGATTTTGCTCGTGAAATACCGAAAACGAAATGCCCCATATCTCGAAACGTAGGCATTTTCTCGAGGTGGCGCAGGAGAAAGAAGTGCTTATTTTTCGATCCTCTACCGCGTCGTCGTCTCAGAATTCATAAACGGGAAAGTCGGATTTTTGTCCCAAAATTGGCCTTGGGGTCGTGAAATTGAGAGTTTGAGACCCGATTTCTACAGCAAAAGACGCTTTCTAATGGTGGAGCCACCTCAAAATGTCCTCATATTTTGATCCCCCAAGGCGCGAACCTCTCAGAATTGCACAGAAAAGAGAAAGTGGGGTTTCCGCCCAATTCGGGATTTGCTTGTGAAATACCGAAAACGAAATGCCCCATATCTCGAAACGTAGGCATTTTCTCGGGGTGGCGCAGGAGAAAGAAGTGCTTATTTTTCGATCCTCTACCGCGTCATCGTCTCAGAATTCGAAAACGGGAAAGTCGGATTTTCGTCCCAAAATTGGCCTTGGGGTCGTGAAATTGAGAGTTTGAGACCCGATTTCTACAGCAAAAGCCGTTTTCTAATGGTGGAGCCGCCTCAAAATGTCCTCATATTTTGATCCCCCAAGGGGCGGACCACTCAGAATTGCACAGAAAAGAGAAAGTGCGGTTTCTGCCCAATTAGGGATTTTGCTCGTGAAATACCGAAAACGAAATGCCCCATATCTCGAAACGTAGGCATTTTCTCGGGGTGGCGCAGGAGAAAGAAGTGCTTATTTTTCGATCCTCTACCGCGTCGTCGTCTCAGAATTGGAAAACGGGAAAGTCGGATTTTTATTCCAAAATTGGCCTTGGGGTCGTGAAATTGAGAGTTTGAGACCCGATTTCTACAGCAAAAGCCGTTTTCTAATGGTGGAGCCACCTCAAAATGTCCTCATATTTTGATTCCCCAAGGGGCGGACCACTCAGAATTGCACAGAAAAGAGAAAGTGCGGTTTCCGCCCAATTAGGGATTTGCTCTTGAAATACCGAAAACGAAATGCCCCATATCTCGAAACGTAGGCATTTTCTCGGGGTGGCGCAGGAGAAAGAAGTGCTTATTTTTCGATCCTCTACCGCGTCGTCATCTCAGAATTCGAAAACGGGAAAGTCGGATTTTTGTCCCAAAATTGGCCTTGGGGTCGTGAAATTGAGAGTTTGAAACGCGATTTCTACAGCAAAAGCCGTTTTCTAATGGTGGAGCCACATCAAAATGTCCTCATATTTTGATCCCCCAAGGCGCGGACCACTCAGAATTGCACAGAAAAGAGAAAGTAGGGAATCCGCCCAATTCGGGATTTGCTCGTGAAATACCGAAAACAAAATGCCCCATATCTCGAAACGTAGGCATTTTCTCGGGGTAGCGCAGGAGAAAGAAATGCTTATTTTTGGATCCTCTACCGCGTCGTCGTCTCAGAATTGGAAAACGGGAAAGTCGGATTTTTATCCCAAAATTGGCCTTGGCGTCGTGAAGTTGAGAGTTTGAGACCCGATTTCTACAGCAAAAGCCGCTTTCCAATGGTGGAGCCGCCTCAAAATGTCCTCATATTTTGATCCCCCAAGGCGCGGACCACTCAGAATTGAACAGAAAAGAGAAAGTGCGGTTTCCGCCCAATTAGGGATTTTGCTCGTGAAATACCGAAAACGAAATGCCCCATATCTCGAAACGTAGGCATTTTCTCGAGGTGGAGCAGGAGAAAGAAGTGCTTATTTTTCGATCCTCTACCGCGTCGTCGTCTCAGAATTCATAAACGGGAAAGTCGGATTTTTGTCCCAAAATTGGCCTTGGGGTCGTGAAATTGAGAGTTTGAGACCCGATTTCTACAGCAAAAGACGCTTTCTAATGGTGGAGCCACCTCAAAATGTCCTCATATTTTGATCCCCCAAGGCGCGAACCTCTCAGAATTGCACAGAAAAGAGAAAGTGGGGTTTCCGCCCAATTCGGGATTTGCTTGTGAAATACCGAAAACGAAATGCCCCATATCTCGAAACGTAGGCATTTTCTCGGGGTGGCGCAGGAGAAAGAAGTGCTTATTTTTCGATCCTCTACCGCGTCATCGTCTCAGAATTCGAAAACGGGAAAGTTGGATTTTCGTCCCAAAATTGGCCTTGGGGTCGTGAAATTGAGAGTTTGAGACCCGATTTCTACAGCAAAAGCCGTTTTCTAATGGTGGAGCCGCCTCAAAACGTCCTCATATTTTGATCCCCCAAGGGGCGGACCACTCAGAATTGCACAGAAAAGAGAAAGTGCGGTTTCTGCCCAATTAGGGATTTTGCTTGTGAAATACCGAAAACGAAATGCCCCATATCTCGAAACGTAGGCATTTTCTCGGGGTGGCGCAGGAGAAAGAAGTGCTTATTTTTCGATCCTCTACCGCGTCGTCGTCTCAGAATTGGAAAACGGGAAAGTCGGATTTTTATTCCAAAATTGGCCTTGGGGTCGTGAAATTGAGAGTTTGAGACCCGATTTCTACAGCAAAAGCCGTTTTCTAATGGTGGAGCCACCTCAAAATGTCCTCATATTTTGATTCCCCAAGGGGCGGACCACTCAGAATTGCACAGAAAAGAGAAAGTGCGGTTTCCGCCCAATTAGGGATTTGCTCGTGAAATACCGAAAACAAAATGCCCCATATCTCGAAACGTAGGCATTTTCTCGGGGTGGCGCAGGAGAAAGAAGTGCTTATTTTTCGATCCTCTACCGCGTTGTCGTCTCAGAATTCGAAAACGGGAAAGTCGGATTTTTGTCCCAAAATTGGCCTTGGGGTCGTGAAATTGAGAGTTTGAAACGCGATTTCTATAGCAAAAGCCGTTTTCTAATGGTGGAGCCACCTCAAAATGTCCTCATATTTTGATTCCCCAAGGCGCGGACCACTCAGAATTGCACAGAAAAGAGAAAGTAGGGAATCCGCCCAATTCGGGATTTGCTCGTGAAATACCGAAAACAAAATGCCCCATATCTCGAAACGTAGGCATTTTCTCGGGGTAGCGCAGGAGAAAGAAATGCTTATTTTTTGATCCTCTACCGCGTCGTCGTCTCAGAATTGGAAAACGGGATAGTCAGATTTTTATCCCAAAATTGGCCTTGGCGTCGGGAAATTGAGAGTTTGAGACCCGATTTCTACAGCAAAAGCCGCTTTCCAATGGTGGAGCCGCCTCAAAATGTCCTCATATTTTGATCCCCCAAGGCGCGGACCACTCAGAATTGAACAGAAAAGAGAAAGTGCGGTTTCCGCCCAATTAGGGATTTTGCTCGTGAAATACCGAAAACAAAATGCCCCATATCTCGAAACGTAGGCATTTTCTCGAGGTGGCGCAGGAGAAAGAAGTGTTTATTTTTCGATCCTCTACGGCTTCGTCGTCTTAGAATTCGAAAACGGGAAAGTCGGATTTTTGTCCCAAAATTGGCCTTGGGGTCGTGAAATTGAGAGTTTAAGACCCGATTTCTACAGCAAAAGCCGTTTTCTAATGGTGGAGCCACCTCAAAATATCCTCATATTTTGATCCCCCAAGGCGCGGACCACTCAGAATTGCACAGAAAAGAGAAAGTGGGGTTTCCGCCCAATTCGGGATTTGCTCGTGAAATAACGAAAACGAAATGCCCCATATCTCGAAACGTAGGCATTTTCTCGGGGTAGCGCAGGAGAAAGAAGTGCTTATTTTTTGATCCTCTACCGCGTCGTCGTCTCAGAATTGGAAAACGGGAAAGTCGGATTTTTATCCCAAAATTGGCCTTGGCGTCGTGAAGTTGAGAGTTTGAGACCCGATTTCTACAGCAAAAGCCGCTTTCCAATGGTGGAGCCGCCTCAAAATGTCCTCATATTTTGATCCCCCAAGGCGCGGACCACTCAGAATTGAACAGAAAAGAGAAAGTGCGGTTTCCGCCCAATTAGGGATTTTGCTCGTGAAATACCGAAAACGAAATGCCCCATATCTCGAAACGTAGGCATTTTCTCGAGGTGACGCAGGAGAAAGAAGTGCTTATTTTTCGATCCTCTACCGCGTCGTCGTCTCAGAATTCATAAACGGGAAAGTCGGATTTTTGTCCCAAAATTGGCCTTGGGGTCGTGAAATTGAGAGTTTGAGACCCGATTTCTACAGCAAAAGACGCTTTCTAATGGTGGAGCCACCTCAAAATGTCCTCATATTTTGATCCCCCAAGGCGCGAACCTCTCAGAATTGCACAGAAAAGAGAAAGTGGGGTTTCCGCCCAATTCGGGATTTGCTTGTGAAATACCGAAAACGAAATGCCCCATATCTCGAAACGTAGACATTTTCTCGGGGTGGCGCAGGAGAAAGAAGTGCTTATTTTTCGATCCTCTACCGCGTCATCGTCTCAGAATTCGAAAACGGGAAAGTCGGATTTTCGTCCCAAAATTGGCCTTGGGGTCGTGAAATTGAGAGTTTGAGACCCGATTTCTACAGCAAAAGCCGTTTTCTAATGGTGGAGCCGCCTCAAAATGTCCTCATATTTTGATCCCCCAAGGGGCGGACCACTCAGAATTGCACAGAAAAGAGAAAGTGCTGTTTCTGCCCAATTAGGGATTTTGCTTGTGAAATACCGAAAACGAAATGCCCCATATCTCGAAACGTAGGCATTTTCTCGGGGTGGCGCAGGAGAAAGAAGTGCTTATTTTTCGATCCTCTACCGCGTCGTCGTCTCAGAATTGGAAAACGGGAAAGTCGGATTTTTATTCCAAAATTGGCCTTGGGGTCGTGAAATTGAGAGTTTGAGACCCGATTTCTACAGCAAAAGCCGTTTTCTAATGGTGGAGCCACCTCAAAATGTCCTCATATTTTGATTCCCCAAGGGGCGGACCACTCAGAATTGCACAGAAAAGAGAAAGTGCGGTTTCCGCCCAATTAGGGATTTGCTCGTGAAATACCGAAAACGAAATGCCCCATATCTCGAAACGTAGGCATTTTCTCGGGGTGGCGCAGGAGAAAGAAGTGCTTATTTTTCGATCCTCTACCGCGTCGTCATCTCAGAATTCGAAAACGGGAAAGTCGGATTTTTGTCCCAAAATTGGCCTTGGGGTCGTGAAATTGAGAGTTTGAAACGCGATTTCTACAGCAAAAGCCGTTTTCTAATGGTGGAGCCACCTCAAAATGTCCTCATATTTTGATCCCCCAAGGCGCGGACCACTCAGAATTGCACAGAAAAGAGAAAGTAGGGAATCCGCCCAATTCGGGATTTGCTCGTGAAATACCGAAAACAAAATGCCCCATATCTCGAAACGTAGGCATTTTCTCGGGGTAGCGCAGGAGAAAGAAATGCTTATTTTTTGATCCTCTACCGCGTCGTCGTCTCAGAATTGGAAAACGGGAAAGTCGGATTTTTATCCCAAAATTGGCCTTGGCGTCGGGAAATTGAGAGTTTGAGACCCGATTTCTACAGCAAAAGCCGCTTTCCAATGGTGGAGCCGCCTCAAAATGTCCTCATATTTTGATCCCCCAAGGCGCGGACCACTCAGAATTGAACAGAAAAGAGAAAGTGCGGTTTCCGCCCAATTAGGGATTTTGCTCGTGAAATACCGAAAACGAAATGCCCCATATCTCGAAACGTAGGCATTTTCTCGAGGTGGCGCAGGAGAAAGAAGTGCTTATTTTTCGATCCTCTACCGCGTCGTCGTCTCAGAATTCATAAACGGGAAAGTCGGATTTTTGTCCCAAAATTGGCCTTGGGGTCGTGAAATTGAGAGTTTGAGACCCGATTTCTACAGCAAAAGACGCTTTCTAATGGTGGAGCCACCTCAAAATGTCCTCATATTTTGATCCCCCAAGGCGCGAACCTCTCAGAATTGCACAGAAAAGAGAAAGTGGGGTTTCCGCCCAATTCGGGATTTGCTTGTGAAATACCGAAAACGAAATGCCCCATATCTCGAAACGTAGGCATTTTCTCGGGGTGGCGCAGGAGAAATAAGTGCTTATTTTTCGATCCTCTACCGCGTCATCGTCTCAGAATTCGAAAACGGGAAAGTCGGATTTTCGTCCCAAAATTGGCCTTGGGGTCGTGAAATTGAGAGTTTGAGACCCGATTTCTACAGCAAAAGCCGCTTTCCAATGGTGGAGCCGCCTCAAAATGTCCTCATATTTTGATCCCCAAGGCGCGGACCACTCATAATTGCACAGAAAAGAGAAAGTGCGGTTTCCGCCCAATTAGGGATTTTGCTCTTGAAATACCGAAAACGAAATGCCCCATATCTCGAAACGTAGGCATTTTCTCAAGGTGGCGCAGGAGAAAGAAGTGCTTATTTTTCGATCCTCTACCGCGTCGTCGTCTCAGAATTCGAAAACGGGAAAGTCGGATTTTCGTCCCAAAATTGGCCTTGGGGTCGTGAAATTGAGAGTTTGAGACCCGATTTCTACAGCAAAAGCCGTTTTCTAATGGTGGAGCCGCCTCAAAATGTCCTCATATTTTGATCCCCCAAGGGGCGGACCACTCAGAATTGCACAGAAAAGAGAAAGTGCGGTTTCCGCCCAATTAGGGATTTGCTCGTGAAATACCGAAAACGAAATGCCCCATATCTCGAAACGTAGGCATTTTCTCGGGGTGGCGCAGGAGAAAGAAGTGCTTATTTTTCGATCCTGTATCGCGTCGTCGTCTCAGAATTGGAAAACGGGAAAGTCGGATTTTTCTTCCAAAATTGGCCTTGGGGTCGTGAAATTGAGAGTTTGAGACCCGATTTCTACAGCAAAAGCCGCTTTCCAATGGTGGAGCCGCCTCAAAATGTCCTCATATTTTGATCCCCAAGGCGCGGACCACTCAGAATTGCACAGAAAAGAGAAAGTGCGGTTTCCGCCCAATTAGGGATTTTGCTCTTGAAATACCGAAAACGAAATGCCCCATATCTCGAAACGTAGGCATTTTCTCGGGGTGGCGCAGGAGAAAGAAGTTCTTATTTTTCGATCCTCTACCGCGTCGTTGTCTCAGAATTCGAAAACGGGAAAGTCGGATTTTTGTTCCAAAATTGGCCTTGGGGTCGTGAAATTGAGAGTTTGAGACCCGATTTCTACAGCGAAAGCCGTTTTCTAATGGTGGATCCGCCTCAAAATGTCCTCATATTTTGATCCCCCAAGGCGCGGACCACTCAGAATTGCACAGAAAAGAGAAAGTAGGGAATCCGCCCAATTCGGGATTTGCTCGTGAAATACCGAAAACAAAATGCCCCATATCTCGAAACGTAGGCATTTTCTCGGGGTAGCGCTGGAGAAAGAAATGCTTATTTTTTGATCCTCTACCGCGTCGTCGTCTCAGAATTGGAAAACGGGAAAGTCGGATTTTTATCCCAAAATTGGCCTTGGCGTCGGGAAATTGAGAGTTTGAGACCCGATTTCTACAGCAAAAGCCGCTTTCCAATGGTGGAGCCGCCTCAAAATGTCCTCATATTTTGATCCCCCAAGGCGCGGACCACTCAGAATTGAACAGAAAAGAGAAAGTGCGGTTTCCGCCCAATTAGGGATTTTGCTCGTGAAATACCGAAAACGAAATGCCCCATATCTCGAAACGTAGGCATTTTCTCGAGGTGGCGCAGGAGAAAGAAGTGCTTATTTTTCGATCCTCTACGGCTTCGTCGTCTTAGAATTCGAAAACGGGAAAGTCGGATTTTTGTCCCAAAATTGGCCTTGGGGTCGTGAAATTGAGAGTTTAAGACCCGATTTCTACAGCAAAAGCCGTTTTCTAATGGTGGAGCCACCTCAAAATATCCTCATATTTTGATCCCCCAAGGCGCGGACCACTCAGAATTGCACAGAAAAGAGAAAGTGGGGTTTCCGCCCAATTCGGGATTTGCTCGTGAAATAACGAAAACGAAATGCCCCATATCTCGAAACGTAGGTATTTTCTCGGGGTAGCGCAGGAGAAAGAAGTGCTTATTTTTTGATCCTCTACCGCGTCGTCGTCTCAGAATTGGAAAACGGGAAAGTCGGATTTTTATCCCAAAATTGGCCTTGGCGTCGTGAAGTTGAGAGTTTGAGACCCGATTTCTACAGCAAAAGCCGCTTTCCAATGGTGGAGCCGCCTCAAAATGTCCTCATATTTTGATCCCCCAAGGCGCGGACCACTCAGAATTGAACAGAAAAGAGAAAGTGCGGTTTCCGCCCAATTAGGGATTTTGCTCGTGAAATACCGAAAACGAAATGCCCCATATCTCGAAACGTAGGCATTTTCTCGAGGTGGCGCAGGAGAAAGAAGTGCTTATTTTTCGATCCTCTACCGCGTCGTCGTCTCAGAATTCATAAACGGGAAAGTCGGATTTTTGTCCCAAAATTGGCCTTGGGGTCGTGAAATTGAGAGTTTGAGACCCGATTTCTACAGCAAAAGACGCTTTCTAATGGTGGAGCCACCTCAAAATGTCCTCATATTTTGATCCCCCAAGGCGCGAACCTCTCAGAATTGCACAGAAAAGAGAAAGTGGGGTTTCCGCCCAATTCGGGATTTGCTTGTGAAATACCGAAAACGAAATGCCCCATATCTCGAAACGTAGGCATTTTCTCGGGGTGGCGCAGGAGAAAGAAGTGCTTATTTTTCGATCCTCTACCGCGTCATCGTCTCAGAATTCGAAAACGGGAAAGTCGGATTTTCGTCCCAAAATTGGCCTTGGGGTCGTGAAATTGAGAGTTTGAGACCCGATTTCTACAGCAAAAGCCGTTTTCTAATGGTGGAGCCGCCTCAAAATGTCCTCATATTTTGATCCCCCAAGGGGCGGACCACTCAGAATTGCACAGAAAAGAGAAAGTGCGGTTTCCGCCCAATTAGGGATTTGCTCGTGAAATACCGAAAACGAAATGCCCCATATCTCGAAACGTAGGCATTTTCTCGGGGTGGCGCAGGAGAAAGAAGTGCTTATTTTTTGATCCTGTATCGCGTCGTCATCTCAGAATTGGAAAACGGGAAAGTCGGATTTTTATTCCAAAATTGGCCTTGGGGTCGTGAAATTAAGAGTTTGAGACCCGATTTCTACAGCAAAAGCCGCTTTCCAATGGTGGAGCCGCCTCAAAATGTCCTCATATTTTGATCCCCAAGGCGCGGACCACTCATAATTGCACAGAAAAGAGAAAGTGCGGTTTCCGCCCAATTAGGGATTTTGCTCTTGAAATACCGAAAACGAAATGCCCCATATCTCGAAACGTAGGCATTTTCTCGGGGTGGCGCAGGAGAAAGAAGTTCTTATTTTTCGATCCTCTACCGCGTCGTTGTCTCAGAATTCGAAAACGGGAAAGTCGGATTTTTGTTCCAAAATTGGCCTTGGGGTCGTGAAATTGAGAGTTTGAGACCCGATTTCTACAGCGAAAGCCGTTTTCTAATGGTGGATCCGCCTCAAAATGTCCTCATATTTTGATCCCCCAAGGCGCGGACCACTCAGAATTGCACAGAAAAGAGAAAGTGCGGTTTCCGCCCAATTAGGGATTTTGCTCGTGAAATATCGAAAACGAAATGCCCCATATCTCGAAACGTAGGCATTTTCTCGGGGTGGCGCAGGAGAAAGAAGTGCTTATTTTTCGAACCTCTACCGCATCGTCGTCTCAGAATTGGAAAACGGGAAAGTCGGATTTTTGTCCCAAAATTGGCCTTGGGGTCGTGAAATTGAGAGTTTGAAACGCAATTTCTACAGCAAAAGCCGTTTTCTAATGGTGGAGCCACCTCAAAATGTCCTCATATTTTGATCCCCCAAGGCGCGGACCACTCAGAATTGCACAGAAAAGAGAAAGTAGGGAATCCGCCCAATTCGGGATTTGCTCGTGAAATACCGAAAACGAAATGCCCCATATCTCGAAACGTAGGCATTTTCTCGGGGTAGCGCAAGAGAAAGAAATGCTTATTTTTTGATCCTCTACCGCGTCGTCGTCTCAGAATTGGAAAACGGGAAAGTCGGATTTTTATCCCAAAATTGGCCTTGGCGTCGTGAAATTGAGAGTTTGAGACACGATTTCTACAGCAAAAGCCGCTTTCCAATGGTGGAGCCGCCTCAAAATGTCCTCATATTTTGATCCCCCAAGGCGCGGACCACTCAGAATTGAACAGAAATGAGAAAGTGCGGTTTCCGCCCAATTAGGGTTTTTGCTCGTGAAATACCGAAAACGAAATGCCCCATATCTCGAAACGTAGGCATTTTCTCGAGGTGGCGCAGGAGAAAGAAGTGCTTATTTTTTCGATCCTCTACGGCTTCGTCGTCTCAGAATTCGAAAACGGGAAAGTCGGATTTTTGTCCCAAAATTGGCCTTGGGGTCGTGAAATTGAGAGTTTGAGACCCGATTTCTACAGCAAAAGCCGCTTTCCAATGGTGGAGCCGCCTCAAAATGTCCTCATATTTTGATCCCCCAAGGCGCGGACCACTCAGAATTGCACAGAAAAGAGAAAGTGCGGTTTCCGCCCAATTAGGGATTTTGCTCTTGAAATACCGAAAACGAAATGCCCCATATCTCGAAACGTAGGCATTTTCTCGGGGTGGCGCAGGAGAAAGAAGTTCTTATTTTTCGATCCTCTACCGCGTCGTTGTCTCAGAATTCGAAAACGGGAAAGTCGGATTTTTGTTCCAAAATTGGCCTTGGGGTCGTGAAATTGAGAGTTTGAGACCCGATTTCTACAGCGAAAGCCGTTTTCTAATGGTGGATCCGCCTCAAAATGTCCTCATATTTTGATCCCCCAAGGCGCGGACCACTCAGAATTGCACAGAAAAGAGAAAGTAGGGAATCCGCCCAATTCGGGATTTGCTCGTGAAATACCGAAAACAAAATGCCCCATATCTCGAAACGTAGGCATTTTCTCGGGGTAGCGCAGGAGAAAGAAATGCTTATTTTTTGATCCTCTACCGCGTCGTCGTCTCAGAATTGGAAAACGGGAAAGTCGGATTTTTATCCCAAAATTGGCCTTAGCGTCGGGAAATTGAAAGTTTGAGACCCGATTTCTACAGCAAAAGCCGCTTTCCAATGGTGGAGCCGCCTCAAAATGTCCTCATATTTTGATCCCCCAAGGCGCGGACCACTCAGAATTGAACAGAAAAGAGAAAGTGCGGTTTCCGCCCAATTAGGGATTTTGGTCGTGAAATACCGAAAACGAAATGCCCCATATCTCGAAACGTAGGCATTTTCTCGAGGTGGCGCAGGAGAAAGAAGTGCTTATTTTTCGATCCTCTACGGCTTCGTCGTCTTAGAATTCGAAAACGGGAAAGTCGGATTTTTGTCCCAAAATTGGCCTTGGGGTCGTGAAATTGAGAGTTTAAGACCCGATTTCTACAGCAAAAGCCGTTTTCTAATGGTGGAGCCACCTCAAAATATCCTCATATTTTGATCCCCCAAGGCGCGGACCACTCAGAATTGCACAGAAAAGAGAAAGTGGGGTTTCCGCCCAATTCGGGATTTGCTCGTGAAATAACGAAAACGAAATGCCCCATATCTCGAAACGTAGGTATTTTCTCGGGGTAGCGCAGGAGAAAGAAGTGCTTATTTTTTGATCCTCTACCGCGTCGTCGTCTCAGAATTGGAAAACGGGAAAGTCGGATTTTTATCCCAAAATTGGCCTTGGCGTCGTGAAGTTGAGAGTTTGAGACCCGATTTCTACAGCAAAAGCCGCTTTCCAATGGTGGAGCCGCCTCAAAATGTCCTCATATTTTGATCCCCCAAGGCGCGGACCACTCAGAATTGAACAGAAAAGAGAAAGTGCGGTTTCCGCCCAATTAGGGATTTTGCTCGTGAAATACCGAAAACGAAATGCCCCATATCTCGAAACGTAGGCATTTTCTCGAGGTGGCGCAGGAGAAAGAAGTGCTTATTTTTCGATCCTCTACCGCGTCGTCGTCTCAGAATTCATAAACGGGAAAGTCGGATTTTTGTCCCAAAATTGGCCTTGGGGTCGTGAAATTGAGAGTTTGAGACCCGATTTCTACAACAAAAGACGCTTTCTAATGGTGGAGCCACCTCAAAATGTCCTCATATTTTGATCCCCCAAGGCGCGAACCTCTCAGAATTGCACAGAAAAGAGAAAGTGGGGTTTCCGCCCAATTCGGGATTTGCTTGTGAAATACCGAAAACGAAATGCCCCATATCTCGAAACGTAGGCATTTTCTCGGGGTGGCGCAGGAGAAAGAAGTGCTTATTTTTCGATCCTCTACCGCGTCATCGTCTCAGAATTCGAAAACGGGAAAGTCGGATTTTCGTCCCAAAATTGGCCTTGGGGTCGTGAAATTGAGAGTTTGAGACCCGATTTCTACAGCAAAAGCCGTTTTCTAATGGTGGAGCCGCCTCAAAATGTCCTCATATTTTGATCCCCCAAGGGGCGGACCACTCAGAATTGCACAGAAAAGAGAAAGTGCGGTTTCCGCCCAATTAGGGATTTGCTCGTGAAATACCGAAAACGAAATGCCCCATATCTCGAAACGTAGGCATTTTCTCGGGGTGGCGCAGGAGAAAGAAGTGCTTATTTTTTGATCCTGTATCGCGTCGTCATCTCAGAATTGGAAAACGGGAAAGTCGGATTTTTATTCCAAAATTGGCCTTGGGGTCGTGAAATTGAGAGTTTGAGACCCGATTTCTACAGCAAAAGCCGCTTTCCAATGGTGGAGCCGCCTCAAAATGTCCTCATATTTTGATCCCCAAGGCGCGGACCACTCAGAATTGCACAGAAAAGAGAAAGTGCGGTTTCCGCCCAATTAGGGATTTTGCTCTTGAAATACCGAAAACGAAATGCCCCATATCTCGAAACGTAGGCATTTTCTCGGGGTGGCGCAGGAGAAAGAAGTTCTTATTTTCCGATCCTCTACCGCGTCGTTGTCTCAGAATTCGAAAACGGGAAAGTCGGATTTTTGTTCCAAAATTGGCCTTGGGGTCGTGAAATTGAGAGTTTGAGACCCGATTTCTACAGCGAAAGCCGTTTTCTAATGGTGGATCCGCCTCAAAATGTCCTCATATTTTGATCCCCCAAGGCGCGGACCACTCAGAATTGCACAGAAAAGAGAAAGTGCGGTTTCCGCCCAATTAGGGATTTTGCTCGTGAAATACCGAAAACGAAATGCCCCATATCTCGAAACGTAGGCATTTTCTCGGGGTGGCGCAGGAGAAAGAAGTGCTTATTTTTCGAACCTCTACCGCATCGTCATCTCAGAATTGGAAAACGGGAAAGTCGGATTTTTGTCCCAAAATTGGCCTTGGGGTCGTGAAATTGAGAGTTTGAAACGCAATTTCTACAGCAAAAGCCGTTTTCTAATGGTGGAGCCACCTCAAAATGTCCTCATATTTTGATCCCCCAAGGCGCGGACCACTCAGAATTGCACAGAAAAGAGAAAGTAGGGAATCCGCCCAATTCGGGATTTGCTCGTGAAATACCGAAAACAAAATGCCCCATATCTCGAAACGTAGGCATTTTCTCGGGGTAGCGCAAGAGAAAGAAATGCTTATTTTTTGATCCTCTACCGCGTCGTCGTCTCAGAATTGGAAAACGGGAAAGTCGGATTTTTATCCCAAAATTGGCCTTGGCGTCGTGAAATTGAGAGTTTGAGACCCGATTTCTACAGCAAAAGCCGCTTTCCAATGGTGGAGCCGCCTCAAAATGTCCTCATATTTTGATCCCCCAAGGCGCGGACCACTCAGAATTGAACAGAAATGAGAAAGTGCGGTTTCCGCCCAATTAGGGTTTTTGCTCGTGAAATACCGAAAACGAAATGCCCCATATCTCGAAACGTAGGCATTTTCTCGAGGTGGCGCAGGAGAAAGAAGTGCTTATTTTTTCGATCCTCTACGGCTTCGTCGTCTCAGAATTCGAAAACGGGAAAGTCGGATTTTTGTCCCAAAATTGGCCTTGGGGTCGTGAAATTGAGAGTTTGAGACCCGATTTCTACAGCAAAAGCCGCTTTCCAATGGTGGAGCCGCCTCAAAATGTCCTCATATTTTGATCCCCCAAGGCGCGGACCACTCAGAATTGCACAGAAAAGAGAAAGTGCGGTTTCCGCCAAATTATGGATTTTGCTCGTGAAATACCGAAAACGAAATGCCCCATATCTCGAAACGTAGGCATTTTCTCGGGGTGGCGCAGGAGAAAGAAGTGCTTATTTTTCGATCCTCTACCGCGTCATCGTCTCAGAATTCGAAAACGGGAAAGTCGGATTTTCGTCCCAAAATTGGCCTTGGGGTCGTGAAATTGAGAGTTTAAGACCCGATTTCTACAGCAAAAGCCGCTTTCCAAAGGTGGAGCCGCCTCAAAATATCCTCATATTTTGATCCCCCATGGCGCGGACCACTCAGAATTGCACAGAAAAGAGAAAGTGCGGTTTCCGCCCAATTAGGGATTTTGCTCGTGAAATACCGAAAACGAAATGCCCCATATCTCGAAACGTAGGCATTTTCTCGGGGTGGCGCAGGAGAATGAAGTGCTTATTTTTCGATCCTCTACCGCTTCGTTGTCTCAGAATTGGAAAACGGGAAAGTCGGATTTTTGTCCCAAAATTGGCCTTGGGGTCGTGAAATTGAGAGTTTGAGACCCGATTTCTACAGCAAAAGCCGCTTTCCAATGGTGGAGCCGCCTCAAAATGTCCTCATATTTTGATCCCCCAAGGCGCGGACCACTCAGAATTGCACAGAAAAGAGAAAGTGCGGTTTCCGCCCAATTAGGGATTTTGCTCGTGAAATACCGAAAACGAAATGCCCCATATCTCGAAACGTAGGCATTTTCTCGGGGTGGCGCAGGAGAAAGAAGTGCTTATTTTTCGATCCTCTACCGCGTCGTCATCGTCTCAGAATTCGAAAACGGGAAAGTCGGATTTTTGTCCCAAAATTGGCCTTGGGGTCGTGAAATTGAGAGTTTGAGACCCGATTTCTACAGCAAAAGCCGTTTTCTAATGGTGGAGCCACCTCAAAATATCCTCATATTTTGATCCCCCAAGGCGCGGACCACTCAGAATTGCACAGAATAGAGAAAGTGGGGTTTCCGCCCAATTCGGGATTTGCTCGTGAAATACCGAAAACGAAATGCCCCATATCTCGAAACATAGGCATTTTCTCGGGGTGGCGCAGGAGAAAGAAGTGCTTATTTTTCGATCCTCTACCGCGTCGTCGTCTCAGAATTCGAAAACGGGAAAGTCGGATTTTTATCCCAAAATTGGCCTTGGGGTCGTGAAATTGAGAGTTTGAGACCCGATTTCTACAGCAAAAGCCGCTTTCCAATGGTGGAGCCGCCTCAAAATGTCCTCATATTTTGATCCCCCAAGGCGCGGACCACTAAGAGAAAGTGCGGTTTCCGCCAAATTAGGGATTTGCTTGTGAAATACCGAAAACGAAATGCCCCATATCTCGAAACGTAGGCATTTTCTCGGGGTGGCGCAGGAGAAAGAAGTGCTTATTTTTCGATCCTCTACGGCGTCGTCGTCTCAGAATTCGAAAACGGGAAAGTCGGATTTTTGTCCCAAAATTGGCCTTGGGATCGAGAAATTGAGAGTTTGAGACCCGATTTCTACAGCACAAGCCATTTTCTAATGGTGGAGCCGCCTAAAATGTCCTCATATTTTGATCCCCCAAGGGGGGACCACTCAAAATTGCACAGAAAAGAGAAAGTGCGGTTGCCGCCCAATTAGGGATTTGCTCTTGAAATACCGAAAACAAAATGCCCCATATCTCGAAACGTAGACATTTTCTCGGGGTGGCGTAGGAGAAAGAAGTGCTTATTTTTCGATCCTCTACCGCGTCGTCGTCTCAGAATTGGAAAACGGGAAAGTCGGATTTTTATTCCAAAATTGGCCTTGGGGTCGTGAAATTGAGAGTTTGAGACCCGATTTCTACAGCAAAAGCCGCTTTCCAATGGTGGATCCGCCTCAAAATGTCCTCATATTTTGATCCCCTAAGGCGCGGACCACTCAGAATTGCACAGAAAAGAGAAAGTGCGGTTTTCGCCCAATTAGGGATTTTGCTCGTGAAATACCGAAAACGAAATGCCCCATATCTCGAAACGTAGGCATTTACTCGGGGTGGCGCAGGAGAAATAAGTGCTTATTTTTCGAACTCTACCGCGTCGTCGTCTCAGAATTCGAAAACGGGAAAGTCGGATTTTTGTCCCAAAATTGGCCTTGGGGTCGTGAAATTGAGAGTTTGAAACGCGATTTCTACAGCAAAAGCCGTTTTCTAATGGTGGAGCCACCTCAAAATGTCCTCATATTTTGATCCCCCAAGGCGCGGACCACTCAGAATTGCACAGAAAAGAGAAAGTAGGGAATCCGCCCAATTCGGGATTTGCTCGTGAAATACCGAAAACGAAATGCCCCATATCTCGAAACGTAGGCATTTTCTCGGGGTAGCGCAGGAGAAAGAAATGCTTATTTTTTGATCCTCTACCGCGTCGTCGTCTCAGAATTGGAAAACGGGAAAGTCGGATTTTTATCCCAAAATTGGCCTTGGCGTCGTGAAATTGAGAGTTTGAGACCCGATTTCTACAGCAAAAGCCGCTTTCCAATGGTGGAGCCGCCTCAAAATGTCCTCATATTTTGATCCCCCAAGGCGCGGACCACTCAGAATTGCACAGAAAAGAGAAAGTGCGGTTTCCGCCCAATTAGGGATTTTGCTCGTGAAATACCGAAAACGAAATGCCCCATATCTCGAAACGTAGGCATTTTCTCGAGGTGGCGCAGGAGAAAGAAGTGCTTATTTTTCGATCCTCTACGGCTTCGTCGTCTCAGAATTCGAAAACGGGAAAGTCGGATTTTTGTCCCAAAATTGGCCTTGGGGTCGTGAAATTGAGAGTTTAAGACCCGATTTCTACAGCAAAAGCCGTTTTCTAATGGTGGAGCCACCTCAAAATATCCTCATATTTTGATCCCCCAAGGCGCGGACCACTCAGAATTGCACAGAAAAGAGAAAGTGGGGTTTCCGCCCAATTCGGGATTTGCTCGTGAAATACCGAAAACGAAATGCCCCATATCTCGAAACGTAGGCTTTTTCTCGGGGTAGCGCAGGCGAAAGAAGTGCTTATGTTTTGATCCTCTACCGCGTCGTCGTCTCAGAATTGGAAAACGGGAAAGTCGGATTTTTATCCCAAAATTGGCCTTGGCGTCGTGAAGTTGAGAGTTTGAGACCCGATTTCTACAGCAAAAGCCGCTTTCCAATGGTGGAGCCGCCTCAAAATGTCCTCATATTTTGATCCCCCAAGGCGCGGACCACTCAGAATTGAACAGAAAAGAGAAAGTGCGGTTTCCGCCCAATTAGGGATTTTGCTCGTGAAATACCGAAAACGAAATGCCCCATATCTCGAAACGTAGGCATTTTCTCGAGGTGGCGCAGGAGAAAGAAGTGCTTATTTTTCGATCCTCTACGGCTTCGTCGTCTCAGAATTCGAAAACGGGAAAGTCGGATTTTTGTCCCAAAATTGGCCTTGGGGTCTTGAAATTGAGAGTTTAAGACCCGATTTCTACAACAAAAGCCGCTTTCCAAAGGTGGAGCCGCCTCAAAATATCCTCATATTTTGATCCCCCAAGGCGCGGACCACTCAGAATTGCACATAAAAGAGAAAGTGCGGTTTCCGCCCAATTAGGGATTTTGCTCGTGAAATACCGAAAACGAAATGCCCCATATCTCGAAACGTAGGCATTTTCTCGGGGTGGCGCAGGAGAAAGAAGTGCTTATTTTTCGATCCTCTACCGCTTCGTCGTCTCAGAATTGGAAAACGGGAAAGTCGGATTTTTGTCCCAAAATTGGCCTTGGGGTCGTGAAATTGAGAGTTTGAGACCCGATTTCTACAGCAAAAGCCGCTTTCCAATGGTGGAGCCGCCTCAAAATGTCCTCATATTTTGATCCCCCAAGGCGCGGACCACTCAGAATTGCACAGAAAAGAGAAAGTGCGGTTTCCGCCCAATTAGGGATTTTGCTCGTGAAATACCGAAAACGAAATGCCCCATATCTCGAAACGTAGGCATTTTCTCGGGGTGGCGCAGGAGAAAGAAGTGCTTATTTTTCGATCCTCTACCGCGTCGTCATCGTCTCAGAATTCAAAAACGGGAAAGTCGGATTTTTGTCCCAAAATTGGCCTTGGGGTCGTGAAATTGAGAGTTTGAGACCCGATTTCTACAGCAAAAGCCGTTTTCTAATGGTGCAGCCACCTCAAAATATCCTCATATTTTGATCCCCCAAGGCGCGGACCACTCAGAATTGCACAGAATAGAGAAAGTGGGGTTTCCGCCCAATTCGGGATTTCCTCGTGAAATACCGAAAACGAAATGCCCCATATCTCGAAACATAGGCATTTTCTCGGGGTGGCGCAGGAGAAAGAAGTGCTTATTTTTCGATCCTCTACCGCGTCGTCGTCTCAGAATTCGAAAACGGGAAAGTCGGATTTTTATCCCAAAATTGGCCTTGGGGTCGAGAAATTGAGAGTTTGAGACCCGATTTCTACAGCACAAGCCATTTTCTAATGGTGGAGCCGCCTAAAATGTCCTCATATTTTGATCCCCCAAGGGGCGGACCACTCAGAATTGCACAGAAAAGAGAAAGTGCGGTTTCCGCCCAATTAGGGATTTGCTCTTGAAATACCGAAAACAAAATGCCCCATATCTCGAAACGTAGGCATTTTCTCGGGGTGGCGTAGGAGAAAGAAGTGCTTATTTTTCGATCCTCTACCGCGTCTTCGTCTCAGAATTGGAAAACGGGAAAGTCGGATTTTTATTCCAAAATTGGCCTTGGGGTCGTGAAATTGAGAGTTTGAGACCCGATTTCTACAGCAAAAGCCGCTTTCCAATGGTGGATCCGCCTCAAAATGTCCTCATATTTTGATCCCCTAAGGCGCGGACCACTCAGAATTGCACAGAAAAGAGAAAGTGCGGTTTTCGCCCAATTAGGGATTTTGCTCGTGAAATACCGAAAACGAAATGCCCCATATCTCGAAACGTAGGCATTTACTCGGGGTGGCGCAGGAGAAATAAGTGCTTATTTTTCGAACCTCTACCGCGTCGTCGTCTCAGAATTCGAAAACGGGAAAGTCGGATTTTTGTCCCAAAATTGGCCTTGGGGTCGTGAAATTGAGAGTTTGAAACGCGATTTCTACAGCAAAAGCCGTTTTCTAATGGTGGAGCCACCTCAAAATGTCCTCATATTTTGATCCCCCAAGGCGCGGACCACTCAGAATTGCACAGAAAAGAGAAAGTGGGGTTTCCGCCCAATTAGGGATTTGCTCGTGAAATACCGAAAACGAAATGCCCCATATCTCCAAACGTAGGCATTTTCTCGGGGTGGCGCAGGAGAAAGAAGTGCTTATTTTTTTATCCTCTACCGCGTCGTCATCTCAGAATTGGAAAACGAGAAAGTCGGATTTTTATTCCAATTTTGGCATTGGGGTCGTGAAATTGAGAGTTTGAGACCCGATTTCTACAGCAAAAGCCGCTTTCCAATGGTGGAGCCGCAACAAAATGTCCTCATATTTTGATCCCCCAAGGCGCGGACCACTAAGAGAAAGTGCGGTTTCCGCCAAATTAGGGATTTGCTTGTGAAATACCGAAAACGAAATGCCCCATATCTCGAAACGTAGGCATTTTCTCGGGGTGGCGCAGGAGAAAGAAGTGCTTATTTAGCGATCCTCTACCGCGTCGTCGTCTCAGAATTCGAAAACGAGAAAGTCGGATTTTTGTCCCAAAATTGGCCTTGGGGTCGTGAAATTGAGAGTTTAAGACCCGATTTGTACAGCAAAAGCCGTTTTCTAATGGTGGAGCCGCCTCAAAATGTCCTCATATTTTGATCCCCCAAGGGGCGGACCACTCAGAATTGCACAGAAAAGAGAAAGTGCGGTTTCCGCCCAATTAGGGATTTGCTCGTGAAATACCGAAAACGAAATGCCCCATATCTCGAAACGTTGGCATTTTCTCGGGGTGGCGCAGCAGAAAGAAGTGCTTATTTTTTGATCCTCTACCGCGTCGTCATCTCAGAATTAGAAAACGGGAAAGTCGGATTTTTATTCCAAAATTGGCCTTAGGGTCGTGAAATTGAGAGTTTGAGACCCGATTTCTACAGCAAAAGCCGCTTTCCAATGGTGGAGCCGCCTCAAAATGTCCTCATATTTTGATCTCCCAAGGCGCGGACCACTCAGAATTGCACAGAAAAGAGAAAGTGCGGTTTCCGCCCAATTAGGGATTTTGCTCGTGAAATACCGAAAACGAAATGCCCCATATCTCGAAACGTAGGCATTTTCTCGGGGTGGCGCAGGAGAAAGAAGTGCTTATTTTTCGATCCTCTACCGCGTCGTCGTCTCAGAATTCGAAAACGGGAAAGTCGGATTTTTGTCCCAAAATTGGCCTTGGGGTCGTGAAATTGAGAGTTTGAGACCCGATTTCTACAGCAAAAGCCGCTTTCCAATGGTGGAGTCGCCTCAAAATTTCCTCATATTTTGATCCCCCAAGGCGCGGACCACTAAGAGAAAGTGCGGTTTCCGCCAAATTAGGGATTTGCTTGTGAAAGAACGAAAACGAAATGCCCCATATCTCGAAACGTAGGCATTTTCTCGGGGTGGCGCAGGAGAAAGAAGTGCTTATTTTTCGATCCTCTACGGCATCGTCTTCTCAGAATTCGAAAACGGGAAAGTCGGATTTTTGTCCCAAAATTGGCCTTGGGGTCGTGAAATTGAGAGTTTGAGACCCGATTTCTAAAGCAAAAGACGCTTTCTAATGGTGGAGCCACCTCAAAATGTCCTCATATTTTGATCCCCCAAGGCGCGGACCACTCAGAATTGCACAGAAAAGAGAAAGTGGGGTTTCCGCCAAATTCGGGATTTGCTCGTGAAATTCCGAAAACGAAATGCCCCATATCTTGAAACGTAGGCATTTTCTCGGGGTGACGCAGGAGAAAGAAGTGCTTATTTTTCGATCCTCTACCGCGTCGTCGTCTCAGAATTCGAAAACGGGAAAGTCGGATTTTTGTCCCAAAATTGGCCTTGGGGTCGTGAAATTGAGAGTTTGAGACCCGATTTCTACAGCAAAAGCCGCTTTCCAATGGTGGAGCCGCCTCAAAATGTCCTCATATTTTGATCCCCCAAGGCGCGGACCACTCAGAATTGCACAGAAAAGAGAAAGTGGGGTTTCCGCCCAATTCGGGATTTGCTCGTGAAATACCGAAAACGAAATGCCCCATATCTCGAAACGTAGGCATTTTCTCGGGGTGGCGCAGGAGAAAGAAGTACTTATTTTTCGATCCTCTATCGCGTCGTTGTCTCAGAATTCGAAAACGTGAAAGTCGGATTTTTGTCCCAAAATTGGCCTTGGGGTCGTGAAATTGAGAGTTTGAGACCCGATTTCTACAGCAAAAGCCGCTTTCCAATGGTGGAGCCGCCTCAAAATGTTCTCATATTTTGATCCCCCAAGGCGCGGACCACTCAGAATTGCACAGAAAAGAGAAAGTGGGGTTTCCGCCCAATTCGGGATTTG